>CP094637.1:20000121-20600121 GCA_023657505.1 Camelina hispida | reverse complement strand
TATACAGCGGTCCTCACCCTGGTTTGTTATTGGAAATTTTAATGAGTTAACATTTAATCATGAGAAGAGAGGAGGAAAGCTTCGGCCTGCGTCCTCTTTTCGTTCATTTAATTGTATGATTCAGGATTGTGGTATTCTGGATTTTCCATATATTGGAGATTTCTTGTCTTGGCGCGGTTGGAGAGATAAAAAACCGATCCGGTGTCGTTTGGATAGAGCTTTAGGAAATGAGGATTGGCATGAGATTTTTCTGGATACGATGATAGAATATCTTCCCATGGTTGGTTCCGATCATAAGCCTTTGTTGGCTGTAATTGGGGCCAAACATACTCGGGGGAAGCGGAGTTTTAAGTTTGATAGGCGGTGGCTCGGGAAGGAGGGGTTGATGGAGGCGATATCCACGGGATGGAATGGGGATCAGGACCATCGGCCGGGGTTCCTTGTTGGTAAGATAGCAAATTGTAGGCGGTCGATCTCCCGGTGGCGGAAGGCACAGGTTCCAGTTGGTCGAGATGTTATTGAGGAGTTAAAGCGTCAACTGTCTGTGGCTTAGGCAGACGATGCAACTCCTTCGGAAGTCATCTCGGAGTTAAGTGCAAAGCTACGGGTGGCTTATCAGGATGAGGAGATTTATTGGTATCAAAAGAGCCTAAACCGCTGGATGCGGGTGGGTGATAGGAATTCTAAATATTTTCATGCCCTGACAAAACAACGGAGGGATCGGAATAGGAAAGTTGATCTTTTTGGTAAGAACAATATCTAGTCCACAGAGGATTCGGCGATTTGTAATACCGCAGTGTCGTATTTTGAAGAATTGTTTACTACTATTAATCCGGATAATTTTGAGGATGTTTTAGGGGAGGTTCATAGTGTGATTACGGATGATATAAATGCCCGATTAACATGCCCCACAACGGAGCAGGAGGTAAGGATGGCTTTGTTTATGATAAATCTAGATAAGGCTCCGTGTCCAGATGGGATGACAGCTCTGTTTTTCCAGAAAGCATGGAGTGTGGTTAAACCGGATTTACTTTCTATGGTGAATTCTTTTTTCCAACAAGGGTTTTTTGATAAGGAACTAAATTCAACACATATCTGTTTAATACCAAAAGTGGCAAAGCCAACTCGGATGGCGGAGTTACGCCCTATAAGTCTGTGTTATGTGGGGTATAAAATTATCTCCAAAATTCTATGTCAACGGTTAAAAAAGGTTCTCCCTAGTCTTATTTCGGAAACTCAATCCGCCTTTGTCCCGGGCCATTTGATATCGGATAATATTTTTATTGCTCAAGAGATGTTTCATGGGCTCCGCATGAATAATTCGTGTAAGACAAAGTCTATGGCCATTAAGACAGATATGAGCAAGGCATATGATAGGGTGGAGTGGTTATTTATTGAACGGGTACTCCGTAAAATGGGTTTTTTCGGAGAAATGAATTACCTGGATCATTTATTATGTTTCTTCGGTTGAATATAAGGTTTTGCTTAATGGACAACCGAATGGGTTTATTAAACTAGAGCGGGGATTAAGGCAGGGGGATCCGTTATCACCGTATTTGTTCATTCTATGTACGGAAGTGCTTATTGCAAATATCCGGAAAGCGAAGACAAATAAGCGGATTACATGCATCAAGGTGGCAAACAAGTGTCCGCCAATAACTCATCTTTTGTTTGCGGATGATAGCTTGTTTTTTTGTAAGGCCTCTAAGGAGAAATGTGGGGCTATTCTGGATGTTTTGAAGAATTATGAGGCGGTCTCGGGGCAATAGATAAATTTTTCAAAATCTTCACTTCAGTTTGGTCATCGGGTGCCGGAGCCAATATGTTTGGAGGTGCACTCGGTTCTGGGCATTACAAACCTTGGTGGTATGGGGTCGTATCTAGGGTTGCCGGAGAGTCTGGGGGGTTCTAAAACTAAGGTGTTTTTGTTTGTTAGGGATCGCTTACAGAGTTGTACTACAGGCTGGTCGGCGAAGTTATTGTCTAAGGGGGGGGGGGGAAAAGGTGATGATAAAGTCTGTCGCTACCGCTGTCCCAACTTTTGTGATGTCTTGTTTTCGTATTCCGAAGACAATCACGTCAAAGCTTACAAGTGCAGTGTCAAATTTTTGGTGGAGTAGCAATGGTCAATCCGGGGGCATGCATTGGTTGGCTTAGGAGAAGCTCTGTTCGAGTAAGCAATTGGGCGGTCTGGGTTTTCGGAATGTAGATGATTTTAATTCCGCTTTGTTGGAAAAACTATTATAGCGGCTCATTGAGGCACCGGAGTCGCCGTTTGCACGGGTTTTTAAGAGTAGGTATTATCGGAATGCCACTCCATTGGTACCTCTTAAGTCATACTCTCCATCCTATGGTTGGTGGAGTATCATTTCTGCTAGATCTCTGGTAAACAAAGGACCGATTATACGGGTTGGCTGTGGGGACACCATTTCTATCTGGAATGATTCTTGGACTCCAGCCCCAATTCCCGAGACCAGCACAAAGCAAGGATTCTTTTAAGGATCCCTTACTTCAAATTAATGATCTTATTGATCGTTCGACTAACACCTGGCGGATGGATAGGCTTGCCGACCATTTTTCTCCGGCTGACATTGATCTGATTGACGCTATTCCTCTCAGCATTCATCACCAACCGGACTCGCTAGGTTGGCACTTTACAAAATCTGGGAAATATACGGTTAAGTCGGGTTATCATACGGCACAGATGGCAGTCTCAAAGGAGACCACAGTGGTTGCTTATGGTCCTGATATTACGCCTCTTAAGGCCTCTGTTTAGAAAGTACGGTGCCCACCGAAATTACAGCATTTTTTGTGGCAGGTTCTTTCTGGGTGTCTGTCGGTGACAGCCAATTTACGATCTCGGGGTATTTCTTGTGATGTGACTTGTTCTCGGTGTGGGGTAGAGGGTGAAACTATAAATCATGCACTGTTTGAGTGTCCACCAGCGTAACAGGCTTGGGCTCTCTCCAATGTTCCTACGGGTAGCCAGGGTAGGGTTTCTCCACCGGTTCGGTTTATGCTAATATGGATCTTTTCTTAGGAGCACAAAATCCGGGAGCTCAGGTCCAAGCTTTCCCTTGGATTATATGGTATATTTGGAAAGCCCGAAATGCTAGAGTTTTTGAAAATGAGGTCGAGAGAAATGAAACAACCCTTCCCGTTTTTTTTTTTTTTTTTTTTTTTTTATACCCTAATTTGCTAGTGGTCCCATACCCACTAACATCCTAGCATCAATCAATAACCGCGGATAACCAAATAAAACAAATTCCATTAAAACAAAAGAATTCCAACATTCAGAACCAATAACCAATACCATAATCCAAATCAAGAAATAACCAACAACTAACATCCTACAATGTTCCATTGCCTTAATCTAGCAACCTAACAATAGCTAGACCACAATCAATCAAGCCTCTAGAACATCCTCCTCCTCATCGCCTTTTGATTCCACGATCACACTTTTCCTTTACCTGCACACCACAAACAACAATTGAGATGCGTAAGTATTATCACAAATACTTAGTGAGGCCATCCTCCCATCTACTGGGTTATACACACAAGCAGATGAGACCCTCAAGTTTAAGCAAAACAAACAACACACAACAATACATCAAACCAGGAAATCAAGTCTCGGATAAGACTAGTGTCGACCGATGCTAAACGGTGTCGATCGATGCTACAAACAAGGTGTCGACCGATGCCAAACAGTGTCGACCGATGCCCATCAAATTGGTGTCGACCGATGCTCTTGAGTGTCGATCGATGCCTCCTCTGCAATCACGATCTGCGCGAATCCGAAAGTCGAACTCCCCTCCCAAATCATCTCGAATCCGTCTCAAACTCACCCAAACAACTCGGAAATCACTGGGAAACACACAAGCAACGAACCCAAGCAACAAAACAACACAAACAGCAAAGAAACACACAAAACAAGAGGGATCTCATGCTTAGATCAACCATGGTCAAGCACTCACCTCAAGAACAAGAAGTTTGGATTGAGAAACGTGGAAAACAACAACTCCAGAAGCTTCCCCCTTCGATTCCAGCAACAGAAACTCAAGAATAGCCAGCAATCTCACTAAATCTCTCTTAGGAACTCAAGAACACTCTTTTCTCTCTTTTTCCTCTCAAAAACGGCGAGTAAACACTGAAAACACGACCTTGGGTCGTTCCCCCTTTTTACACACGAATTAGGGATTTAACTGAACCAAACCGAACCAATTCGGCAATTAAATCAAACCGGTCGAACCCAGAAATTAGTGGTGTCGATCGATGCCACTAGGGTGTCGATCGACACTCCTTCCAAAATCCCATAATCTGGTTCGCGGATGTTACAATTCTCCCCCACCAATATGGATTCGTCCCCGAATCCCGCAATACCGTCCATCTGCCAAGGACCTCCGTGCCACCGTCATCACGGCCCGCACGTCCCCAGACCGGACTAAACACCATCAGTCAAGGTTTCCCGTGCCACTGTCGCAACAGCCCGCACACCTCCGACTGACCCTCGAGGTCTCCCTCTAGCCAATATACTCGCATCATAACACTATTTGCTCACAACTCAGTGCTTCCCCCGTCCGTGGTCGCAACCAACGAATCATGCCAGCTCGCTATCAGGCCAAACGCCTTAAGCTACGGCATCCAGGAAGTCACTCACACCCACTCCCCCCGCTCTCGGATCGCAACCCTCGAGACATACCGGCTCACTGCCGAGCCTCGGCTCACAGCTACGGTATCCAGGGAGTCTCACATATCCCGCTCTCGGGTCGTCACCATCAAGCGCGCTCTCGGATCGTCATCCGAAGCAACATACCACTCCCACTCTCTGGCCACAAAGTCCATCGAGCTATCGGTATCACGTGAGTTGGGCCCACACGGCCTAGAGCAAAACAAATACTGATGCCAACGAGTATCTCCCGGCTAGATCTACCTCAACATTTCCACAAAACTTTCCTTTCTAGAAAACTTTCTAATTCTGGAAACTTCCCTTTTGTGGAAACTTCCTATTTATGGAAACTTTCCAAAAATAGAAACCCAAGCTATTTCTCTTTACCCATGACAACCACAGTCAACAAAAGAAAAATACTCATCTTATTAATCTCAAAATGTCAAAATCTTTACAATCTCAACGAAAATACATCAGAAAACCAAAAATACAATAACCGGAGCCATCAACCCGCATCCCGAGCACCACCTCATCTTGATACTTAGTCGCACAACCAACCACCCCTAAGCGACCAAATATCAAGAGAGATGGGCTGGAATACTCCGTACCCGCTCCAGCCACGGACTACAACTCGGACCCGGCTAGACAAGCTCAAGTCGCGGTCTGCTTCTCGAACCACTTCTTAAACCTTGCCTTCATCCTCGCCTCGGGCTCCCAAGTCTGCTCCTCTACTCCGTCACAGTCCCACAGGACTCTCATCAAAGGAATCTTCTTCTTCCGAAGTTCCTTGACTCTCCTCTCGAGCACCCTCAATGGTCTCGCCTCTAAAGTCATGTTAGGCTGAAGATCCTCAGGAATCTTAGCCAACAGCTGATCACCCTCGTGAAGACACTTCCTCAGCATCGACACATGAAATACCTTGTGGAACGCACGCATAACCTCCGGCAACTCCAGCCTATATGCCACTGGCCCCACCCGCTCAACCACTCTGAACGGACCCATGTACCTCGAACTCAACTTAGTCTCTGTCAATGACCTGTTCGGACCCCGCAACATGGCCATCTTGAGGTACACTCTATCACCAACCTGAAATTTAAGATCCTTTCTCCTCTTATCAGCATAGCTCTTCTGCCGATCCTGAGCCTCCTTCATGTTCAGCCTCAAAACCCGAATCTTCTCCGAGGTCTCCTGAACAAAATCTGCACCAAATATGCTCCTCTCCCCCACCTGAGTCCAACATAATGGTGTACGACACGGCCTCCCATACAAGGCCTCATAAGGAGCCATCCCAATACTAGCCTGGTAGCTGTTGTTATAAGCAAACTCCACCAAGCTCAAGTGATCTGCCCAATGACCACCCCAATCTAGCACACACATCCTCAACAAATCCTCCAAAATCTGGATCGTCCTCTCTGACTGACCGTCCGTCTGAGGATGATAGGCTGTACTCATATGCACCTTCGTGCCCATCTCCGCCTGAAACGCCCTCCAGAACACCGAAGTGAACTTAGAATCTCTATCAGACACAATACTAGCAGGCACACCATGCAATCTGACTATCTCCCTAACATATTTCTTGGCCAAAACCGCTGCTCCATCAGTTTTCTTGATGGCCAGAAAAATGCGCAGACTTAGTCAAACGGTCCACAATGACCCAAATAGCATCAAACGTCCTCGACACAGGCAAACCTACCACGAAGTCCATCGTGATCAAATCCCACTTCCACTCAGGAATAGGCAAACTCTGAAGTAAACCACCAGGAACCTGATGCTCCGCCTTCACCAGCTGGCAAGTATCACACTTCGCCACCCAGTCGGCTACGTCCTTCTTCATCCCGACCCAGTGATAATACCGCTTGAGGTCACGGTACATCTTTGTCGCCCCTGGATGAATAGAGAACTTGCTCGAATGAGCCTCTCTCAGTATTTCCTGCCTAAAGTCCTCCCCCTTGGGCACACAGATCCGACCATGCACAAGGATAGTACCATTAGCCAAAACCTGATACTCTGCACCCGCAGCCTTAGAGGCATTCATCAGCCCCTCATCGCTCCCCTGAGCTAACCTCACTCTGCTCAACAAATCTGCTCTATCAGCTGCCTCCAAACCCAAAGGTTCCTGTGAGATAGCACACAAACTCAATGCACTGATCTCACCTACCAACACCTCCATATCCTGCTCCTGAGCCGAAGCCACCCGCTTCCGACTCAAGGCATCTGCAACCAAATTAGCTTTACCCGGATGGTAAGCTATATCCAGATCATAATCTGCTACTAACTCCATCCAACGCCTCTGCCTCAAATTCAGCTCAGGCTGAGTAAAAATGTACTTTAGACTCTTGTGATCTGTAAACACCTGCACCTTCCCACCATACAGATAGGATCTCCAAATCTTAAGAGCAAAGATCACTGCTGCCATCTCCAAATCATGAGTAAGATAATTAGCTTCATGCTTCCGCAACTGCCGCGAAGCATAAGCTATAACCTTCCCCTGCTGCATAAGTACACAACCCAACCCCACTCTAGAAGCATCTGTATACACAACATAAGGCTCGTCCTGCTCAGGCAGTTCTAACACCGGCGTGGTAGTCAACATCTGCTTGAGACTTGCAAAACTTGCCTCACACTCTGGTGACCACACAAATGGGACATCCTTCCCTGTAAGCTTAGTCATCGGCTGAGCCATACTCGCAAAATCCCGAACAAACCTCCTGTAGTAACCCGCTAACCCCAGGAAACTCCGAATCTCAGTGGCACTCTGCGGCCTCGGCCACTCCCTGATGGACTGAATCTTCTCTGGATCCACTGAAACTCCCTCATCTGAAACAATATGACCCAAGAACCCCATCTCACGCTGCCAGAAACTGCACTTGCTCAGCTTAGCAAACAACTTCTGCTCCCTCAGCTTCTCCAACACTGCTCTCAAGTGTACTGCATGCTCCTCAGGACTCTTAGAATATACCAGGATGTCGTCGATGAAAATGATGACTGACACGTCCAGAAACTCCTGGAACACGCTGTTCATCAATCTCATAAACGCAGCTGGCGCGTTTGTCAACCCAAACGGCATCACCACAAACTCGTAGTGTCCATATCTCGTCCTGAAGGCTGTCTTCCTCACATCCGCCTCATGTATAGGAATCTGATGATATTCTGATACCAAGTCGATCTTGGAGAACCAAGTAGCACCCCTCAACTGATCCAACAACTCATCAATCCTCGGGAGAGGGTACTTGTTCTTCACAGTAACTCGGTTCAAACCCCGATAGTCAATACACAACCGAAAACTCCCATCCTTCTTCTTAACAAACAGCACCGGAGCTCCCCACGGTGAACAACTAGGTCGGATAAAACCCTTACTCAACAAATCTTCCAGCTGCTTCTTCAGCTCTGCCATCTCTGCTGGAGCCATCCTGTAAGGAGCCTTGGATAACGGCATCGTCCCTGGTTCCAGCTCAATAGTATAAGGATCCGACCGAGATGGTGGTAATCCCTGCAATGACTGGAACACATCCTCAAAGTCCTCCACAACCGGAATACCGCTAACCGTAGACTTTCCCACTGACTCTGGCATAGAGATAGTAACCAGATAAGCCTCACGGCCCTTCTCGATCATCTTCCCCGCCTGAACGGCTGAGATCACGAGACTCCCCGAAGTCGGTCTAATACCCTGAAAAACCAACTTCCCTCCTGGACGCTCAAACTCCACTCTACCCCGATAGCAATCCAAATGCACCTTGTACCGATGCAACCAATCCATACCAAGAATGACATCATATAACTCCACTGGACTGATAAGCAAATCCGCTGGCCACGACTCTCCCGCGATCTGAATATCAACTCCTCCAGCTCGTCCAATAACCCTCAGGAACTTGCCTCCCGCAACTCTGACAACTCCTGAACGCTCTCAAGAATACCCTCTGATCCCCGCACTCTCGGCACACTCCGGAGTAATGAAGCTATGAGAAGCTCCAGAATCAAACATAACATGGGACTTAAACCCGCCCACCAACAAGGTCCCTACACAAACCTTATGTGTTGAGAACCTAACACTTGACCACAAGCAAAACAAAAATAATTGAACTATTGAATTAACCAAGTTCGAATCTCAGAAGTTATACCTGTGATCGCTCCTGCACTAGTGCCACCGGGCTCCTGAGTCGAGTACACCTGAGACGTCGGCTCGATCCAACCCACCGGCTGCACACCGTGCTACACAACCTGCTGCATCCCTGGCTGAGCTCCAGCCTGCAACACTGCTACTGCCCTCTGCTGCAACTTGGGACAACGAGGCTTGATGTGCCCCGTCTCTCTGCAATAGTAACACACTCGAGTATCTGCCTACGGCTCCGTCACCGCCCGCTGCTCTGTCACTGCCCGCTGCTCACCCCTCTGTGGACAGCTAGTCACCTTGTGGTCTCTGCTACCACACCCAAAGCATCTCGCACCCCCGTGCCTCGACCTCTGCATAACATCAAACTTCCGCTTCTGCCCTTGCGCAGGCTTGCCGCCCTTGCTAGGAACAGAAGACGGCTGAGACTGCTGTGGCTGCACTGAAGAACTGACCACAACCACCTGTGACCTCAAGTCATCCTCTATCCCAGCTGCAACCTCAACCAACTCTACTCTCGTAGCATAGCTCCTCACTCTGCACCGAGTCCTCAAATCATCCCGCAGAGCCAACAAAAACCTCCGCACCTGAGCCGACTCTGGCTCCCATGCCCTGCCTGCATACCCCACAAGCCGACTAAACTCTGCATCCAGCTCCCGCACTGTACAGTCTCCCTGAGTCAACCCCAAGAACCGTGCCTCCATACGATCAAGAGCCTCCTGAGGAAAATACTTGGAGTTAAACTCCCTCACAAAATCTCCCCAAGACATACCCTGCTGCACCCTCCGTGCTGTCACCGACATCCACCACACACGTGCATCTCCTGACAAGTAAAACACTGCCAGATCCACTCTGTACCGGTCGGGACACCTAAGCGAAAGGAAAATATCCTCCATCCGCTCTCTCCACTCATCCGCTACACTCGGATCGGTACTCCCTGAGAAATACCCTACTCCCACATGCCGCAGCTGCTCCATCATCCGCACATACTGTGCATCCACTACCTCGGTCCCCGGCTGCACACCTGCCTGCAAACCCGCTGCAGGCTGCACCACTGGAACCTGTCCACCACCCACTGGCGGCACCACTGGATCCTGCCCACCAACCATCGGCGGCACTACTGGATCCTGCCCACCAACCACTGGCGGCACCACTGGACCCTGCCCACCAACCACTGGCGGCACAACTGCTGGAAGTCGCTGCAAAGCCTGAGCTACCTGAGCTAGCAAGTCCATCAAGACATCCTCTCTGCCCGGAGCACCTCCTGCTGCAACCCCCACACCCGGGGCAACACCGTGACCATCACCGTTACCCAAACCAGCCTGGTCTCCAGACACAATAGGATCAGCCTATGACTCCGCTACCTCCTCACTGGCCATGCTCTAGGTCACACTCTCATTGGCCACAGGAACCTGACCTCGTCCCCGACCACGACCACGACCACGACCACGTCCACGACCCCGACCACGACCACGACCACGCCCGCGACCAGCAGCAACCTCACCTCTAACCATCTGTATCATCCAAGAACAGAAGGCTAAGCAAACAATAGTTCTAATACACAAAAACACAACTTACCGTGGAATCACAGAACAGGCTCGAAGAGGATGTTCTAGGACTTCATGCCACACACAATTGCCATTCACACAATCAGTTACAGCATGGAATCCTAAACATCAACAGCAAAAGCACAATGAACCCTAGACCTAGAACCGTAAGGGCTCTGATTCCAAAATGAAACAACCCTTCCCGTTTTTTTTTTTTTTTTTTTTTTTTTATACCCTAATCTGCTAGTGGTCCCATACCCACTAACATCCTAGCATCAATCAATAACCGCGGATAACCAAATAAAACAAATTCCATTAAAACAAAAGAATTCCAACATTCAGAACCAATAACCAATACCATAATCCAAATCAAGAAATAACCAACAACTAACATCCTACAATGTTCCATTGCCTTAATCTAGCAACCTAACAATAGCTAGACCACAATCAATCAAGCCTCTAGAACATCCTCCTCCTCATCGCCTATTGATTCCACGATCACACTTTTCCTTTACCTGCACACCACAAACAACAATTGAGATGCGTAAGTATTATCACAAATACTTAGTGAGACCATCCTCCCATCTACTGGGTTATACACACAAGCAGATGAGACCCTCAAGTTTAAGCAAAACAAACAACACACAACAATACATCAAACCAGGAAATCAAGTCTCGGATAAGACTAGTGTCGACCGATGCCAAACGGTGTCGATCGATGCTACAAACAAGGTGTCGACCGATGCCAAACAGTGTTGACCGATGCCCATCAAATTGGTGTCGACCGATGCTCTTGAGTGTCGATCGATGCCTCCTCTGCAATCACGATCTGCGCGAATCCGAAAGTCGAACTCCCCTCCCAAATCATCTCGAATCCGTCTCAAACTCACCCAAACAACTCGGAAATCACTGGGAAACACACAAGCAACGAACCCAAGCAACAAAACAACACAAACAGCAAAGAAACACACAAAACAAGAGGGATCTCATGCTTAGATCAACCATGGTCAAGCACTCACCTCAAGAACAAGAAGTTTGGATTGAGAAACGTGGAAAACAACAACTCCAGAAGCTTCCCCCTTCGATTCCAGCAACAGAAACTCAAGAATAGCCAGCAATCTCACTAAATCTCTCTTAGGAACTCAAGAACACTCTTTTCTCTCTTTTTCCTCTCAAAAACGGCGAGTAAACACTGAAAACACGACCTTGGGTCGTTCCCCCTTTTTACACACGAATTAGGGATTTAACTGAACCAAACCGAACCAATTCGGCAATTAAATCAAACCGGTCGAACCCAGAAATTAGTGGTGTCGATCGATGCCACTAGGGTGTCGATCGACACTCCTTCCAAAATCCCATAATCTGGTTCGCGGATGTTACACCGGACGAAGTGCCACGGCTAGCAGAAAGTGAGGCAAAGCTTTGGTCAGAAGCTCAGAGTGAGGAGGAGGAGATTTTCCCTCACCGCACACAACCTGTTTCTTGGCCAGGGGTGAGGGGGACTCGGCTCTCTCCTGACTTCACAGGTTTCCGTTGTTTTGTTGATGGCTCGTGGTAGGACTCGGATAGATTTGTTGGTGCAGGATGGGTTTGTCGGTCGTCTCAGGGGTCCTCTCCGCTTATGGGCACCGCTAATTTCCGCTGTAGTTTATCCCCCCTCCATGCTGAGGTGGAAGCTTTTGTTTGGGCTATGTGCTGCATGATAGCTCATGACTTCTTAGATGTGGCGTTCTATACAGACTGCTCATATTTGGTGAAGATGGTGTCTTTTCCCTCCGACTGGCCAGCCTACTCAGCATATCTCGAAGACATCAAGGTGGATATGACAGAATTCTCAAATTTCTCTTTGACCTTGATTTCCAGTAAGGACATTGTGCTTGTGGATCGTTTGGCACGAAAAGTTCGTACCCAACCGCATGTTATTACCTTTGTAAACCATTCTGTCTTTTTATTTGTTGTCAAAAAAAAAAAAAAAGAGCTTGACATCTTTCCAAAATTAACAATAAATAAATAATACAAAAAGAAAATAAAATAACATCATGATACATTTTATTGTTTACGGATTACATTTAAACGTGAATTACCTATATTAATAATATATATGTAATTTTATTATCAACAAACAAACACCTCTAAATATTTTACACAATATTATATTATAAAACTATTTGTAATGTCATTTTAGTAACTTAATAATTCTTCCATGTTGAGTTACATCTCTCACCCTATTGATGCATTAGAAAATTGTTTCTAATTTTTATCTTTATATATATATATATATATAACAATCTTTCTAATTTTAATCATCTTAATTGTAAATTTAACTTATTTAACCCACTAACTTCTAAAACTTCTTTTACACTAAAACAAAACAACACAATTTAAAAACACAATTAAATCAAATTAGTTTTGTAATTTACATTTAATTGGGCATGACCTACACATTTTTATCAACAAGAAAACATCTCACTAATCACCAACATATATCAAATCCTCCATTAAAAAAATTAAAATTACATTATTTCTCAATATAACTAATATATGGTGTTTCAAATATTTTCTTTTATGTCACTTTTGAAGATTTGCAAGAAAATGTTGGTTTTAATTAGTTTGTAGATTTTTCATATTTTTATGTTTATAAGCGGTTCTAATGATTCAAATAAGATATATCACATGAAACTTGAGGATTGTATTAAAATTTTATACAAAATAATATATTTTTCATAAATTAACAAAATTCTAACGTGACAATAAAAAAGAGATAGTATGATGACATTTGAGTGTCTATTTTATTTGTTAGAAAAAAACATATATAAAAGTATTTTACTTATGTTTTGTTTATATTTCACATATGTTTTACTTATTTTTTGTTAGTTTACTTTAAAAAAAGTTATATGTAAGATGTTATGCAAAATCTTGTTGGTGAAATTAATCGGAAAATACTTAATTATATGTAATAGGTTTTCAGTTTTATGATGTTAGGAAACCGTTTAAGTAAATTTCTCTATAGAAAAAGATGATATTAGATACTAAATATGTAAAACCATAATGGATATATTTTGAGAATTTTTAGCAACATGAAATTTGTTGTCTTCATCACTCTTTTGAAAAAAAAATTTCTCGTAACAAGATGAACAATATATTATCGTGAATAATAATTATACATATTCAACATTTCAAAGAAACCAAAAAAATAACTAATTTGCGGTCATATATAAACTATTACATCTATAATTTATATTCATATAGATTCCAATATAAACTATACTCAATACATATCAAACAATCAAATCAAATCATTTACCTTCTTCTTCTTCTTCTACGTCTCTCTCTCTTTCTCTTCTGTTCGTCTTTCTCTCTCTCTCTGGCTCTCTTCTGTGTTCTTCCTTCCTTCGTGTTAATCAAAAAATTAATCATTTGCTATACAATTATTACTCTACCAAGGCTTCTAGCCTATAGGGATCACCAACCATTAGCCGGCCATCACTGCTACTAGTTTTTAGAGGGCTACTATATAGATTTTCTGGAGTTGTGTGTATTGAATTAGGTAGACGACAAAAACAATACATTTGAAGAGATACATTTTTGGAACGACTATATCTTGGAATAAACACATGCATGTATGAGTAGAATAAATTATAAAGATATTATTTTTCCCTTTTTAAACGTTTTGATAGGACGTTCTTCCTTTAGACAAGGTCATCATTAGGTCGATATATTTGATGCGCATTAGGCATTAACCCTCATCATTAATTATTTATATGGACATTGTTGTGGTTTTCTTATATTATATGATATATACTTCCTGCATTTAGTTAGTAAATGAAAATTTGGTAGGCTTTTTCTATGGCAAATGAAAAACTGGCAAAATAAAATAAACTTAGGATGATTTTGAGTCGAAATTTTACTTCTTCCACCTTGATTTTTTTTTATATATATGGAAAACGGTTAATTTGATAAAATGAATGATCACATAAAAGAAAATTGTTACGTAGAAAATTCATCAATTCAATTCATCATGTCTTCTTTTTTTTTTTGTTAAAATGAACCAAAAACTTGTGCCATTTATTAACAACGGTATTAAACATTATACATACCCGTAGGAGATGTAATGATTGATAAGCATGGTATATCAACGTATATACAGTTCTCACTAAAGAATAAACATGGTATATTAACGTTTATTGATTGAGTACTTTAGGTAAAGGAAAAAAGAAAAAAGTACTTACGTCCATGGCAAATGGTGGCGCTGTTGGTAACGGTTGTGGTGGAAACAACGGTGGTGGCGGAGACAACAGAACAGGAAACCGGACGGAGGAGTTACAACCCCACCGGTGAAAGAACAACTCCCCGGAATTCAATATTGTGTCAACAGTCCTCCTCCTTGGTGTATGCTTTGTTTTATTTGAATATTGTTTATTAGTTTCTTTTATTTATTTTAGATTCTAATGTGCAAATATATTACTTTGGTGTCTGCAGTTGAAGCGGTAGTGTTGGGTTTCCAGCATTATTTGCTGAGTCTTGGCATCACAGTTCTCATTCCAAGTCTTAGTCCCACTCATGGGAGGTGGCGATGTAAATATATGACTATTTGATATATGTTCTTAACAAATGTTAACACAAAAAATAAATATGCTCTCTACTAGATTTTGATTTTAAAGTTTTGATTTTGACTATTTTTATTTCTTTAGTTGATAACCATAATTTCTAAATTTGGTTTGTCATACTCTTTCGGTTAGACAAACAAATTTTGTTTTTTACCAAAAAAAAAAAATTGCTACATAAGTTATATAAAACGTTTTTATTTTATTTAACATCGCATAATTACACATGATTTTTAAAATGAAAATTTCTAATTGTAATAAAAACTAAAAACAAAAAGAAAATTCAAGAAATTAAATAAATATTTTAATTTTATATACATATGTTTTGACATTTTCAGGCAGAAAAGGCTAAAATAATACAAACATTACTTTTTGTGTCTGGATTAACAACAATGTTCCTGTCTTTCTTTGGAAATCGATTGCCTGTAATCACTGCGGCTTCTTATGCCTATATCATACCTATCACTACCATCATTTCTTCAACTCGATTCACTTACTAGTTACTACACTGATCCTTTTGAAGTAAGTCTTAGCATTAATATTATTAACGTATATATATATATATATATATATATATATATCTTGTACTAATAAAACTTTTTTGATGATTAAAATAAATCAGAGATTTGTGAGAACAATGAGAATCATACAAGGCGCTTTTATTATCACTGGATGTTTCCAAGTTGTCGTCTATATTTCTAGGCATATGGAGAAATATTGTCAGGTAAATAATTAATATTGTTTTGCTATAATGGTTTGGGACTCTACCATTAAACAGGCATGACGATATAATTGGTTGGTGATCATCGGATATCTAAGCCCACCACTATCTATTGCTCCTTTGGCAACATTTACCGGACTGGGACTATACCATATTGGCTTCCCTTTAGTATATGTGTACTAGAAGTTACCCCGTGCTACGCACGGATTTATATTACCTTTGTTTTACAATCAAACACCATATATTGAATTATTGAAAAAAACTCCAACCGATACTTCATTTGTAACATTCCGACCGTCACCTCTTAAAGGACTCTATGTCCAATCCAGTCTCTAGGCTCACCTTCCTTACTGGGCCTCACGTCTTTTCATTAGGCCTGTGAACCCATCTATATCCGATGGCCGGTTTGCTACGTCGGCTTAAAAGACTTGTTAACATCCCTAAAAAAAAATTACCACATGATCTTTTCCTGTGTTTTGTCCTCACTCGCACAGTTCCGACAATCACTTCTCGAAAAGTCACCCATCCTGAGACTACTCCAGCATAAGCATGCTTAACAGTGGAATTCTCTCAGGACTCTTGACCGAAAAAAATAAGTTCACTTTAGTGACATAGGTGGCCAAATCAATTCTTTTAAACCTCTCCGCAAGTCTCTGAAACCGGGGTATCACAATTCACCCCCACTAACAGATCACAATGTCCTTGTTGCGCATCAAGACTGTCACACCGACAGTGTGAGCCAACTCGACTCCCCACTTATCTGGGTTTGGCTCTGATACCACTTGTAACGCCACTACCGCCACCTCTTAGTGGGCCCCATGTCCAATCCCAGTCCATGGGCCCACCTTCCTTAATGGGATTCACGTCCTCTCATTAGGCCCGTGAGCCCATTCATATCTGACGGCTGGTTTGCTACATCCGAGAGGCTTTAAAGACTTGTTACTGTCCCTACAAATCACCACATGATCTTTTCCTGTGTTTTTTCTTCACTCGCAGTTCGAACAATCACTTTCCGGAAGATCACCCATCGTGAGACTACTTCAGCATACGCACGCTAAATTGTGGAGTTCTCTCAGTACCCTTGACCGAAAAATAAGTGCACTTTGGTGGCATAGGTGGCCAAATCAAATCTTTTATACCTCTCCGCAAGTCTCTGAAACTGGGGTGTCAGACCATTACTAAAAGCAAACCTTGATGTTTAGTTTAATTTATTAGTCTTGTTTAATTTATTAAATAATAAAGTGTAGAAAAGAGTAAAATATCTCTCTGTTTTACAGTTAGAATGTGTTGTTTTGGGATGCTACTAATTTGTAATACATATACAGTGAAATTTGAAATTTGTAATGTCTTCTTTTTATGTGGCTTGTATTTGTCTTTCTTTTGCAGATGAAACGACAAGTGATTTGCCTGCTGGTTTCTCCTAACATCAGAAGTTGTTTTACTTTTGTTGTTATATTTTCTGTCAACATTAGACCAGTAATGTTAAAAACCAATCAAACCCCATTTAGTGGCTTTTATTTACTTAGTGAATATATTATATATACTTAGAGATAATCACCTTTTGGGGAGTTTTTTCTTCGACATTGATAAAGGCAAAATCACCTTCATCTTTGTTTTTCCTGTTGAGTGAGTGAAGGCAAAACTAAAATCATATATATAAAAGTAAGGTTTTGGTCTCTCCTTATTGGTTGATTTTCATTTAATACTTTCTAATTTTTTTATTTTTTTTTAATTTGCTTTCTAATTGTTTAATTGCTTTAAATAATATCTAATACCCAATTAACACAATACATTTAATTCATATATTAAAATAAAATTATAAAATTATGCATTAATCATATTCCACAACTCAATTTTATTCAAACACAATAAATAATATCTTTAACTCCAATAATTCTAAATGTAACTTCCATCAATTCTTATCATATAAATAAACATTGCCTTATTCTCTCATGTTGACATTTTTTACTTTCTCATTTTCACATTCTCTCATTCTCTTCCACTTCTTTCATTCTCTTCCACAATATCTCAAACATTTTGTTTTTTAATGTTTTCAATTTCTTATTTTTGTTGTATGGGTTACAAAAAACCAAATGAAATATCATTGTAAAATTTTAATGCTAAATTTTCATTTTAGAGACTACATGATATATATATATATATATATATATATATATATTACATTGTTTTATATTTAAAGATTCATCTCCTTTATCTAATTTGGATTATCATCTTATAAGTAATCATTCTCTCATCCTCTCTCACCAATATCAAATATTTTTATATCTAATATATGTTGTAAAAGTTTGATTCTATATTTTAATTTAGAAAGTATTAAATATAATTAACATTGTTTTCAATTTTTATTTTATTTATATAAAAATAAAATATTTCTTTTATATTTCTTGCCTTTCTAATCTACTCATATTTATTTTTAAAATTTCCATAGCTAAATTTAAATTCACATATGTTGTTTTTTAAAAAAATCAAGTTTATTTGAGAATATGTTTTAACAATGTTTATCTTCATTATCTATTTTAGATTAGCATCTTATAAGTCATTATTTTCATACTCTTACAATATTCACCACACCATAAGGTCATGAAGTTAAAAAGATCCATCTCTAATTCTCTATTATGTACTCTGTTTATCTCACATATTCATGTATCATTTTTAATAATTTAGAATGATCAATATAATTATCAATTTATAAATTCTATTTTATTTTGTAAAGTCTATTTTGTTTGGTGATCCAATAGATAAATATGTAAAGATCAATATAATATTTATATTATTTAAGATTTGAGGTTTTTGAAAACAAAAAGAACTTAATTATTAAAAAAATGATTTTCTTGATTTAAGAAAAATGAAAAAAGTGAAATATAGAAAATAATATAATTATTAAAATATCATTTAACTAAATCCTCTAAAGATGAAACCATTAGTATGAATTCTAGCTTTATAAGTTAAATTAAAAAAAAAAAAGAAAGAAAAAAAAAACAAAAGGATTGAAGTTATTCTTGGGGCTTTAAAAAATCTTTAGATTGAAGTTCGTATACTTTAAAAAAAAAAACTAATTTAGTTTGTCACTTCAAAAATAATATTTTCAATTTGGAATATTATGTGTGAGTGTTGAGTTTATATCAACAAAACAATCAAAAAGTGTAAGTTTAAATTTTGATTGAGCCACTTGGTATTCCTTTCTTTTAAGTCAAAAATATATTAAAATATTTATTTATAATTAACCCACTTTTAAAGGCCTTTAACTCTATTTAACTCTACATTTAACTCAAATGTAACTCTTACCCAATAATTTTACATTCATTCCTCCAACTAATATATTTATCTTTCAAGAAAAAATGTTTTTGGTAAAATTTTAATTTTTTTAATTATTTTAGTTGCTTTAAACTTTGAAATGAGGAAATTTCTATATACAATAATTTTATACGTAGTTACTAAATTTTTTGATAATTTAATTTGATTCAATTTTACTATACTACAGTCTTATGTTTACAATGTCATTAAGAAAAAATCTTTAAATCAATGTTTAACCTCTATAAAACATGATCATAAACATAGATTCTCTCATATTAGGAAAATGTTTAAATTTCTATATTATTATTTATATTAATATAGCTAATCAATTTGTAATAATTTTTGTAGTATTGGTTAATATTTTATTTATAGAAAAGTTTCTATATTTTAAAATTTGTATAATAAATAACCATACCAAAAAAATGTTGACATGAGTATTTGAAACAACCCTTCCCGTTTTTTTTTTATACCTTAATTTACTAGTGGTCCCATACCCACTAACATCCTAACATCAATCAATAACCGCGGATAACCAAATAAAACAAATTCTATTAAACCGAAAGAAATCCAACAATCAAAACCAATAACCAATACCATAATCCAAATCAAGAAATAGCCATCAACTAACATCCTACAATGTTCCATTGACCTAATCTAGCAACCTAACAATAGCTAGACCGCAATCAATCAAGTCTCTAGAACATCCTCCTCTTCATCGCCATTTGATTCCATGATCACACTTTTCCTTTACCTGCACACCACAAACAACAATTGAGATGCGTAAGTATTATCACAAATACTTAGTGAGGCCATCCTCCCATCTACTGGGTTATACACACAAGCAGATGAGACCCTCAAGTTTAAGCAAAACAAACAACACACAACAATACATCAAACCAGGAAAACAAGTCTCGGATAAGACTAGTGTCGACCGATGCCAAACGGTGTCGATCGATGCCACAAACAAGGTGTAGACCGATGCCAAACGGTGTCGATCGATGCCACAAACAAGGTGTCGACCGATGCCCCTCAAAATGGTGTCGACCGATGCTCTTGAGTGTCAATCGATGTCTCCTCTGCAATCACGATCTGCGCGAATCCGGAAGTCGAATTCTCCTCCCAAATCATCTCGAATCCGTCTCAAATTCACCCAAACAACTCGGAAATCACTGGGAATCACAAAAGCAACGAACCCAAGCAACAAAACAACACAAACAGCAAAGAAACACACAAAACAAGAGAGATCTCATGCTTAGATCAACCATGGTCAAGCACTCACCTCAAGAACAGGAAGATTGGATTGAGAAACGTGGAAAACAACAACTCCAGAAGCTTCCCCCTTCGATTCCAGCAACAGAAACTCAAGAATAGCCAGCAATCTCACTAAATCTCTCTTAGGAACTCAAGAACACTCTTTTCTCTCTTTTTCCTCTCAAAAACGGCGAGTAACCACTGAAAACACGACCTTGGGTCGTTCCCCCTTTTTACACACGAATTAGGGATTTAACTGAACCAAACCGAACCAATTCGGCAATTAAATCAAACCGGTCGAACCCAGAAATTAGTGGTATCGATCGATGCCACAAGGGTGTCGATCGATGCTACTCCCAAAATCACAAAATCTGGTTCGCGGATGTTACAGTATTATTTTAGAATTGCTATAAAATGTTTTGAGATTCATACATTAGTATAATTTTTTGAGATTATACATTAGTAAAACAATATTTTAGTATAAGAAAAATTAAGAAATATAATCAAAACTATTATGCATACAACCACGCATTGTGTGGTCTAATTACCTAGTTTAATTGGAAATTGATGTGAAAAGTAAGACAGAAATTGATTTAATTGGAAGCAATATATATTACATGTGGGAGAATGGGAAAAAACAAATACAAAATTAACCAGATGTATATGAAATATAATACCTTTTGCGGAATTGTTGGAGTTAAAAAACATTTGGGTTGACGATGTTGCATTCAAATATAAATAGTCTGCCCAGAGTGTAAGAAGTTTGGCTTGTCTTTCAATGACAATTTTTTCCCAAAGATAGAAACTGCTTTTCCCAAATCAATAGATCTTCAAACTTAGATAGGCGAGTTGCATGCCTGAAAGCAAGTAAAAATTAGTTAGAGTGGAAATTTTTAATATATAATAGGTGAGATAGTTATGGTGTGGATTAGGTAGTTGATTTACATTTTCGTCTAGATCTTTAAAGCTGAGTAAGAGATTGTTTCTTCTAAAGTATGGAGCTTCCCTAAAACAATCCTATTTTTACTGGTGGTCATCGTTAGAGTGTGAGTCTAGAGTAGAGTAGAGAGCAATTGTTTTAAGGTTGTACCATTTTTTAAATCGTAGTTAGTGTATGCGAGTGTTGATTCCCAGTAGAAATAAATAATAATAATAAAAATAATCAGAGATTGAATTATATTGTATAATTTTATGGAAAACAGATTACTAATATTTAATTAAAAATAAATAAGAAAGCAATGATCAAATTGCTTATTTTACTTTGATGGCAAGACGTTACGTTTTCAAAAACAGAATGCAAAACTAAAACTAAATTCGAGCATGATTTAAATACCGTATGTGAAGAAGAGAAACACAGGGGCTGCAAGTTCAGATTTCATTTGTTTGTTTGTTTAGGCAAATTTTTTAATTACCAAGGATTAAGTTGACAATAGTGGCCATATTTAATTAGCAATGGATCTTACATATTTGTGTGAAATAAATTATAAAATAAAAGTAATATAAGGACACGTGTCAGCAATACAAAGCGCCAGATGTCATCGTCTCAAACAAAGTTTAGAAAAAACCTTCTCTTATTATATAAGATACATACCAAAGGGAAGCCGATATGGTATAGTCCCAGTCCGGTAAATGTTGCCAAAGGAGCAATTGAGAGTGGGCTCATCAGGTCATTATGATAAGTTTTATGTACTATGTTGGTCGACTGGTTTGTTCTACGCATCCGCAAGATATGGAAGCGCGACGCCCATCCCACCATCAGTTGTAAGTCGTGGTATTGGCTGTCTGGTTAGTCTAACATTCGTTCAGTCAAGTCACTTTTGAGAAAACCAATATTTTACCGTTTATTAACTATTTATTTCATCATCTCATGAATTTTTAAAATTATTTGTAGGGAATTGGAGTATTACAGCTATTACTCAATGGCATGCTTGGAGGTATCACAGGGATCACAACATCAACGTAACAAAACTCATCTCAACCCCACGATTTATCATTAACTTCAAAAATAGAACTTCTGTTTTTAAAAGCTAATGATATGGTTTTGATATGGGTGTACGTAACTTAATATTTAGAGAAAATGTTGGACTTTTGGCAATGACTAAGATTGGGAGTCGAAGAGTGATACAAATATCAGCTGCCTTCATGCTTTTTCTCTCCATTTTTGGTAATATTTTTTTACTATAAAACCTTTATATTCCTATTAAAATGTATAATTGATTTTGTTGAATACTTATTACCAATCTAGTCTTATTTTGATCAAAATGCAGGAAAGTTTGGAGCTTTTTTCGCGTCCATACCATTACTAATCATAGCATCTCTTTACTGTATTGTCTTGTGTTTTGTGTGTAAGTCTTTTCATCACAATACTCTAGTAATATATATCATGTTTTACAAAAAAATAAATTCAATTCAATAAATTGCAGCTTCTGTGGGACTTAGCTTTCTACAATTCTGCAACCTCAATAGCTTCAACACCAAATTCATTTTGGGATTTTCATTTTTCATGGCTGTTTCAATCCCTCAATATTTCAGAGAATATTACAATGGAGGTTGGCGGTCAGATCATCGTTCGAATTGGGTAAGCTCATCATCTTCTTTGAGACACACTTTTAGAATCACAAATACTCTTTTTTTCTGTGACTTGTTAAATTGTGAATTATTTCGTGAATACAAAACAGTCCGAAGATGTGATAAGAGTGATTTTCATGTCGCACACAACAGTTGCGGCAATTATAGCGATAGTGCTTGATTGCACACTGTCTCGTGAGACCGATGAAGTCAAGAAAGACTGCAGGCTGAAATGGTGGAAAAAGTTTCGACTATACAACCTAGATGTGCGAAACGATGAGTTTTATGAAAATTTTCACAAATATTTTCATTTGGATGTTTTCCTTCTTCTTTCTTTATATTACCTAGAATTTTTGAGTACTTTTATATTTTCTAAGCTTTAATATTTTGTTCGATTATTACTAAATAATGTTCCAAAAGATTTTTTTTGTTTTCTTTTTAAAGTTGTTACACGCTAACTAGATGGAGCTTGATTTTTTTCAATTAACAGATTAATGTCCCTTTTTAATGAATACAGTACGTCTAACGTATTAATTTAATTACTTTGACAAGTCAAAACTATTATATGAGAAACAAACAAACTATTAGTTGAAAATGGACTCCTTGTAAGATTTAGAGTAGAGTGATCAAGAGATTATGGGAGAGAGTATGGAAGAGAGTAAAATCGTGTGTAGAGTGAAGAGAGTAAACGATTGAGAGAGAGAGTGTTGGAGAAAGAGAATAAACTCTTTTCTTACTTGAATTAGGAACCTACTTACAAACTATTTAAGGACATATACAAAGGGGATATTCCCTTAGGATTCTATGCACACATTTACATAGAGATAGCGACATCTCCTTAAGTTACCATGTGACTTCCCATTGACTTCCCACTTGTGCAACTTGTTCCCAACGGTCATAATAGAACATTCTCGAGGTTAGGCAACCGTTGGTGATTCTCCTTAGTGGACTGGACTCATGAAACTCTTGATTGTAAGGACGGCCCATTGGATGGCCGTACGGACGTCCGCATGAACGAACGGTCAGTGGTGTGCCGGTTCATACTCCCCCTCAAGCTTGACTTAAGGAACTAGTCAAGCTTGACAACATAGGCACCCACCTCATTAAAAACCTTAGTATAGAAAACCACTTGGGAAAAACTATACATAAGGGAAAAGAGTGTAGGTGCCAAGTAAGTAACTTATGGCCGAGTGAGGTCTAGGAGGCCAAGCTTAGGATGGATGTATTCGCACACTTGAGGGCTTGCAGCCTTGGTCAGGATGTCCGCAAGTTGTTCTTTGCTTTCGGTATGGCACGGTAAGACAACTCCAAGCTTGATTTGTTCTCGGACCTTATGGCAATCCACTTCAATGTGCTTGGTCCGTTCATGGAACACTGAATTGGTTGCTATATGAATGGCTGCTTCGTTATCACAGTGCATGGTGATCGGCTTTGTTGACTCTATTCCAAGATCCTTGAGTAGCATCTTCAGCCACATTAGCTCCGTCGTTAGCTTCCTCATAGCCCTATACTCGGATTCGGCACTCGAGAGCGAGACGACCTTTTGCTTCTTGCTCTTCCATGTGACCAGGTTCCCACCAAGGAATGTGCAATAGCCTGTGGTTGAGCGACGATCCCCACGATCTCCAGCATAGTCAGCGTCGCAGTAGCCTACCAACTCGGTGCTCTTGTTGCGTCCCATCCATATGCCTTGGCCGGGTGAGCCCTTGATGTACTTGAGGATCCGTGTCAGCATGTTCCAATGGTGCACGGTGGGGTTCTTCATATGCTGGCTCACCTGGTTCACGGCAAAGCAAATATCAGGCCGTGTGATAGTTAAATAAATAAGCTTACCGACTAGCCGCCGGTAGAGGCTAACGTCCTCGAATGGAGCGGTGTCATGCTCCCCCTGTCCTCCATCCTTGTAATTTTCTTCTAGAGGCGTTGTTACTGCCTTAGCGCCTAGTTTTCCTGTTTCACTCAATAAGTCAAGTGCATACTTCCTTTGAGACAACAATAACCCTTCATTTGATCTATAAACTTCTATTCCAAGAAAGTATTTCAACTCTCCAAGATCTTTAATATCAAAAACTGATTTCAAGAATGTTTTAGAGTCTTGAATACCTACCGAGTCACTTCCAGTGATGATGATATCATCAACATACACTAGAATGACTACTATACCTTCGGCGCTAGGTAAGGTGAACAAGGTGTGGTCAGCTTCAGATTTGCGAAAGCCTTTGTCAAGGAGTGTGGTACTCAGCTTGTGATACCAAGCCCTTGGTGACTGCTTCAAGCCATAGATAGCTTTGTTAAGCTTCAAGACCTTTCCCGGACCAATAGTATCCTCTAAACCCGGTGGTGGCCGCATATATACTTCATCCTCCAGTTCACCTTGCAAGAAGGCGTTCTTCACGTCCATTTGCCAAAGTTCCCAGTCGAGGTTGGTGGCAAGAGAGAGTACAACTCGAACCGTGTGAAGCTTAGCCACCGGAGCGAACGTATCAAGATAGTCCTCCCCATACGTTTGCGTGAAACCTCGTGCGACTAGGCGTGCCTTGTGGCGTTCAATCTCCCCATTGCTCTTATATTTGATTGTGAAGATATACCGAGAGGTGACAGCCTTCTTGCCCTTAGGTAAGTCAGCCTCGTCCCATGTGTGGTTTTGCACCATGGCCGTGTTCTCGGCATCTACTGCATCTCTCCATACCTTGTGGTGTTTAGCCTCATCATAGGTCTTGGGAATCCAATTCTCATCAATATGGCCAAGGAACACTTGATGCTCTATCGGAAAATGAGCCAAGGTGCATACGGCCTGAATGGGGTGTGCGACGGCCATGTTGTTGTAGTACACACGGGTGTTCTTCCAATGGCTAGGAGGATACCGGATACGTTGGCTGCGCCGAAGTGGAACTACAGCCCCAGCTTCTGAGTTGGCTCGTCCCGGAGTAATGATTTCCTCAAGCTGTTCGGCTGGCTCTTCGGTTGTTTCGGCCGTATTGTCCGCGGGTGGCTCGGGTGAACCCTCACGGGGCTCAGTATGGTCATCGACATGTGTATCAGCATCAGGCTCAGTGACTGGTTCAGGTTGCTCTGGTGATGGTTGTCTGGCTGACTCAGTAGTGATCCGATCATTTTCAAGGCCTAGCCGCTCAAGGATCACACGGAGGTTGCGCGTCCGGTCAGATGGAGAGTCAGAGAGGTTGCGGAGCTCATCCCAATTCTTCTCATCATAAAAGCCTTGTGTCTCTATGAACTTGACATCACGCGAGACTAGAACCCTCCTTGTTGTAGGTTCATAGCATTTATACCCCTTTTGTGTAGTAGAGTAGCCAAGAAACATAGCCTTTGTACTCTTTGCATCAAGCTTGTCCCTTAGCTCACCTGGTCGCAACACATAACACACACAACCAAACACTCTCAAGTGATCAAAAGTAGGTTTGTCATTAGTTAATACCTCAAATGGAGACAAGTCCTTGAGAATCTTTGTTGGTGTGCGGTTAATGAGATAACAAGCGGCTAGCACAGCATCTCCCCAAAACCTCTTTGGAACTCTTGTATGGAACATCATGGACCTTGCTACCTCCATGAGATGCCTATTCTTTCTCTCAGCCACTCCATTTTGTTGTGGTGTGTAAGGACAGCTAGTTTGATGAAGAATTCCATGTTTGGCTAGATATTGCTTAAAGGCATGACTTGTGTACTCTCCACCATTATCTGATCTCAAAATTTTAATCTTGGCATGAAAGTGGTTAGTAACATAGTTTTGAAAATTTGTAAAGGCCTCAAGAACTCTATCCTTAGAGGGAAGCAAAGTTATCCAAGTATATTTTGATTTTTCATCAATAAAGGTCACAAAATACTTTTGATTATCTCTAGATAAGCAAGGAGATGTCCAAACATCAGAATGAATTAAATCAAAACATTTTTCATAAATAGTAATAGATTTAGGAAAAACAGCCTTGCAATGTTTACCAAGAATACAAGCCTCACACTCATCATTTTGAAAAGAAATATTAGGAAATATTAAAGATAAAGCTCTTGTGTGAGGATGTCCTAGCCTAGCATGTAAAATAGAATCACTAGGTTTTATAATAACCGAATTAAAACAAGATGCATTAGAAGATAAATTCAAGTCCTCAAGCACATAGAGATCATCCTTGGATCCTCCTTGGCCAAGAACCTTACTTGTCTCAATATCCTGAAAATGAACATTGTTAGGACCAAATATAGCATAACAATTTAAATCAGTAGTGGCTCTTTTAACTGATAGCAAGTTAGAAGTAAAGTTTGGCATATAAAATGCCTTAGTCTCCTTATCAAATAATTTCAAATTCCCAATGCCTTTAACTGGTACTTTCTCACCATTTGCTATTATCACATTACCATTAGCAGGTTTAATGTCACTAATTAGCCTAGAATCACTAATCATGTGATGGGATGCACCAGAATCAACTATGAGGGGTTTAATTTTGTTTGAGGTAAGAAACGCCTTACCGGTGGCCTCCTTGAGAGCTTTGATGAGCGCATCAAGGTCGGACCGCCTTACCAGCTCGGACGATGCGGCAGCAAGAGCAGTTCCACCGGTCACTTGTTGAGGCTGCTCAGAGGTTGACAGCTCCCCCATGGCCACAGCTTGATGAGCTCTCGGTGGTCCTCCGCGGTTTGGACGTCCACCTCGGATGGTTCCCGGTGGTGGTGCTAGATGCGGATGTAGGATCCAGCAGCGGCTCTTAAAGTGGCCAAGCTTCTTGCAATGCTCACAAAATGGCGGGTTGTTCTTGTCCTCCGGCTTGTAGTAGCCTTTGTTCGCTGAAGCCGTCTCAGCTTTGTTCGCGGTCACCAACTCTCCCTTACCGCCAAACAATCCCATGGAGCCATGCTCCTTTTGAATTTGGTTGCAAACATCATCAAGGCTTGGGAGTTTATCTGACCGCAAGATGTGTTTGATGAGATCATTGTAGGAGGGGTTTAAGGTCAAGAGCAGCCCAAAGACTTTGTCTTGCTCACGCCTCTCGTTTAGTATGGCCGGATCGATTGTTGCCGGTCGAAGCATTTCTAGTTCAGCCCAAAGGGACCTAAATTTCCCAAAGTGCTTGGTGAACTCCATATCTTCCTGGTTGAGGTTGTTGATAGCCCGCTTGATTTCAAAGATGCGGTTGACATTGGTCACATTTCCGAAGACGTTCTTGAGTGTGTCCCATAAGTCCTTTGCCGTTTCGCAATAGGAGTAAGCTTCAAGGATGGGGGCGTCAAGAGAGTTTTGAATGATGGCTAAGACTCCCTGGTCTTCTTGGAACCATTTGTTCCCTTCATCATCATCGGCAGTTTTCTTGCCGTCTTTGGTGGTCTCGCCACTCGGAGCTTTGCTCTCTTCTACATGAGACCAAAGGCCTCGGCCACATAGGGCTGTTTTTGTGGTTCTAGCCCACAGTAAGTAGTTCTCTCCCTTGAGAGTAACCGGAACAATAAGAGTTTTGGTGGTTTCCATGGAAAATGAAGAAGAGACCGTTGGTTAAAGCTATTGTCCAACGGGTAAAAGAAAAGATTTTGCTAGAACAAAGAACTTTGAATGAGAGAAATGGAATGCGGAAGAGTGTGAAGAGATTTGAGGTAAGGACAGAATCAAATCTGCTCTGATACCATGTAAGTTTTAGAGTAGAGTGATCAAGAGATTATGGGAGAGTGTATGGGAGAGAGTAAAATCGTGTGTAGAGTGAAGAGAGTAAACGATTGAGAGAGAGAGTGTTGGAGAAAGAGAATAAACTCTTTTCTTACTTGAATTAGGAACCTACTTACAAACTATTTAAGGACATATACAAAGGGGATATTCCCTTAGGATTCTATGCACACATTTACATAGAGATAGCGACATCTCCTTAAGTTACCATGTGACTTCCCATTGACTTCCCACTTGTGCAACTTGTTCCCAACGGTCATAATAGAACATTCTCGAGGTTAGGCGACCGTTGGTGATTCTCCTTAGTGGACTGGACTCATGAAACTCTTGATTGTAAGGACGGCCCATTGGTTGGCCGTACGGACGTCCGCATGAACGAACGGTCAGTGGTGTGCCGGTTCATACTCCTCCAGATTCATAATCAGTGAAACTAAAACAAACTTCCACCTTCACGTACTAATGTTGTCTCAGATCTTAGACTGTGGCACATCTTAGACTGTGGAGTATTTTTGTAACATGTTCATTTGCAAACATATCCTTTTCTTTCCGGAAATCCGGTAGGAAGGATGTATTGTCCTGGTTCATGTCATTATGGCTTTTTGACAAGGGATTTTGTTGCCTAGATTGAATCCACAGCTTTGCTGTTATGCCAAATGGGTCTGATAGGATCACATGATTCACATCACATACACTTCAGGAGCTTCTACCTATGAAGACCCTTTCTGACTGGAAGATCGATCCAAGCGGTTGCCTAAGTATAAAGAAATGTGAACTTAAAACAAAAAAAAAATCTTTAACTAAATTTTTATAAGATTTATGATTTTTATTATAAAAGTGGTATTATTAACAAATTTTGGCATTTTGTATATATATATATATATATATATATATATATATTTTAGATGAACATTTTGAGCTACAACTATTGGACTAGGGAAATGTTTTGTTAAATTTATATGGTATATTCTATATTTTTAAAGTAATTATTTTGTAACACTATAAATGACATTAATAAGTGAAGTTAATTCTCATCTAAGTTTTGTGGACTGGATTCATTTCAAATTCGAATTTCAGGTTATTCAGTAAATGAGTTTTATTGAACAAAGTAGGCTCATATTTTTATGACTTGGTTTAGTTTGGAATTGTTTGTTTTTAGGTTTTCATTTGGCTTAAATGTGAATAATTCGTATTTACAGTAATGATAAAAACTAAAAAATTTGGATTTTGTAGTATATATTTTTTTTTCTGGTTCTTTATAGAAAATAATATTAATAATAAATAAAACGACACATAATTTTAAATTTGTAAGTGTAAAGAAAAAAACTATCAAAATTAGACATCTAGATGAAAAAAGGTTTTACAATTATGTGGCTAAGGAGATATTTAAATTCAAATGTTTTGGTGTGCTTTGAAAAATAAATAATCATAGGATAAAATGAGAAATGTTGTAAAACAAGAGGATTCAAAGTCTAGAAACTCTTATTTTTATTAATCATTATCGAATAGAGGTTACATATATATAGTAAAGTCTAGGCCTTAATACAATAGGAAACACAAAACACTTAGATCGACATAAGCTAAGACTAATGGCTGATGGGCTTCCTTGTCTTCGACAGCCTATGGACCATGTATGGGTTTGGTTATGGAGTCCATCCTTAAGTGGTTTATAACACTCCCCCTTGGATGACATAACCATGCCGATGCTAAGGGATCGATGCAATGTGCTTGGGGATGCTGCCTCATTAAAACCTTACCAGGAAAACCCAATGGGACAAAACCATGGTGAAGGAAAAAGAGTACAACACACATTGCTCCCCCTGTTCTAAGCATCCCTGAAGACCTTAAGTCTCTGCATCCCAATCTGGTGCATGAGGTTCTTGAACGTTGTTGTCGGCAATGATTTGGTGAAGAGATCGGCTGAGTTGTCGCAGGATTGAACTTGAACCACTTGAACTTCTCCGGCCTTTTGTAGTTCATGTGTGAAGAAGAACTTTGGTAAGATGTGCTTCGTCCGATGTCCCTGGATGTAACCTTCCTTGAGCTGTGCGATGCAGGCCGTATTATCTTCATGTATGACCGTTGCTTCCTTATTGTCGAGCATCCCACAATCTGTCTTCCTTATTGCTAGGATCTCTACATGGTTTGATGAGGTTGCTACAATGCTTTGCTTCATAGAACGCCATGAGATCGCCGTACCACCGTGTGTGAATACATAGCCTGTTTGAGACCTTGAATTGTGCGGATCCGACAAGTAACCTGCATCAGCAAAACCAACTAAACCTTCCTTGTTATAGTTAGTATAAAATAAACCAAAGTCTGTCGTTCCTTGTAGGTAACGCAAAACATGTTTAATACCGATCCAGTGCCTTTAGGTCGGACAAGAACTAAATCTTGCTAGGAGATTCACGGCAAAACATATGTCTGGTCTAGTGTGGCTAGCCAAGAACATTAAAGCTCCTATAGCACTGAGGTATGGCACTTCAGGACCAATAACTTCTTCATTTTCCTTCTTTGGACCAAATGGATCTTTATCCAAGTCAAGGCTTCTTACAACCATTGAACTGGTCAATGGGTGAGTCTGATCCATATTGAACCTCTTGAGTACCTTTTCTGTATATGCCATTTGATGCACAAGGATTCCATTATTTATGTACTCAAGTTGCAGCCCCAAACAGAACTTAGTTTTACCTAGGTCTTTCATTTCAAATTCTCTCTTTAAATACTCTACTGTTTGGGCAATTTCACCAGGGGTTCCAAATATGTTTAAATCATCAACATATACTGCTATAATAACAAACCCTTTGTTTGCAAACTTCTTAATAAAAATACATGGACTGATTGGGTCATTCTTATAGCCTTCTTTAGCTAAATATTCACTTAATCGGTTATACCACATTCGACCACTCTGTTTCAACCCATAAAGGGATTTTTTCAGCCTAATTCAGTACTGTTCTTGAGAACCACTCTTATCTTTGAGCTCAATACCCTCTGGTAATCTCATATAAATTTCATTATCCAGTGGACCATACAAGTATGCGGTTACAACATCCATTAACCGCAAATCCAGTTTTTCTCTTATAGTCAGACTTATTAAGTACCTAAATATTGTTGCATCCATCACAGGGGAGTATGTCTCCTCATAGTCTATTCCTGGTCTTTGAGAGAATCCTTGTGCTACAAGCCGTGCCTTATATCTCACAATTTCATTATTCTCATTTCTCTTCCTTACAAAGACCCATTTGTGTCCAACTGGCTTTATATTCGGTGTTGTCCTTATGATCGGACCAAACACACTTCTCTTCTTTAAAGAGTTTAACTCCACATTAATGGCTTCTTTCCATTTTAGCCAATCTTTACTTTGAGTGCACTCTAATATAGATGTGGGTTCATGATCCTCATTTATCTCAAGTGCTACCTTGTATGCAAATATTTCATTGATGTCGACATCCTTTCGGTTCCATTGAATTCCAGACCTGATATAATTTATTGAGATCTCATTATTATCAATACCTTCAGGTCCTTGAGGTTCAGCATCCCAAACCTCATTTGGTACCTTAGGATTTGCCGCGGCTATGTCTGTGTTTTCTGTAATTCCCTTAACCTCGGTCTGTTGTGCACCTTTAGACTTCCGAGGGTTCTTATCTTTGGAACCTAATGGTCTACCTCATTTCAAATGTGGCTTAGACTCTGTAGCAACTTGATTATTGTGTTCCTTTTGAAATACGTACTGGTGCATTACAAGCTAGTATGTACGATTTTGTTACTCTCTTTGGGTCAACAAAGGAATCTGGCAATTGATTAGCTAGCGTCTGTAAATGAATAATCTTTTGAACCTCTGCATCACATGCTAGAGTTCGAGGATCTTGCCAATTGAAAGATGTTTGATTCCATGTTAATTCTTTAACCAGCTTGCTAGTCTCACCACCTAACATAGGGAATTCAGACTCAACAAAGTGACAGTCCGCATATCTGGCCTTAAATAAATCTCTTGTGGTTGGCTCAAGATACTTTATAATAGTGGGAGACTCATATCCAACATATATTCCCATCCTCCTTTGAGGTCCCATCTTAGTTCTCTGTGGTGGAGCAATAGGTACATAAACGGCACATCCAAATGTTTTGAGATGTGATATGTCTGGCTCATGACCCGTTAATAGTTGGGATGGTGAATATTTGTGTTCACTAGATGGCCTGATGCGTATAAGCTCTGCTGCATGTAAGACTGCATGTCCCCAAGCCGAAACAGGGAGCTTCGACCTCATTAGCAATGGTCGAGCTATCAATTGTATTCGTTTAATGAAGGATTCAGCTAATCCGTTTTGTGTATGGACATGTGCCACAGGATGTTCCACACTCACCCCCATGGACATACAGTAATCATTAAACGCTTGGGATGTGAATTCACCATCATTGTCTAGACGTGTAGTCTTAAGTGGAAAATCTGGAAAGTGTGCTCTTAGCCTTATAATTTGAGCCAACATCCTAGCAAAGGCTAGGTTTCTCGTGGATAACAAGAAACGTGTGACCATCTAGTTGATGCATCGATCATAACCATAAAATATCTAAACGTCCCACAAGGTGGGTGTATTGGTCCACACATATCACCTTGTATCCTTTCCAGAAAGTTTAAAGTCTCTTTAGTGACTTTTACTGGTGATGGCCTTATGATAAGTTTCCCTTGTGCACATGCTACACAAGTGAGATGTTTAGGGATAACTTTTCTCTCTTTAAGAGTGTGCCCATTCGAATTCTTAATCAATTTACGCATCATGTTCGAACCCGGGTGGTCAAGCCGGTCATGCCATAGAGTGAATTGTTCATTGAACATTTTGTGCTTTGCCATGTTAGCTTCTATCATATTGATCTTAGCATGGTATAAACCAGTGGCTAGTGCAGGTATAGTCTCTAGGACCTTCTTATGTCCTTTCACAATTTCTGTAATGTATAGGAATTCTTTATTTCCTTCACCCTTAGTTTCAATATGATAACCATTCAATCTAATGTCTTTAAAGCTCAATAAACTTCTCTTAGAGCTGGGTGAGTACAAGGCATCACTTAGTTCAATATGTGTGCCATTAGGTAATAATATGTGAGCTTGGCCGTAGCTAGGGATGTCAATTGGGCTGTCCATGTCCAAATGGGCATGACCAATTGGACACATACATTTTATGGTCATGTATGGTCAAGACCCAAATAGACCCATGTCCAAATATGTCCAAACCAAATAAGACCATGACCAATTGGTCTGTCCATTATGTGCAGATTGAACCAAAATTTACTAAAGGTTCATCATAAACTCATAAATTCAACACATATCAATCCATTGACATAAGTTCATCTAACTATTAAGTTCATACAAAACTCATAAGTTCATCATAAAACTCATAATTGAAGCAAAATTTACTAAAGGTTAATCATAAAAATCATAATTAAAGAAAATTTTTTTTCCCCAAATTTAGAATCCCTAATATTTAAGGTTTATTGGACAACCCATGTCCAGATTAGTTTGGACCATTTATTAATGGGCTAAATTGGTTTTGGGTCCATTTGACCGCTTCAAATTTGGTCATGACCATAACCGGTCCAATTTAATTTGGACATGGGCAGCCCATGGTCTGTAAGACCATTTGACATCCCTAGCCGTAGCCTTCTATTAAGCTTGCTATACCCGCAATTGTACTAACATTGGCACTTTTCATTATGAGGTTTATGAAATATCTTTTGTCCTTCAATATTGTGTGGCTAGATCCACTGTCCACCACTAGTACACTCATGTCCTCGGCCATTTCTATATATAGGACAATAATTTATGTTTTAATTTTAATAACACAATTATATAAAATAAAATCCTTATTTTAAACCAAAATAATTATCCAATACATAAACCGAAATTAAATCATAATAGCATAGAAATTAAACCAAAATAAAACCAAAATTTAATCATCATTCTTAAGGCAATCGGAAGTCTCATATGCTAGTGAGTCATCATTCTCATAGTCGAAGTCTCCTTCACCATCGAGATGCACATAGTTGGCTTCTGGGTTCTTCTTCAAGACCTCTTGATATGTATCAATAAGATGTTTGGGTGTTCTGCAATTCTTGGCCCAATGGTTAGACATACCACATCGGTGACAAACCGATTTAGCCTTGTATTGTGGTTTAAAGGACCCACGGCCCCTACCACCACGGCCACGGCCTCCAAGGCCATAACCATCAAAACGGCTAGCTTGGCCTCCTCGACCACCACGTCCTCAGCCACCACGGCCACGGCCATAGTGTCTTTCTCTGTGGACATAGTTGGTCTCCTTGGGCTCGTTAGGCTCTTTAGGCTCTATAGAGTTTTTCTTTGCCAAATCAACCTTGTGTGCTTCTGGTAATGGGGTTGTACCAGGAGGTCTCATAGCACTATTCATCAGCAACAGTTCATTGTTCTGCTCAGCTAGCAGTAAACACGAGATAAGGTCCCCATAGTTGTCAAAACCCTTTTCCTGATACTGTTGCTGAAGGACTATGTTGTGAGTGCTAAAGGTAGACAATGTCTTCTCTAGCAGCTCTTTCTCGGTCACTTCAGTACCACACAACCTAAGGAGTGAGACAATCCTAAAAAGCTCAGAGTTAAACTCATCCACGGATTTGTACTCCTTGATCCTTAGGTTTTTCCAATCAAACTCAGCCTTTGGTAGGAGCACCTTCTTTTGGTGTCCGTATCTGCGTTTAAGCGCTATCCAAAGGCCAAGAGGATCTTCTATAGTGAGGTACTGATTTTTGAGACTCTCAGCAAGGTGATGGCGTATGTGCTGAATGGCCTTATACTTTTGCTTGTCAGTACACTCATAATCTTCTTCAATGCATTCAAACAAGTCCTTTGACTTCAGATGGATCTTAGTGTCCAATGCCCATTGCAAGTAGTTGTCTCCAGAGGCATTCAAGGCACCATAATCTAAGTTGTTGAGCCTTGCCATCTGTATAACACAGAAATAGACAACCGATCATTAGCATTCGGTAATAAGAGACCGATTCATGCAATAAATATTAATTCAGGTCATGCGGTATTTGAGACCGAAACATGCCTTAGGCCATGCGGTATTTGAGACCGAAACATGCCTTGCCTCTTACAAAATTTCGTGGTTTAATTCATGCATGCAAGACAACAAATCTAGATAGGTACTAGCATGCAACAATTTCCTTTTTACTAGATAGAATTTCCTTTTCTTAAGTTTTCCTTTTCAAACTAGGATTAAAGCAAGTTTTAGTAAATATTTTTCTTAAATTTAGGATAATTACTTGAATTGAATTTAGAAGTTATCCTAATAATTCTAACAGCCTAGAAAAATTTTATGTGTTCGAGTTTTATAGTTTATGCAATCGAAAATTTTACATGAACAGTTTATGTTATAATTGGATCAATATTGTTTCTATGTAAGTTCCGATTTTAACAATCCTAAAATAAGTCTATCCAATTCGATTTTAGGGTTCATGAAGCTTGATTATATGCAGAAACAGTTTATGCAATAAACAGTTCTATAATATCCTATACATGATCTGATTTTCTTATGATGCATAAACAACCAAGCAATAACAATCAACCAAGTTTTAATCATAGTATAATTTGGTTTAATTCTCAAACAATCTATGCAACCCTAAGCATCAATACATCCGATTTTAGCTTTTCAAAGTTATAGGGTTTTAGCATAAAACTCGTTTGTTGATTGTATACTTTGTAGTTTTAGGGTTCAATAGTTTTAGATCCAAGTTCGATTATATGGTTCTATAAGTTTTGATTTTACCTTAACACCAAAGGGGTCTGACCGGTTTTGATGTGGGAGCTAAAGACCTCAGATATCTCTCACGAACCTCAAACTTGGATGGACCACGAACCTCGAACAGAAACCGCAACAGCTTCCCACGAACGGATCTCGAACCGCTCCTTGTATCGCTCTCGTACCGGAACCACGAACCTCAAACAAGTTTCGGATGGAACTTGATTACGAGCACAGGCTGCTCAAACTGATCTCGAACAGGAACTATTCATGAACAAGGGTTGATCGTGAGCTAGTAAAGGAAGAAGGGTTCGGGAAGAACAAAATAAGAGAGGCGGCGGTTTAGGGTTTATAGGGTTTTACTCAGCTGGATCTTTAGGGAAATCGTGCTGATAACGTGTTGTAAAACAAGAGGATTCAAAGTTTAGAAACTCTTATTCTTATTAATCATTATCGAATAGAGGTTACATATCTTATTATATAAAGTTGAGTTTTGAAAGTTAGTCATTAACAAGATTTTGACATGTGTCAAGTTATCAATTTCAGATTTTGATATGTGTAAAAAATTAATATTTAATAGGACAAATTTGATTACAACAAAAATAAAATATTTCATTTAAATAAATATTAATAATGTAAAAAGATAATTATCAAATATTACAGAATTTATATAAAAATACAAAGTCTTTTTAAATAATTATAAGGAGATTATATATATAAATATATTTCATAAAGTTCAAAATTATAATATTATTTACTTATTTTTAATTTTAATTTATTAATTCTACAAAATATATAAATAGAGATTAAGTAAAATATACGTTTAATTATTAATTCTAAATTTTGTAAATACTCATATTTAAATAGTTCATTCAAAAACATTGCTTTCAACTTTGTTTAGTTGGGAAAAAAATTTAAATTGTAAGTAAATTTTTCTTATTTTTTAACCAAAATTTTCTTCTACATTCTCCTTTTTCAGTTGGAAATAGGTAAGATTAATTTGTTGACCCAAAAAAAATATTAATATATGCATCTTCTTTTCCTAATACTGTATTTTAAAATTTATTGTAGTATTTTTAGATTTATTTATTTAATTTATGTTTTCATCTTTGAATTAATTGAGATTCATATATTATCGTTCTTATAATTTTATATTGTTTCTTTAATTATGTCAAATTATTTTTTTCCTAATTTCTCAGCCTTGATTGGTTGGCCATAAACCCTTTTTTTTTTTTGCAAACATAATTGTCACCATTATTAAATCCCAAAGGGAGATAACGAGTAAAAGTTCATAAACCTAATGGATGGATAAAATAGGCTAAACAAACACAAGCTTACAACAAACATAGATAGATAGATTGGAAAACATAAATCGTTGTTGATAGATCCATATGAGCTCAAAGACTGTGACACTTTGGTTTGCGAAAAAGTTTAAAAGAATTGATTTGGCCACATATGTCACCAGAATGCACTTATTTTTTTGTCAAGGGTCCTGAGAGAACTTCATGATGGGTGACCTTACTAAATGTGACTGTCGGAACTGTGGGAGTGAGGAAAAACACACAGGAAAATATCATTTGTTGATTTGTAGAGTTGATAAACAAGTTTTTAAAGTCTTTCAGACGTAACAAACCGGCCATCGAATATGGGTAGGTCCACGGGCCGGGAATACATGTAGGGTCCACTTAAAAAAGTGGGTCCATGGACTGAGAGTGGACATGGGCTCATTAAGCAAGGTGGCGGTTGAGGCGATACAGAGACAGAGGCTACATCATGGTGTGTCAAAGACACTTCCACGAATAAATTGAGAAATTTAACATTTGTTACTATCAAAAGATATTGTGACGTTAGAAAAAAGTTTTTACTTTCATTGGTTGTTGGAGCAAGCCATTTTGAGATAGTAGAAAAACGTGAACATTTTCTCTTGACACTGGAGGAGGGCAGAGCCGAGGTTCTCTATATAGTGGAGAATGTTGGACACAAGGTTATCGCTCCAAGAGAGGAAGGTGGAGGAAGTTGGACGCAAGGTTATCTCCCCAAGAGAGGATGGCGGAGCCAAGGTTCTTTCCATGGTGGAGGAGGTTGAATGCAAGGTTCTCTCCATAAGGGATGAGGGTGGAGCCGAAGTTTCATCCATGGTGGTCATATATTATTGTGATGATACATCATTGATTAGTATATTTTTTATTCAAAATATTCTAACAATCTTAGTAATTAAAAAACTACGCAAAAGTGAAAGCAAAATAGTTGGCTTAATGTGTTCATATATATATTTTCTAGGTGGTGATAAAGAATATATTTGTAACATAGAGTATAGGTGTAAAAAAAATATTTTTAATAGTAACATACATAAAAGATTTGTAAATGGGTATAAATCAGTGTATTATAACAAAATAAAATTTATAAATAACATTAAAAAAAAAAATAATATATTTTTGTTAAATTTAATTTAATTTATAAAACTTTAAACCCGCACATCGGGCGGGTCCTCATCTAGTATATAGTAAAGTCTAGGCCTTATCACAATAGGAAACACAAAACACTTAGACCGACATAAGCTAAGACTAATGGCCGATGGGCTTCCTTGTCTTCGACAGCCTATGGACCATGTATGGGCTTGGTTATGGAGTCCATCTTAAGTGGTTTATAACAAGAAATATTTATTACAGATTTTAAAAAATCTGTAAAAGAATCCAAATAAATTCTAGTTAATGATTTAATATTCCCCTTAATTTATTCATATTTTTATGCCATCAGTTTTTCACTTTTTGTATTATAATTTTGGTCTTTTATATGATTCATCGGATTCTAATTTTTCATTCCCTCTTTTAGTATTGGTTGTTTGGAAATCAAGATCAAGCAATTTCTCCATCTTTTAAAACATGTATGTTTTGTAGTTCTCTATATTTTATTTTATTCTTTGGTAATTTGATATATCAATTCCCCCAGACTTAGTTTTTCCTTGCCCTCAAGCAAATCAATAACTTAATCTGTGGAGAAGGTTTGAAAACGCGGAAACTCTTTTTTTTTTTTAAGTAATGCCATGATCATCCAAACCATAATCCATATGCTTAGCAGACAAATCCAAATCGAACCACCATGTACTTCTCCGTAGACATTCACAGCATCCCAAATTCAAACCAAATTCCATAACATCCACTATTTAGCCTTTATCGCTGGGTCTCATCAATTTGATCAATGCCAAGAACCTTCTAGACTCATTCCCGTACAATACCATAACAAGCAAGACAATATCTTTACAACATGTGGTACTCTTTCTCTCCCCAAGACTTATTCTATTATTAACTTCCTTTGAGCCTTGCTTTGTTTTTGGTTTCATTTTTTCTTATTATATTTTTTATCAAAGGCGTAGGCGAATAGTAGGGTCATCGGTAATTAACCTACCCCTCGCTTCCAAGCTTTGTGTGATCATCTGACTCAAGAGTAGAATAATGGGTCAGGTAATTTACCTATCCCTCTAAACTGATCAAAATCATCTCATCTTTTAATCTTCTCTTCTTTTTTTTTTTAAAGAACGTTCTTTGGAAAATCTTTCAAACTTGAGTAAGGGAGAGGAGTACCATTTTTTCTGAAATCTTACTTGTCAGGTATGAACGAGGAGTCAAGCTCAATAAACATTAGTCTCCTTGATGAGGTTAAATGAAGAGCACAAAAATTAGCTCAGGCTTTTGTGGATGCTGCTAGAAATTTGGATGTATCTGGTTCACTGGCCAGCCTTTGGATTTTTCTTTAGTCGGATTCTGGATTCAATCTGCAGCACTAATCAACCAAGTCAATACACTAAAAAGAAAAATCATAGTTTCCAAACAAAAAATTTTGACTCAATAAAACAATTTTTGGACTGACTCTTCAAAACCAAAAACGTAGTTAGTAACTGCCTCTTCCAGACTTAAACAACACTATCCTAAGTGTTATCAAGCCTAAGATTGGCAAACAAAAAAAAATGAATAAGTATTGAAAGCTTGAACCAAAATCGGATTAACTCAATTGTGATGGTGGTGTCGAGCGACACCAGTGGTGGTGTCGAGCGACACCGGTAGTGGTGTCGGTCAACACCCTTTGCGTCTGCAGAGTGTTTGCCCAGAAATTGCATAGTTAGTTGCTGTTTATTTGAGTAATCCTTGGATGTTAGCAATGCTAAGAATCACCCAAACACAAGATTAAATGCAACAGGATAGATAGAAGTTTTGGCGCCTGTTCTTGAGGGATCTTGCATGTGGAGTGGAGATCTGTGGCTGGGATTCTGGTAGGAGCTTTCTTGGTGGCTTTTTCGTGAGTTTAGATCCAGTTTTCTTCATTCTCAAAGGTGAGTGCGGGACTATGGCTGATCTAAGCTAATTGATGGTTGTTCTACGTGATTTTTGGTTGTTAATTGCTTGTTTGATTGCTTGTAAATGTTCCTTATGAGTTTTATGGCCTTTGGAGGTCAATTTTAGTGTACTGGAGCCGAAAGGAGACGGAGGAGCTCACATTCGGCGTTGTGTCACGCGACTGCATCGATCGATGCACTCCTTGCATCGGTTGATGTAGTTATTGATTTGACGACGATGCAAGGAGTTGCATTGGTCGATGCATCTAGGGATTCGGAGGATTGCATCGGTCGATGCAAGGCGTGTATCAGTCAACGCAAGGTTGCGGAGTTACGCATTGTCTGGTTTGCTTGTTTTGTATGTTGATTGTGATTGTCTTTTCGCTTGTGTGTATAGCCCAGTAGATGGGAGAATCAGCCCACAGAGTATTGATAATAAGATTTTTGTGTCTCCTAGCAGGTTCAATTAACCTTATGTAGTTGTAGTACTTAAGGTGTCAATCCAGTTGGGAATGTTTACTATCACTCAAGATGCAATCAAGCTATCACAAGTCAAGCCAATTCGAAGAATGTTTTTATCTAACAGTCCTAGAATGATCAAAATGCAAAACGGAAATGAGTCACAGAACTAGAAACAAGAATGCATGACGAGAAGCGAAAGTGAATAAAAACGTAAAAGATTCTAAGCATGAACAAACGAAACAGTTCCAGGAATGTAATAAAAATCAGAAAAAAGAAGTCCTAAGGATGGGGTAATTGATGTCGGTGGAGTATCCTAGTCTAAGGAGTGTTTAACATACCACAAGCAAAGTATCCCTAAACAATGAACATCACAACTTAGCTAATCCAATCTCTTGGCAAAAGCTACTCAGACTCAACCACTTCCATACCTAGCTCTCGCTAGAGAAACGTGGTTGAGCAGGCATGACAAACAAGTTCATTCACGTCAACAAACATCCTAGACAACTAATCTCTTAGGCTAGGAACGTAAGTCTCTGGCACTAGTTGGTCAGACATTTCATCAAACACCTTTTGGGTGCGGAAATGTCTCGAACCTAGTTCCAATTTATCAGAGAGAAACTAGCAATTCTAACTCTAGTCCAGAAGGGAATCATACAATCAAAACTTAAACACTCTACATCCTAAGATCCTCCACCTAATCTATCCCATCCTCAAGAACTAACACACTACTCATATCCGAAAGTCATAGTCAAGGATGCAAAAACAGAAATCATTGAATCAAGCATAATAAGATAGATAAAAATAAGATGAACAACTTTGTCGAAGGAATCAAATGCAAAATCTGAATAAATCTCAAAAATATCGGAATACAAGTCTGAGAACGTTTTTTGGAGGCTAGGTTCAGAAACCTTCTGGGAACAAAAACGAGATTAAAAGATAAGATGTCTCCGCAAAGACTTAACAAAATGCATATATAGTAGTCCAATATGGAAAGCCCTAAAACTTAAAACGACAAGGTAAAGCGTCGGTTTGGTAATCTCCTGAAGCGTGTGAAACCAAACGTCCTTCTTCCCGACATGTGCGATCGAGTCTGTGTGCGCCGAATGGAATGCAATGTCATCATAGCTCGGACGAAACGGAGATGGTGACAATGGCTCGGACGAGATGGAGATGGTGATCATAGCTCGGACGAAACGGAGATGGTGACCATGGCTCGGACGGGACGGAGATGGTGACAATGGCTCAGACGAAATGGAGATGGTGACCATGGCTCGGGCGAAACGGAGATGGTGACCATGGCTCGGACGAAATGGAGATAGTGACCATGGCTCGGACGAAACGGAGATGGTGACCATGGCTCGGACGAGACGGAGATGGTGACCATGGCTCGGACGAAACGGAGATGGTGACCATGGCTCGGACGAAACGCAGATGGTGACCATGGCTCGGACGAAACGCAGATGGTGACCATGGCTCGGACGAAACGCAGATGGTGACCATGGCTCGGACGAGAATGGCTTCCAACGTTTCCTAAATACCTGAAATACTCCAAGATGCACAATGTATGCAAGGATGATGCAAGAGATACCTAGACGTGCAAAGTGTATAGAAAGAACTAAAAAATGATGCAAACCAATGAGTTATCCTAGCTAAATGCATGATAAAAAATAGGCTAAGGAGAGACAAAGTATAGACATATCAACTCCCCCAAACTTACTCTTTGCTTGCCCTCAAGCAAACAATCAAGAATAGAGTATGGAGAAGAGGTGTGAAGATGGGGTCTCAGAACCTAAAACATGCTAAATAAAATAGTTAGAATCAAGGTCCTTGTTTTTAGTTCTATGATGCATGGTGAAGGAACTCTATATTTTTTCTACACATGCAATCCTATCAATCATTCCCTTTAACATTCATTGACAGAGAACCGTGAATCAAGCTAAGCAATGTCGTTGAACTCATTTGGCTAGGGTGAAGGGTTGGAGATTTAGATGGTCTCCTTCTCGAGCGGTTTCATCAATACATGACAAGGTTCTCTCACAAAAATGAGTTGAGCTTAAGAGAAGGCTAAAGGTTGAAACCAACTGATACATACAAGAGCAGCGTCCTGTCTACCCAAAGAACATTCCAAACGGAAGTTGGTCCTATCTCTACCCTTCATCAGAAACATCATCTCAAACCCATTCTTTCACTCTTTATACTTGGTCTTAGGAGAAGTTCACTTATTATCATTCTAGCAGATTGGGAGATCTTTATTATCACTATGGTTCTTTTTCTTTTCTTCTAATGACTCTAGACATCATAAGCATTATTACTTTCTTTTCTTTGTCTAATCTTTTCGTTTTATGCCCAGAACCAATAACTCATTGTTTTGCTCAACCCAAATCCTTTACTAGATTTGTAAACCTTGAAAACACATCCCCCTCCTAAAGACTTTCTCCCTTTTACTTTCTTTTTACACTTCACTCTTCTGCACAAATCTATACCCAATACCCAAAATCGAGTTCTCACCTAGTCCTACTAGTCCGGATAACGCGAACTAGAACTACACAGGATCCTACTCTTGTCGGTTAGAACCTAACACTTTCTAACAAGCTCAACTCGGAAAAATACCTGACACTCAAAAATACAATTGGCTTGGAAGAACGGTTGGTTAAGGGTGCGGGGAACTGTTCCAAAGATGGGAATCAGCTACTTGGATTGACAAGGGTGGTAAAAATGTGAAAGACAATCCAAGTATGTATATGGTATCCATGAGTTCAACTTCAATGCATAACAGGATAATTGCAAGTCAGGATTAGGTTCAAGTAGATAGGGAATGATATCAATTCAAAACATGCTTCAATCTTAACTTTTCAGGTTCAATCAACAAGCATCAAAGAACTAAGAACAAGGGCCTTGATCCTATCCTATTGAATCCAGCATGCTAACAAGGTTACAATCATCATCAACCCCTATGCTAAATGCAACAACCCTATATGAATAAACATATACTCAATCCTAGTATGCAAGTGCAAAACTACATGAACACTCTGTTTTTGTGGAAATTTTCATTTTTTTTTTTTTTAATGCAATAGATGGATGTAAACTCAAATATGATATGATGCAAAAATTAAAATAAGAATCACAGAACACAACATTAAATACATCATCTCAAACCCTCCCCCAAACTTAAATTACACAGTCTCCTATGTAAGAAAAATTTGGAGGAGGATTTAAGAATCACAACAGAAACAATGCAGGAATGAAATGGTATGTACAAAGGGAAAGTCGGAGTACCTCAGTAGTAGAAAAAGGAGTCTGAACTCGCCCAAGGAGGAGCGTTATATTGACTTTGTCCTTCACCTTGTTCTGGATCCGCAGGGGTGTCCTCAGTGGTTTGGTCGACGTGCTGCTCAACCGCTTGCGTGTTCTGATACATGTTCGGCTGCTCGTCACACTGCATGTCGTCGACTCTGGACTCGCCATGATCTGATACTAGCACAACCACCTCTGCAGGCTGATAATCCCCTTGATGTTTGATCTGCTGCTCAACTCCGTGCATGCCCAGATGTGGGCTCGAGCGGGTGTCATGAGTGGCTCGAGAGAGGAAGTCGGAATGTGGCTCGATTGAGGCTGTTGGGAATGTCGGCTCAATTTGTTGGTTCGGAACAGCGAGAACAGCAGCTCGAGTGAGGCAGTCGGGAAGGTCGAGTCGCGAGCGTGATGTGCCGGTGTCGGTCGAGTCAAGTTTTGTACACCCCTCTAGAATGTCTTGTCTAACCATATACTCTTTAGCATTCTGCCCAGGTTCAAGAAGAAAAGATCTTCTCTTCTTCATTATCCCCAACCTCTGTCTTGCTTTTCTTGGAGAAGAGATTTTAACTTTATCTTGGAGCTGCATGATTTGCCCTCTCATCTCCTCCAACGTGGCTGTTAACTCCGCCATTGTATCCCTTAAAATCTTGGTTGTTTGGGGTTCAGATAAACTGTCAAGCGCGGGAGGACTTGTCTCTTGCGGTTGGTGATTAGGAAGTATGTCTCGACGCGTAGGGAGGGTAACGACTGCACTCGAGTTGGAGAATGTTCGAGTGACACTTTGAATTTTCTCTTTGGTTACCAAAACCTCTGCTTCTGCCTCATTCACATCCTCAAAGATGCCAAACCCAGATTTCTGATCTTTCTCTTCAATCACGAAGGTCTGTCCATCAATAGTTGGTTTCTTCTTAGAATCCTTGATATCAAACTTCATCTTGAAGTTGTTACCCAGATTGAGATCAATCATCCCCTTCTTTACATCAATGACTGCTCCAGCTGTAGCTAAGAAAGGCCTTCCCATGATTAGTGGATCTTTAGGCTCTTCATCCATTTCCAGCACCACAAAGTTAGTAGGAATCTCAGCTTGTCCAATTTTGATGGACAGGTTCTCTAATATACCATGAGGCAATCTAGTAGTCTTATCAGCCAATATTAAGCGGAGGTTGCATGACTTGTATTCGTTGAATCCTAGCCTCTGAGCTACAGAGAGTGGCATGAGGTTTACTGAAGCACCAAGGTCACATAGGCACTTTTTGAAGGTCAATGGACCTAGAGAACAAGGCAAGGTGAAAGAACCAGGGTCCTCTAGCTTCTTTGGGATAATCATCTTCTGAATGACAGCCTTGCATTCATGAATAACCCCACCTATGTCATGCCCTACCCTCTCATCTTCCAGAGCCTTAGCTTGAGCTCCTTTAGCTATCTCCTCCTTCTCTTTGGTCTTTTCGGTTACCAAGTCAGTTAAAAACTTTTGATATTGAGGCACAAGTGCAAATGCATCAAACAAAGGCATCCTAAGTTCAATCTCCTTGACTTGGTTTTCGAACAGAGCTTTGTACTTCTCAGTAAGCTGCTTCTTAAACCTCACTGGAAATGGTAGAGGTGGCTTGTATGGTGGAGGAATGAATCTCACAGGTTTATCCTTGGGAATAGTGGGTTCTTTAGTAGCTTCAGGATCAGATTGTTTGGCTGACTCAATTGGATCCTTGAGCACCTCGACAGGATCCTTTATCTCAACTTCATATTGAAGAAAATCCTCCCCATCTAAACTCGCAGTGTCCTCAGTGAGCCGTACATCTACATCTTGGGTGGTGATGGCATGCATAGTAGCATAATCCTTGGGGTTTTGAACTGCTTTTCCAGGTAGTTGGCCAGTTGTTGGGGTAGAAGTAGAAACAGTCTTGCCTTCCATATACTTCATCTTGGAGTTAAGAGCTTCAAACTTGACATTCAGATCATTGTAAGAGAATTCCATCCGCTGACTGAGTTCAGCAAACTTCTTAGCAGTATCCAGAGAACCACTAGCTTGACCTTGAAGAAGTTGTTGCAGCATGTGCTTCATTTCTTGATCTGGAGCTTGAGTAGGTTGAACTTGTTGTGGTGAAAATCCAGGTGGTGGTCCGGGAGGAGCGTGAGAACTTTGCTGGAACTGTTGCTTAGGCATGAATCCTTGATTGTAAGGAACAAAAGGCTTTTGCATACCTTGTTGTTGCTGCTGAGGAGGGTACACCTGATCTTGTGGATTTGCAACATTGGTGCTCCGGTAAGACAAATTGGGGTTCATCTTGTAGGGGTTATAACCCTTGTTGTATCCACCTTGATTCTGTACGTAGTTGATTGCTTCAGACTGCTCACCCTTCCCATCCTGAACTTGAAAAGGGTCATCCTCAGATACAAAATGGACAGTCTGCTGCTGACTTAGCAAGAGGCGGTCAAGCTTGTCATTGACATTCTTAAGGTCCCTGTAGTGACCCTCGCCAAGGGGTAAAGTTCAAAATGAAAACTCAAGGCCAAAAGCTCAAGAAAGGAAGCCAACAAGGAGAAAAGAAAGTTTGGTGAAGAAAAGTCCGAGAAATTTTGGACGGATCGAAAAGTGACCGAGTAGTCCGAGACGTACCGTCCGAGTCGTCCGAGACGTACCAAGGACCGAGAGTTGTCCAATGCGTATCGCGAAGTACCGGGAATTGCCGAGGAAGTCCGAAGGACCGAGATTTCCGAAGATGTCCTAGAGTGTCGAGAGTTGCCGAGGATGTTCGAGGGCTGTCGAGAGTTGTCGACACTGTCCGAGAGAAAGTACCGAGAATTGTCGGTAACGGTCGAGAATCGCCGAGAAAGACCGAGTGTCGTTGACGGATGACCGACGACCGGTCGAGCCGACCAAAATTCCGTAATTTACGGAATTTGTTTTTGCAAGAATCCACCAATGGGATTTCATGCAACTTAGGAGAGGAATCCTTGGAAGAATATTCCTAGGATTTTCGACCTCAAAATCCTAAGTGGGAGACAAGATCATTCCTCTTTATAAAAACCGGCCAATCATGTTTCATGCAAGTGTGAATGGGGAAAACATGCAAGATTCCATGTGACAAGTGTTGGTTACACTTAACAAGTGTCCAACCTTAAAATTGTGTGGCTAGGAGAGATGGCACACAACACACATGCATTGGGCCAAGTCTCCACTCTCCTTCTCTATATAAGGATCACTTCACTTCCTTATTTTCGCTAAAATTCCTTAAGTAAAGAAGGAAGAGAGAGAGAGCGAAAGAGAAAAAAGAAAGAGAGGAGAGAAAGAGAGAAAGAGGAGAGGAAGAGAAGAAGTGCTGCCGCAAGGGAGAAGAAGTGAGGAAGAAGAGAAGCAAGACAAGGCTATCGCACGACCGCTGTTAAGTGTTGAATCGAGAAGGAACTCGATTTCAACAAGGAAGAGGATTCAAGTGTTGCCGTGAAGAAAATCCGACCACTCATCTCAGAGATCGCCGGTTTTCTGTGAGTTCAGGCACATATCATGCCGGCTTAGATGGAGAGTTAAAAACATCCATCTAGTGCGCGGATTGCATGAATCATTTAGATGCATTTACTTGAAATTCTTTCATGTTTTCTTGTTAAGTTGCATGTGAGGTGAGGTTACACCGGTTACTAGATCGAAATGATCTAGCGACAAGGGTGGTGACTAATTAAAATACTTGAAGACATATGAGAAGAAAATCATATAAACTCAAGTATCAACTTTGGTGAGGTCTTAAGACGTTTTAGTCCGCGAGAAATTCCGGCTAAGCGTAGTAAGACTTGGTATGGCTGTCCTTCCCATCCGTACCACATGCAGCCGCGACATGCAACCCATGTTCGTGTGTTGTAGGGTTGGTTACGAAGAGCTCGGAGGTTACTGGGCTCGCTACCCTGGCCGAGGCTGTCTACACGACGGTGTAGCTTTGGGTGAAGCCCGATTGCATGCCTTCGTGGCTGTAATACGGTTGTTCAGGAGAGGTTAGGGAGAGGAAGCATACCGGGCCCATGATTTAGAACTTGTTAAAACTCTCGTTTTATTTCAAGTTCATATTGTTGCATGTTTGTGTTTGCGCTTGCATGATGTGTTATGTCATTGCATGTAGTGGTGATTGATTGCAGAATAATTTTGCTTAGCTAATCAGCTTCCGCATGTTATCTCTGATTGATTATTGTGTTGTGTGCTTGCTTGATAATCGTTTAATCGCTTGCATGTTAGATCTTATGCTTGCTTGTTATTTTTACTCGCTTGCATGTTGATCGTTTATGTTGTTGTTGATGTTGTTGTTGTTGATGGGGTATGGGAGTTGGGGATTATTTCTCTCTGCAGGAACCCTGAGCTCACTAAGTAATCTTAGATTACTTATGATAATATTGTTGTTCTGCAGGTGACCCTAGAGGGAACTAGAGGGCGTGGTGAACGATAGGGCTCCGGAGTAGTTTTCTTTTTGGTGTCTATTGTAAAATTCAAAGTATGTGTATTTGCGAACCAAACTTTGGCGTTAAGCCTTGTGAACTATTTTGTGTAATCGGTTGTGGAAACTTATTTAAGTTTTAATGTATTCGGATTTTCTTTTAAATCAAATGGGTCGTATTGGTATAGACTTAGTCCGGGTCGGCCCAACACGCGGCGTGTCCGTAAGGTTGCAAAGCCTGAAGGATGTGCCGAGTGGTCGGGAACCTCACCGATGGACTGGCCGAAGGGCTTGATTTGTTCTCGCACCCGGCCGGACCGTTAGTGAACGTTCCCATAGTAGCGTCTTCGGGCTGTGCCGTGGCCGGGATGGTCATAGCACGGTTCGGGGGCGTTACAACGGTGGTATCAGAGCATGGTTATGATGCTGTATAGGACTCGTTTTTCAAAAGATTTATCGAGTCAAATGGTCGCAATAGACACTTAGGATAATCCGGATCGTTCATCACTTAGGGTTAGATGGGATTAAGTAAACCCTTTGTTGATCGTGGATGCAGATGTCTCGTCAAGGATCCGAAAGGTCGAGGTCGACGTACCGTTCGCCGGGCACAGAGAGGGGTTCAAGTCAGCAGTTTGGTCCGGAGGAATGGGATTCGCAGCATGATGATGCTCAAAGGGAAGAGTCGTTCCCGAATGTGTTTGGACCGGACATGTTTATGCCGGATTGGTATGTACCTGGCGCGACGCCAGGATACACCCCCTTAAGTTCGAATCAATTTGGTACGCCGGAGGGCATGTACCCGCCGGGTTTTGCACCGTTTGGACCGTACGCCGCTTATCCGACTCAGAACATGCCAAGAGAGGATCGAGCGCATGGAGAAGGACCGAGTGAGCAGAATGAGCCAGAGACCCAGCAGACACTTAAGATGATTCAAGATCTCTTGAGTCATATGATCCAGCAACAGCAGCAGAATCAAGTAAATCGAGCAGAAGATCCATCCGACCAATTTCTAAAGCTAGTAATGTTGTTAAGGAACTTAGGTTTACGTAAGTTCAAAGGAGACCCGAATGTGGTGTTAGCAGATGCATGGGTAAAAGACTTGGAGACTAATTTGGAGTTGACAAAGTGCCCAGAGGAGTTTAAGAGACCAGTAGCAGTTTCGTTCTTGGAGGAAGATGCGAAGGCATGGTGGGATATCGTGGTATCTCGTTACCGATTCCAGACCATCACGTGGGGAATCTTTAAGCGAGAATTTGAGTTAAAGTACTTCCCACCAGAGTCACGTGACCGACTGGAGAGTCAATTCTTGTATTTACAACAAGGTGAAATGACTGTTCGAGCGTATGGAAGGATTTTCACAAGACTTCGGAGGTATTTGTATCAGGGAAATGATGACGAGTTAGCCATGGCCCGGAGATTCTTTCATGGACTCAGGCCAGACATAAAGGGAAGGTTGCATGCTGTCACATACCGAAGTGTCGCGGAGGTAGAGGAGAGGGCAGTGAGTGTCGAGGAAGCCATTGAGACCGAAAAGGAGATATCGGCCAAGGAGAAAAAGAAGGAACCGGTCCAGCAAACTAAGATCGTGAACACCCGGAAAGTGAACCAGGTGGCAGGACGAAATTGGGGCGCAGGCCGTGGTAAAGTTAAGATGAATGTTAATCAAGGAGGTCGTAATGTGAGTAACATGGATCCGCGAGGATGCTATGTGTGTGGACAAGTAGGGCACTTTGCTCGATCTTGCCCAACTGTAGAGGAATCGAAGAGTAATGATCTGTCGACCGTCACATGTTTCTACTGTGGCGAGTTAGGACACTATGCGAACTCGTGTCCATCAAGGCCGGCCAAACCGAACGCCCGAACTGTGAACCGTGCCCAGGCAACGAACCAAGTGAAGGAACCCCCAGCAAAGAAGCAAGCAACCCCAGCAAATGTTTTTGCTTTAGGAGTAGAACCACCCAAAACCCCAAAGGCCGCGAAGGGCCCGATAACAGGTTTGTTTGGGTTCTAACTCTCTTGTGATTGTTGTGTGATTGTGTGTTTAGTTTGTTGCATCGCATTTTTATATTTGCTTTGCATTTAGGAACATTACTTGTTGGTGGTAACCCCACACATGTACTGTTCGATTCGGGAGCATCCAATAGTTTTGTGACTCCCGAAGTGGTTGACAAGTTTGGAGACTTGTGTGAGGAAGAAGAGGTGAATATTAATGTCTACACTGCGGGTAATCAGCCGCCGTTGAGGACAACAAGATGGGTCAAGGAAGTGCCGATAGTCTTGCAAAATACGAACCTCCCGGTAAATCCTTTGGTGATGCCATTGGATAGGTTCGATGCTATATTGGGAATGGATTGGTTATCGGAACACCAAGCCCATATAGACTGCAGCAGGAGCAGAGTTACATTTGAAAATGGAGGGAGGACCCCTCTAGTTTTCAATGGGATCAGCCCGAGTAAGACGGCGTACTTCGCATCGACAGCGAGGATTGGAAGATCAGTTGAAGAGGATGAGGTTTATTTAGTCACTCTAACCGCGATGGGAGGAGATGACAGGGAAGGCTTGGAAGTTGAGGATATTGCCATAGTCAAAGACTTTGGAGACGTCTTTAGACCATTGGAAGGATTGCCTCCACCTAGGAGCCATCCGTTTACCATAAATTTGGAGCCCGGAGCTACCCCAATTGCTAAGGCACCGTATCGCATGGCACCAGCCGAGTTGGCTGAACTCAAGACTCAGTTAGAGGATTTGCTAGAGAAGGGTTTTATACGACCAAGTTCGTCACCATGGGGAGCCCCAGTGCTGTTCGTCAAGAAGAAGGACGGAAGCATGCGGTTATGTATTGATTACCGAGGTATCAATAACATAACCATAAAAGACAAGTATCCTTTGCCAAGGATTGATGAGCTGTTAGATCAACTCAGGGGAGCGAGTTGGTTCTCTAAGATTGATTTAGCCTCTGGCTATCATCAAATCTCAATTGCGGAGCAGGATGTGATGAAGACTGCCTTTCAGACAAGATATGGCCAGTACGAATTCGTAGTAATGCCGTTTGGACTTACCAATGCACCGGCGGCATTCATGCGGTTGATGAATGAAGTTTTCCATGATTATCTGGATCAATTCGTGATAATATTCATCGATGACATCCTTATATACTCGCGGAGTGCGGAGGAGCATGCGGAGCATTTGAAGAAAGTGTTAGAGAGACTAAGGAAGGTGAAGCTGTTCGCTAAGTTCAGCAAGTGCAAGTTTTGGCAAAGGGAGATTGGGTTTCTAGGGCACCGAGTTTCGGAACAAGGTGTGTCCGCTGACCCGGAGAAGATTGCCGCAATTCAGGATTGGCCAAAGCCGACCTCAGTATCGGAAGTCAGGAGTTTCTTAGGCCTTGCGGGCTATTATCGGAAGTTCGTAAAGGGGTTTTCGTCTATTGCAAAACCTCTGACACGACTCACGGGTAAGGAAGTGCCATTTATATGGAGCGAAGAAGTGGAAGAAGCTTTTAGGAAGCTGAAGGGAGCACTAACATCAGCACCAGTGCTAGCCCTACCCGAGCCAAATCAGCCATACTCTGTGTATACTGATGCATCACGAGTTGGCGTTGGATGTGTTCTGATGCAAGGAGAGAAAGTTATTGCCTATGCCTCCCGACAATTAAGGAAGCATGAGGAAAACTACCCCACACATGACCTGGAGATGGCAGCCGTGGTGTTTGCGTTAAGGATATGGAGATCCTACTTGTATGGAGAAGCGGTTAAGGTATTTACGGATCATCAAAGCCTTAAATACTTGTTCACGCAACCAGATCTTAATTTACGCCAGAGAAGGTGGATGGAATTCATAGCCGATTATGATTTGAAGATCCAGTACCACCCAGGCAAAGCGAATGTAGTGGCAGACGCCTTAAGTCGAAGGAAAGCACAAGTGGATGCTGAGAAAGATGTGGAGTCTTTAGCCGAGGAATTGAAGAAAGTAAGGCTTCTAACATTGGAAGGGGAATCTAGTGAGCCATTGGGTTTACAAGCTGTAACTCAAGCGAGCCTACTACGTCGAATTCGTGATGAGCAACCCAAAGACGAAAATCTGAAGAAGATTATTGAAGAGTTGAAAGGTTCAGAAGGACCGAATGCGAGTGGTTATCATTTGGCAGATGATGACACCTTACTCCTTAACGGGAGAATCACTGTACCAGACCGGAGTGGGCTAAGAGAGGAAATATTGAGAGCAGCCCACAGTTCAGCGCTAAGTATACACCCTGGAAGTACCAAGATGTATAAAGACGTGCGCAGATATTATCATTGGCCTGGATTGAAGAGGGCAGTAGCACAATGGGTAAGCCAATGTGACTCATGTCAAAGAATCAAGGTAGAGCATCAAGTGCCGGCAGGTTTGCTACGCAACTTGCCCATACCGACGTGGAAATGGGACTCTATCTCGATGGATTTTATAACTGGTCTACCAATAAGGAAGGGAAGAATCAATGATGCAGTATGGGTAGTGGTTGATCGTCTAACCAAAGCAGCCCGTTTAGTTCCAGTGAGAAGCACGGATCAAGCGCCAGTCTTGGCAGAGAAATATATAGACGAGGTTTTGAAGTTGCATGGTGTGCCAGCAAACATTGTCTCTGATCGCGATCCGAAGTTCGCATCAATATTTTGGCAAGATCTGCATAGGGCGTTGGGAACAGATGTTCATATGAGCACCTCATTCCACCCAGAGACAGATGGACAGACGGAAAGGACTATCCGAACCATAGAGGACATGATCCGACTATGTGCATTGGAATGGTCGTCCGATTGGGAGAAGAATTTGCCATTGGTCGAATTTGCGTATAACAATAGTTATCACTCGAGCATTGGGATGTCGCCCTTTGAAGCAATGTATGGAAGGCCGTGTCGAACGCCTTTATGTTGGACTGAAGTTGGGGAAAGAACGAGTTTCAATCACAAGCTGATTGATGAGACGACAGAGAAAATTAAGTTCATACGGGAGAATATGAGGAAGGCACAAGACCGCCAGAAAAAGTACGCAGATCGCAAAAGGCGGGAAGTGGAGTTTAAAGTCGGAGATATGGTGTACCTGAAGGTCGCCCCGCAAAAAGGAAAGGATCGATTTGGAAAAGTGGGAAAGCTCGCGGTAAGGTTCATTGGACCATATCCGATTGAGCAGAGAGTTGGAGAAGTAGCCTACCGACTGGCTATGCCAGAGATGATGCGGCTACATAAAGTCTTCCATGTTTCGCAGCTACGGAAGCATGTTCCAGATCCGAACATGATTGTGCCCGAACCTATTGAGGAGTTGGAGCCAAACCTAACTTACCCCGAAGGACCGTTTGGTATAGGGATGAGGAGGACCCGAAAGTTGAAGAACCGGAGCATTCCTCAAATCCAAGTATTTTGGGGAAAGCAGAACCGAAAAGTTACCACATGGGAAGATGAAGATAGAATGCGTGCCAAGTATCCTCAGTTGTTCGCTGAAGAAGATGAGGCAGGACCGTCAGAACCCTATGGAATTCGGGACGAATTCTATTAAGGGGGGGAGAATGTAGTGACCCTCGCCAAGGGGTAAAGTTCAAAATGAAAACTCAAGGCCAAAAGCTCAAGAAAGGAAGCCAACAAGGAGAAAAGAAAGTTTGGTGAAGAAAAGTCCGAGAAATTTTGGACGGATCGAAAAGTGACCGAGTAGTCCGAGACGTACCGTCCGAGTCGTCCGAGACGTACCAAGGACCGAGAGTTGTCCAATGCGTATCGCGAAGTACCGGGAATTGCCGAGGAAGTCCGAAGGACCGAGATTTCCCGAAGATGTCCTAGAGTGTCGAGAGTTGCCGAGGATGTTCGAGGGCTGTCGAGAGTTGTCGACACTGTCCGAGAGAAAGTACCGAGAATTGTCGGTAACGGTCGAGAATCGCCGAGAAAGACCGAGTGTCGTTGACGGATGACCGACGACCGGTCGAGCCGACCAAAATTCCGTAATTTACGGAATTTGTTTTTGCAAGAATCCACCAATGGGATTTCATGCAACTTAGGAGAGGAATCCTTGGAAGAATATTCCTAGGATTTTCGACCTCAAAATCCTAAGTGGGAGACAAGATCATTCCTCTTTATAAAAACCGGCCAATCATGTTTCATGCAAGTGTGAATGGGGAAAACATGCAAGATTCCATGTGACAAGTGTTGGTTACACTTAACAAGTGTCCAACCTTAAAATTGTGTGGCTAGGAGAGATGGCACACAACACACATGCATTGGGCCAAGTCTCCACTCTCCTTCTCTATATAAGGATCACTTCACTTCCTTATTTTCGCTAAAATTCCTTAAGTAAAGAAGGAAGAGAGAGAGAGCGAAAGAGAAAAAGAAAGAGAGGAGAGAAAGAGAGAAAGAGGAGAGGAAGAGAAGAAGTGCTGCCGCAAGGGAGAAGAAGTGAGGAAGAAGAGAAGCAAGACAAGGCTATCGCACGACCGCTGTTAAGTGTTGAATCGAGAAGGAACTCGATTTCAACAAGGAAGAGGATTCAAGTGTTGCCGTGAAGAAAATCCGACCACTCATCTCAGAGATCGCCGGTTTTCTGTGAGTTCAGGCACATATCATGCCGGCTTAGATGGAGAGTTAAAAACATCCATCTAGTGCGCGGATTGCATGAATCATTTAGATGCATTTACTTGAAATTCTTTCATGTTTTCTTGTTAAGTTGCATGTGAGGTGAGGTTACACCGGTTACTAGATCGAAATGATCTAGCGACAAGGGTGGTGACTAATTAAAATACTTGAAGACATATGAGAAGAAAATCATATAAACTCAAGTATCAACTTTGGTGAGGTCTTAAGACGTTTTAGTCCGCGAGAAATTCCGGCTAAGCGTAGTAAGACTTGGTATGGCTGTCCTTCCCATCCGTACCACATGCAGCCGCGACATGCAACCCATGTTCGTGTGTTGTAGGGTTGGTTACGAAGAGCTCGGAGGTTACTGGGCTCGCTACCCTGGCCGAGGCTGTCTACACGACGGTGTAGCTTTGGGTGAAGCCCGATTGCATGCCTTCGTGGCTGTAATACGATTGTTCAGGAGAGGTTAGGGAGAGGAAGCATACCGGGCCCATGATTTAGAACTTGTTAAAACTCTCGTTTTATTTCAAGTTCATATTGTTGCATGTTTGTGTTTGCGCTTGCATGATGTGTTATGTCATTGCATGTAGTGGTGATTGATTGCAGAATAATTTTGCTTAGCTAATCAGCTTCCGCATGTTATCTCTGATTGATTATTGTGTTGTGTGCTTGCTTGATAATCGTTTAATCGCTTGCATGTTAGATCTTATGCTTGCTTGTTATTTTTACTCGCTTGCATGTTGATCGTTTATGTTGTTGTTGATGTTGTTGTTGTTGATGGGGTATGGGAGTTGGGGATTATTTCTCTCTGCAGGAACCCTGAGCTCACTAAGTAATCTTAGATTACTTATGATAATATTGTTGTTCTGCAGGTGACCCTAGAGGGAACTAGAGGGCGTGGTGAACGATAGGGCTCCGGAGTAGTTTTCTTTTTGGTGTCTATTGTAAAATTCAAAGTATGTGTATTTGCGAACCAAACTTTGGCGTTAAGCCTTGTGAACTATTTTGTGTAATCGGTTGTGGAAACTTATTTAAGTTTTAATGTATTCGGATTTTCTTTTAAATCAAACGGGTCGTACTGGTATAGACTTAGTCCGGGTCGGCCCAACACGCGGCGTGTCCGTAAGGTTGCAAAGCCTGAAGGATGTGCCGAGTGGTCGGGAACCTCACCGATGGACTGGCCGAAGGGCTTGATTTGTTCTCGCACCCGGCCGGACCGTTAGTGAACGTTCCCATAGTAGCGTCTTCGGGCTGTGCCGTGGCCGGGATGGTCATAGCACGGTTCGGGGGCGTTACAGTCCCTCTTGTACTTCTCCTCAGACCCAGCGTCGCTGCGAACTGTGCGGTCATAATCCTCATTGTAGTTGCCGTCAGACTGAGCGAGATTCTCAACCAGCTGCCATCCTTCCTCAACGTCTTTGTTCAAGAAATTACCGTTAGAAGCAGTGTCAAGCAGCATGTGGATTTTTGGAAGTACACCACGGTATAGAGTGCTCAGCAGTGACTCGTTGCTGAAACCATGGTGTGGACACTGGCTGTGGTAACCCTTGAAACGCTCCCAGGCTTCACAGAATGATTCTGAGCTCTTCTGAGTGAAGCTGGAAATCTCATTCCTGAGACGTGCTGTTCTGGAGTTAGAGAAAAACTTGGCCAAGAATGCCTTCTTGCAGCCATCCCAGGTGGTGATTGATCCCTTGGGAAGGTTTTTCTCCCATTGATGAGCCTTGTCTCCCAGGGAGAAAGGGAAGAGGCGCAACTTGTAACCATCCTCACTCACGCCGTTGATCTTGGTGAGACCACAAAGACGGTCGAACTCGTCCAAGTGGTCGAGTGGATCCTCCATAGGCAACCCGTGAAACTTGTTTCCTTGGATCATGGTAATCAGACCACTTTTGATCTCGAAGTTGTTGTTCGGCACGGCGGGAGGGACGATTCCAGACGTTGAGTGTGAGTGTTCGGTGCATCCCCAGCACCAATGTTTCGCGGTCCCTGATGTGGTTCATGCTGTTGTTCCATAGTGACGTGTGCGAGATGCTCAACGGGTTGACGAGCTTGTCGTGGGCGTTGCAACCGGTTGATTTCGTCGATCACAGGAAGGAGATTCTGATGCCCTCTTGATCTGGTGTGCATGCAAGGTTGCAATCAACAGGTTCCTGAGATGCAAAACAAACAAGCAAACAACCAAAACAAGTCAGTACTCAGAATGATAAGTGTAACAGAACTTAATCTTGCAAAACTTGAAATCTCAAATGTAGCAAAGCGAATCCCAAATGGAAACGGCGCCAAATTGATACTAGGATTTTTATGTCTCCTAGCAGGTTCAATTAACCTTATGCATTGTAGTACTTAAGGTGTCAATCCAAATGGGATGTTGCTAACAATTGAGATGCAATCAAGCTATCACAAGTCAAGCCAATTCGAAGAATGTTTTTATCTAACAGTCCTAGAATGATCAAAATGCAAAACGGAAATGAGTCACAGAACTAGAAACAAGAATGCATGACGAGAAGCGAAAGTGAATAAAAATGTAAAAGATTCTAAGCATGAACAAACGAAACAGTTCCAGGAATGTAATAAAAATCAGAAAGAAAGAAGTCCTAAGGATGGGGTAATTGATGTCGGTGGAGTATCCTAGTCTAAGGAGTGTTTAACATACCACAAGCAAAGTATCCCTAAACAATGAACATCACAACTTAGCTAATCCAATCTCTTGGCAAAAGCTACTCAGACTCAACCACTTCCATACCTAGCTCTCGCTAGAGAAACGTGGTTGAGCAGGCATGACAAACAAGTTCATTCACGTCAACAAACATCCTACAACTAATCTCTTAGGCTAGGAACGTAAGTCTCTGGCACTAGTTGGTCAGACATTTCATCAAACACCTTTTGGGTGCGGAAATGTCTCGAACCTAGTTCCAATTGATCAGAGAGAAACTAGCAATTCTAACTCTAGTCCAGAAGGGAATCATACAATCAAAACTTAAACACTCTACATCCTAAGATCCTCCACCTAATCTATCCCATCCTCAAGAACTAACACACTACTCAGATCCGAAAATCATAGTCAAGGATGCAAAAACAGAAATCATTGAATCAAGCATAATAAGATAGATAAAAATAAGATGAACAACTTTGTCGAAGGAATCAAATGCAAAATCTGAATAAATCTCAAAAATATCGAAATACAAGTCTGAGAACGTTTTTTGGAGGCTAGGTTCAGAAACCTTCTGGGAACAAAAACGAGATTAAAAGATAAGATGTCTCCGCAAAGACTTAACAAAATGTATATATAGTAGTCCAATATGGACAGCCCTAAAACTTAAAATGACAAGGTAAAGCGTCGGTTTGGTAATCTCCTGAAGCGTGTGAAACCAAATGTCCTTCTTTCGACATGTGCGATCGAGTCTGTGTGCGCCGAATGGAATGCAATGTCATCATAGCTCGGACGAAACGGAGATGGTGACAATGGCTCGGACGAGATGGAGATGGTGATCATAGCTCGGACGAAACAGAGATGGTGACCATGGCTCGGACGAGACGGAGATGGTGACAATGGCTCGGACGAAATGGAGATGGTGACCATGGCTCGGGCGAAACGGAGATGGTGACCATGGCTCGGACGAAATGGAGATGGTGACCATGGCTCGGACGAAACGGAGATGGTGACCATGGCTCGGACGAGACGGAGATGGTGACCATGGCTCGGACGAAACGGAGATGGTGACCATGGCTCGGACGAAACGGAGATGGTGACCATGGCTCGGACGAAACGCAGATGGTGACCATGGCTCGGACGAAACGCAGATGGTGACCATGGCTCAGACGAAACGCAGATGGTGACCATGGCTCGGACGAGAATGGCTTCCAACGTTTCCTAAATACCTGAAATACTCCAAGATGCACAATGTATGCAAGGATGATGCATGAGCTACCTAGACGTGCAAAGTGTATAGAAAGAACTAAAAAATGATGCAAACCAATGAGTTATCCTAGCTAATTGCATGATAAAAATAGGCTAAGGAGAGACAAAGTATAGACATATCAAGTATTTATGACAATACTCACGCATCTCATATGTGTTGTGCTGCAGGTAAAGGAAAAGTGTGATCGTGGAATCAAGGCGATGAAGAGGAGGATGTTCTAGTGGCTCGTTGATGTGTTTGTCTGGGTTCTGTTAGGTTGCTAGAGTCGAGTCATTAGAATGTTGCTGATTTAATGTTTAATGACTTTGTTGGATGGTTTATTACTGTTTAGGATAAATTGATCATTGGTTTTTAGATTATTGGTTTAATGGTATCGTTTATGTTATTCGCTGTTGTTGATTGCGGTTAGATTGTTATTGAGTATGGGACCACTAATTTAATAATATATTAAAAAAAAAAATTGGGTCGAGTTGTTCCACAACTCGTCCACCAACATCACCATTTTTCCAAGAATACCGTAATAGCGAAACCACTGACAAGGAAACAACACCACAGCAAGCCCCAACACGTCCTCAACCTCGGATCTCCACTTCCAAGGAAAAATTTCACAGATCTCACTAGAAAACCTTTTTCTCTTTTTCTAACTCTTAAGAACGACAAAGTGGCTTAAAAATTCACTCTAGGTGTCGAGTTCTCCGTATATACTCTAGCCCTATTTTTCCATCAACTAAATCGTGCCAAATCGGAGAGAATCGAACGAAACCGCGTACAACCCGTATAATTTCATCGATATATGCACTGCCCTGGCGTCGATCAATGCACGAACCGGAAATCCAGTTTGCAAGCGTTACAAATTGTGACACATAGGTTTGCGTAGAGGTTTGAAATAATTGATTTGACCACTTATGTCACCAAAGTGCACTTATTTTTTCGGTCAAGGGTCATGAGAGAACTCTAGAGTTAAGAGTGCTTGAGCTAGAGTAGTTTTAGGGTGGACGACTTTCAAGAAAGTGATTGTCGAAACTATGCAAGTGAGAACAAAAACACAGGGAAATGTCATGTGGTGATTTGTAGGGACGGTAAACAAGTCTTTAAAGCCTCCCGGACGTAGAAAACCGACCTAAGATATGGATAGGCTCACAAGTCTAGTGAGAGGACGTGAGGCCCATTAAGCGAGGTAAGCCAATGGGTCGGGAGAGGACGTGAGGCCCATTAAGCGAGGTAGGCCTATGGGTCGGGAATGGACATGAGGCCCACTGAGAGGTGGCGGTCGGGTGGTTAAAAGTGTGGACTCGAGTAAACTTACACCATCGGGGTGACTGTCTTGGTGTGCAACAAGGATGTTGCGGTCTATTATTGGGGGTCAATTGTGACACCTAGGTTTACGGAGAGGTTTTTAAAGAATTGATTTGGCCACCTATGTCACCAAACTGCAATGGTTGACCTTTCAGGAAGTGATTGTCAGAACTGTGCAAGTGAGGACAAAACACAGGGAAGATCATGTGGTGATTTGTAGGGACGGTAAACAAGTCTTTAAAGCCTCTTAAACATGTCTTCTAAGCAATGTTTTCTCGGTTTTAGCCTGTTTTGGGAAAAATAGGTATAAGTGTTTTTTAAACTCTCCAAATCCACCTCAAACTCTTATAATTAGTCAGTTGCATTGGATTGTGACTCATTTTAACCCTAGAAACACTAACTAAGCTGCTTACAACTTCTAAGCAGTGTTTTCTCGGTTTTAGCCTGTTTTCTCGGTTTTAGCCTTTTTGGGACAAAATGCGTATGTGTTTTCTAAACTCTCTAAATCCATCTCAAAATCTTATAATTAGTCAGTTGCATTGGATTGTGACTTATTTTAACCCTAGAAACACTAACAAAGCTGTTTACAGCTTGTAAGCAATGTTTTCTCGGTTTTAGCCTGTTTTGGGACAAATGGGTATAAGTGTTTTCTAAACTCTCCAAATCCATAAGAAACTCTTATAATTAGTCAGTTGCATTGGAATGTGACTCATTTTAACCCTAGAAACACTAACAAAGCTGTTTACAGCTTCTAAGCAATGTTTTCTCGGTTTTAGCCTGTTTTGAGACAAAAAGGTATAAGTGTTGTCTAAACTCTCCAAATCCATCTCAAACTCTTAGAATTAGTCAGTTGCATTGGATTTTGACTCATTTAACCCTAAAGACACTACCAAAGTTGTTTACAGCTTCTAAACAATGTTTTCTCGGTTTTAGCCTGTTTTGGGACAAAATGGGTATAAGTGTTTTCTAAACTCTTCACATTCATCTCAAACTCTTATAATTAGTCAGTTGCATTGGATTGTGACTTAATTTTAACCGACCGTAGAGCTTGCCGCATGTATGTGATCTGCTCAAGATCGCAACCTAAGCAATCATTGTTGTCGCACATTTTCAATCGTGATCTACTTCACCATACTGCTGCTCCATCATCTGAAAGGCAAAGAGAATACCCAAATTCGAGACCGTTAGTGTCGTGATCCGAAAATGAGGAAGTAGGATAACCGAAGAAATGGACCCAAGTCCAACCTACTATTAATAAATACTCCCTCTATATCACATTAACTGAAATTATACACTATGAACTAGATTAGGATTCGCGGTACACCACGGAGCAAAATTATTTATAACTAAAATATTTAAATTATAAATTGTATTTGTTGGTTAAATATGTTATAATTATATAATAATTGTTAAATAAACCATATAATACCGCAATATAATTTATTTTTTACATAATATTTAATTAATCAATTTAATTAGATATGTCTATTCGCGACTATATTCATAAAAATCAATTTAAAATTTTTTTACCATAATATTTACTTAATCAATATAATTTATTTTTTACATATTATTTACAAAATAATGAAATGATGTTTTACCCGTGTAACACCGAATTAATGATATTTTTTAATTTACTTAAATATCGATAAAACCCGTCCCGCTATATAACTCCGTCCCGAGATATTTTAACTCACACTATATCATCTTAATTTTTAATATTTATTGTGTATCTACGGTATAATATTTATCATATTTAACTATTTAAAAGTTTTAAATATTTTTCATATTTAACCTTTTTAAAAATCTTTAAAATAAAGAACCGAAATAAATCAAATAAAATTTTTTAAAGTTTGAATGTCTGTTAAATCAAAGTTTCTACTCATTTGTATTCAGAATCATTTTGGTCTCTTTTATAGTATGACTCTAAAGTCTAAACCATTACCAATTTTTTAGACGATGTGGGATATTGTACCCATATTTTTTATTCATCTATTGAGTAATATATGTCCGTTTTTAAATTTTTGTATTCATATGCAGGAAAAAATCACAATTTTATTAACTAAATGTATTATAGAATAATTCAAGATAATTCAAATATAAATTTAAATAAAATGAAAGGGAATCATATATTTATATTTGAATGAGGTAGAAAGATTTCCTTATTTTTTAAAATCTTACCTATAACTAATTTTGAAATTTTGGTAACTAATATTAAAGTCAATGAATTAAATGTAAAAACATTCCAAAAAGTATTTTTGAGCAAAAACTGCTGCAAAAATACTAGTATAGATAAAAAAAAATAATCCTTTTTTTATTTTTGGTCAAAGTAATAATTACAGTCAAAAATCTGTATTTGTATTTCCTTTATTAGAAAAAGCTAACAAAGTGCTAATGTATGTATATATAAGTGACATAACGTTTTCTTGAGGAAAAAAAAAATGTCTTCACTAATTAAGATGACTTTGGTTTTAAATCTCTTACATTTTTTGTTCTCAACAGCGTCAGTTCGTTCTAATCAAAGTGTGTTGCCGATCAGATCTTTCAAGGTTAGCGTTAATAATTTTATAACTTGAGACACATGTCTCTCTTATTATGTAAATCCATTTAACTAATTCAGTATTATCTTCTTCTTTTTGTATTAAGGATTGATTGAAAATCACCTCTATGTCTTCTCTTTTATTTTCTTTTCTTTTTTGCATATTTTTGTCTTTCGCAGATAGGTGAAAATGCTACATATGATTGCATAGATATCAACAAGCAACCAGGACTTGGTCATCATCTGCTCCAAAACCACACAATCCAGGTGCATTGACATATCAAATATTTGTCTCCTACATGATTTTGAATTTTGAATTTGACATACAAGTTATTCTTTGAAAAGATGAAACCATCAGTTTCAAGACATGAACTAAGGAATCACATTGAAAACAACAAATCATATTCGAAGAAAATAGGATGTTCAGATGGAACCGTTCCTATATTGAGAATCTCAAATGAATACAATACCAAGGCACAACTTTTCGCCGAGAAGTATTTACATCCGCTAACAGGCGATACTCCTGGAGTACATGTAAACATTTAATTTTCTCTCTATACATTAAATCTAATTTGTTTTATATGTATCTCAAGTATTAATCTATATATATACATGTCAATATAACTGGCTTTTGGTAGATTGTTGGAGTAAGATCGCGTGCTGGTCCATATCGTGGTGTAGAAGCTTGGTATAATGGATATAAACTAAGCATTGAAAGAAACCAGGCTTCATATAGTGAAATGTATATAGGTAGTCGGTTGAATAACCAAGTCAATTTTATCCAAGCCGGTTATATTGTAAGTTACACATTTTAGTGGTTCTCTCTGTAAAATTTGTTTGTAAATATTTGATAGTATTGAAGTGTACAAAGTCGTTTTTGACAGATAAATCCAAGTTTCTTTGGCACCGATCAACTTTGGACATATGGATATTTTAAGGTGTGCATGTGAACATTGTTATTTTTAGCTTTTTCGTAAAATTATTTATATTTAATCCTTTAATCAAATAACATGTGAATATTGAACATGGTTTCAATAGGGTAAAGATGGAAAAGGATGTTACAATACAGCATGTGATGGGTTTATTCAGGTATCAAGGAAAATTCCTATAGTCCAACCCATAAACATTAACCCAGGAGACCCTGATTGGTCGCGTTGGTCTATCCATGAGGTATTTCTTCAGTTTATATATTTATTTTCATGGGAAAAATTATGAATTTAGAAATTAATTATTCATGAATCATATTAGTGATTGACATGTATTTGATTATATAATAATTTTTTTTATTTAATTTTAGTAGCATACTTTTGTTTTTACGAAATTATTGTTTCATCTCTTTATGTATAAAAAGGATAAAGCAACAGGAAATTGGTGGCTTACGCAACTCATAAAAAATGCACCCAGCGTAGATATTGGATATTGGCCCAAAGAACTATTTAACATTTTGAACAAGAGTGCTAATATAGTTGGAGTTGGAGGTATAGTTCGTGCTTCTCAGAATTCAAGTCCCCCGATGGGTAATGGTAATTTTCCGGTTGGAACCCGAAAAAATTCAGCAATGTTTACAAATATTGAAGTTTTGGACTCCAACTATAGCAGTCATAAAATGGATCATTTTCCTACGGAGATCATAGTTGATAGTCCACAATGCTATAACATAAGAATTGGTAAGGTGCAACCATTTCATCGTACACGACTTGGTTTTTTTTTCAATTATGGTGGTCCGGGAGGACACTTTTGTGGAGTTTAACATTTTACATTGTAATATTTAAACTCATAATTTAATTATAATTATAATTAATTAATCATATGAAACTCTATATTACACAATGAAATTACTTGACTCTTATCTGTTCTCAATCTATTTGTCTAACTTCTCTGCTAGCAACTTTTTTAAAATATAGAAGATTGACTATAATTATATAAAATTTAATATAAAAAAAATAATGAGTGTAATGTACTTAAACTTGTAAATATTAAAAACTTTTTCAGTTTGTTAAGAACAAGTAAATTTCTTTTTTTTTTACTCACAACATTTATTTTCTCATATTCTTTTTGCCAAAAAAAAATAGAACTGAAATTTTTTAATTAACTATAACTTCAAAAATATATTAGTATTTTCAAAGTATATATTTTTTTTTTTGGATTTTTCTCCAATTTTTCATTTATTTTATTATTTCTACTATAATTAATAATTTGTCTCGTTTAACATCAACGTCGTGAACCTATGATCGCATTGTTATTTTCTCGTCATGTCATCTAAATTGTGATCAATGTTTTGGATTAGAAATTTGGACTCAAAATATGATGAAGACATTTTACTGAAGTTTTGTTAAAGCAAAAAAAAAAAAACAACAAATATCATACTAAAGCCTTTAAATTTAATTTCATAAATATATTAGAACGTGTTTATAAGAGCTAGTCACTCTAAATGTAATTGAGGTATAACAAATGCGTGTTTTTAAAAAATTATGTGCAAAAATCTTAAACATCATGTAAAATGATACAGAGAAAGTATCACATTATCATTTATTAACTAATAGTAGTATCTAAGTATTCTGAATCAAAATTCAAAAATATAGTATCAATCATAGATAAATTATTAAGTACGCACATTAACATCTTATTATATAAAGTTGAGTTTTGAAAGTTAGCCATTAATAAAATTTTGACATGTGTCAAGTTATTAATCTCAGAGTTTGACATGTGTAAAAGTTAATATTTAATAGGAAGAATTTGATTACAACAAAAATAAAATATTTTGTTTAAAAACATATTAATAATGCAAAAATATAATTATCAAAAGTTACAGAATAATTTATAAAATACAAAGTTTCTTTAAATAATTATAAGAATAATATATATATATATATTTCATAAAATTCGAAATTATAAATTTATTTAATTATTTTAATTTTAAGTTATTCTAAAACATTGCTTTCAACTTTTTTTAATTGGGATTTTTTTTTAATGTAAAGGGAAATTTTTCTTATTTTTTAAAGCCAAAATTTTCTCCTACTTTCTTCCTTTTCAGTTGGGAATAGATAAGATTAATATGTTGACCCCAAAAAAAATTAATATATGCGTCTACTTCTCTTAATACTGTATTTTAAAATTTTATTATAGTATTTTCCGATTATTTTATTTTATTTGTATTTTCATCTTTGATTATTTGGGATTCATATATTACCGTGATTATAATTTTCTATTGTTTTAAAGTCTCCTTGACGTAACAAACCGGCAATCGAATATGGGTGGATCCACAAGCCCGGAAAACATGTAGGGCCCACTTAAGAAGGTGAGCCCATAGACTGAGAGTGGATATGGGCTCACTAAGCAAGGTGACGATTGAGGCGTTACAGAGACAGAGGCTATATCATGGTGTGTCAAAGACACTCCCACGAATACATTGGAAAATTTAACATTAGTTACTATCAAAAAAATTTTTGTGACATTAGAAAAAAGTTTTCACTTTTATTGGTTGTCGGAACAAGCCATTTTGAGATAGAAAAAAGACGTGAACATGTTCTCTCCACACAAGAGGAGGGCAGAGCCAAGGTTCTCTCTATGGTGTAGAAGGTTGAACAAAAGGTTATCTCCCCAAGAGAGGAAGGTGGAGGGGGTTTGACGCAAGGTTATCTCCCCAAGTGAGGAAGGCGGATCCAAGGTTGTGTCCATGGTGAAGGAGGTTGGACGCAAGGTTCTCTCCATAAGAGATAAAGGCAGAGCCGATGTTTTCTCCATGGTGGTCATACACTATTGTTATGATACATCATTGATTAGTATATTATGTAATATATTTTTCATTTGATATGTTTTGAGGTAACAATTTTAGTAATTAAAAAACTATGCATAAGTGAAAGTGAAATAGTTGGCTTAATGTGTTCATATAGACATTTTCTAGGTGGGTGAATATATTTGTAACATAGAATATATTTAGGTGTAAAAAAAATATTTTTAGTGGTAACATACATAAAAGATTTGTAAATGGATATAACTCAGTGTATTATAACAAAAATAAAATTTATAAATAACGTACAATAAATTTTAATATCATTTATAAAACTTTAAACCCGCACATCGGGCGGGTCCTCATCTAGTAATTAAATAAACAATAGATAGTTATAAAATAAATATTTAAAAGTTATTAGGTCAACATATTAATTAAAAAAATTGTTTAATTGATGGTAAAATATTATTGATAAGAGTAATAAGTAAATAAAGTGTTATAAAAAAAAGGAGTAATAAGTAAGAGAAGGTGGATTGGGATTTAGGGATCTAGCGGCGAAGTTCAATGATGCTCTTTTGGCAAAATAAGCATGGAGGTTAATACAATACCCTAACTTTCTGTTTGCCAAAGTAATGAAGAATAGATACTACCGGGATGAGTCTATTTTAGATGCTAGACAAAGGAAAAAACAATCTTATGGGTGGTCATCTATTTTAATTGGTTTAGAAATTATTAAGAAATGTTCACGATATATTGTGGGGGATGGTAAGACAGCTCGTATAGGATTGGATAACTTCATTCCGGTACACCCTCCTAGATTAGTCTAAACCACTTCGCTGCACTCATCTACACCTTTAACACATTTTATCTCTAAAAGAGGTGATACTCGCACATGGGACAATCAAAAATTACTTTCCTTTGTTCAACCACCAGATCAGGAGATCATACAAAACGTTCACCTCTCACAAGTCGAATACTCGGACAAGCTAATTTGGAACTACACTCGATCAGGAGATTACACGGTTAAAACAGGATACTAGTTCATCACCCATTACCCTTTTGACCCAGGAGATGTCTTACCTACACCTCATGGTTCGATTGAGTTAAAAAAAACAAGATATGGAAGTTGCGTATTTTACCAAAAATCAAACATTTTCTATGGCGCATCCTATCACTAGCTATACCAGTCACAACAAAACTTCGATCACGAGGTATGAACATTGATCCTATATGTCCACGATGTCGCCAAACAGAGGAAACAATACACCATACGTTTTTCTCTTGTCCCATTGCGATAATGGCATGGAGACTATCCAGTACGCCTTCTTTAAACATCAATCAACTAAATTTTTCTACAGAGGAAATCTTTACTCAACTGTTATTGTATAATTCGCAAACATCAAACATATATGATTCTCTTCTACCTTTTGTGTTAATTTGGCGTATATGGAAAGCACGAAACAATCAAGTTTTCAATAATTATCGTGAGAGTGTATCGAAAACAGTCCTACAGGCGAAGTCAGACACAAAGGATTGGGTGAACAATTTGCATCATACACACCCAACGGTACCTGTTACACGAACGAATAGAACCACATGGCTACCGCCAAATTCTACATTTATAAAATGCAACTTTGATGCGAGCTATGACCAGCACTCACACTAGTCCACTGGAGGATGGATATTTAGAAATCATCAGGGTGAACCCTTAGTGTGGGGTGCAACCAAACTAAACTGCGTAAGATCACCTTTACAACTTATGAGAAAAACTTACAAGCTAAGCTATCTGAGATTGAGTCAGATCCTTCACAAGTTCAGGAGCTCACAGCAGAAGATTATACTGCCATCTGTCTTCAGGTAAAGTTACATTTCTCACAATCTATATTTAAAGAATCTTTAACTTTCATATTCTCTATTTACAGTTTCACCTTTTTTTTTCAGTCCACCGAAAAGGATTCACGAGGTAATATTTTTGGGCTCGGTAGCCTCAAGGATCTCTTCAGGTCTTCTCAATGGCAGCAGCTATCATCAACAAGGACAGTCATCATCGTTTGTAGCATTGCAAGAGCAAATGAAGGAAGCTCAAAGGATCATTGAAGAACAAGTTGCTTATGCGACAAAACGTGATGCTGAGTTTGCTGCTCGTGAAGCAGAACATTCCAAAGTTGTGGCTGAGCAACAGAAGAAGATAGATCGCTTGGAAAAGTTCATGCAGAAACTTGATCCGGCCTTTCTCGAGTTCCATGAGTCTGAATCAAGTGATGCACCCATCGACCCTCCTACACAAAGTGCATCTCCTCCTTAGGTTAATTCTTAGGCTACTTATCTCTCTCTATTTCTTACTCTAATGAACTTGACAATTTGGGATGATGTGTTCTTCCTTATCACTTAAGAGAATCATAGTGTTAGGTTCTCTCTTTTGGTTGTGACAAAAATATGGTTCTCTCTTTTTGTAATGGCTTATGTGGTGTACTAATTACAATTATGGTTAACTTTTGGTAATTAAAAATGCAAATTTTAAGGCTTTCTTTGATTATAAATTTGAGTTATAAGCAAAACAAAAAAGAAAAGATTCTGGTTTTTAATCCCTATAGTCTTCAAATAGTCATTAAATCTAGATTAACATAGTCGCAACACAGTCGTCAAATAGTCGTCTTGTAGTAGCCAAGTAGTCGCTACACTTGACGACTATATCACAACTATTCTCAAACTAATCTCCTTCACATCGCATTAATCGTTAAACTGTCAACAAATAGTCGTAAATGTTTACTGACTACTTTACGACTATCTGTACACAACGACTGTTCACATTTTAATTAATCGTAACTTAGTCACAAAACAGTCGTAAACTTTTACGACTACCTTACGACTACTTTTACGACTACGTGGATTAGTCGTAACGTAGTCGCTATTTACCGACTAAATTACAACTGAATTTCCTACCGACTAACGTTTTACGACAACAGTGATTAGTCGTAACATAGTCGTAATTTATGAAATAGCGACTACGAAACGACTACAAATGCAGTCGTAAATTGCCTGTTTTCTTGTAGTGGCAGAAACATATGGATTGCTCACGGCTATACAATAAGCATGGATTAGAGGATATCATTCAGTAATTTTTGAAGGAGACTGTGAAATTCTCATTAAAATAGTAAATGGGCAGAGTGTTGATGTTTCTTTAACAAATTTGTTTCGTGACATAAAAACCTGGTCTTCAAAATTACAGCAACCTTTGTTTACTTTCACAAAGAGAGAATGTAATAGGGTGGCTCTCTGAATATTACACTGACTCTGTTTTACAGCCCTCATGGCTAGGCTAGAAGACTCTATTTGTAATGATCATTTATAATCAATATATATCTCATTTGAGAAAAAAAAAAAAAAAAAAATCCTAGATGGGGTTTTTTCTTTTCTTAGGCCATCCGCAATGGGAGAATATTTGGTGTGTTCTTAGCCCATTAAAATTATAAATATAATGAATAGTGACATAAGAACATGTTGTCCAGTTCTTGATGTAGAACTGATCTAGGCTCAGTTCTAAGCTGACGTGGCAAGCTGTGATTGGATACAATATTTTGCAAATAATTTTTCACAAATTAAAAGAGGATTTGATTTAAACTATGTATTAATTAAATAAAATGTTTGTTTGTTTTAATTAAGTAATATGTTTGTTTGTTTTTTTTTTTAATCTTTAATGTTTTTTTTGTTTCATAAAAATTTGGTATTGTATTTTGAATTTTAGTACAAGTTTTATAAGTTTGCAATTTAAATGTTATTTTTACATTTTTTATAAATGTAATATGTTTAAGAATATTATATTATTAAATCTTATGATCTTAAACATGTTCTCCCAATAATTAACTTTTTAACAAAAGATCTTAACTACTGATCTTAGATTATTTTCATAATATTTTTACTCTAAGAACATCCTAAAGTGTTCCCCCATTGCGGATGCCCTTAAGGTGGAAGAGTTATGCGGCTTATTTGAATGGGCTTTTAGGTTATGAAACGGTTTAATCAAATGCAATAGAGCGCGTAACGGCTGACTGATTAAGATCTCAAAGAGAGAATTAACCACAGAGACCAGACGTCAAAGTGTCAGAGAGTCAGAGACCACTTCTGTTCTGTCACTTAGGGCTTGATTGGAACAACATATGCTAGAGCATTAGCATTATGCAGCATTAGCATTATGCAGCATAAGCATTAAGGTGTATAAGCTGTATGCTCTGAATAATATAACACATTTAGTTGATTGGTATAGCAGTGATGTATTAGATATTATATTTATATTTAATATATGATATTAATTAAAACATATATATAATTTAAATGTGTTTCATTAAAAAATTAATTATCACTCATTGCTATATATATATATTTAAAAATATATTTTAAATTTAATAAATTTAATAAAATTATATATATAAATGTGTAATTTAATAATTTTAATTATATATATTTATAATGTAACACATTAATTAAAAATAATTAATATCTATTATAATTTTTTATAAAAGTTTATATCTATATTTACATTTTTAATTTCAATAAATTTTTAAAATATATATAATATAACACATTAAACTAAAATAAAACAATAATATATATTATAAACATTATATCCACATTAATATTTTAATGTTTTAAATAAATTATTATATTATTTCAAATAATAACATTAAGTAGTTTCTCATATATATTATATTATAACAAATAAATTTATCTTTTATGAAATCATAATTTTCTATTTTTACAAAATAAATTAATTATTTAAAATTGTTTTAATATATATTAATATTTTAGAGTCAAATGCTTGGGAAATGCTTCAAATGAGAGCATACAGGAAGAGAGCATATGAGAGCATCTGCAACTTCTAAATGCTCCCTTATATGCTCTTCTAATAAATGTTGATTGGATGATAAAATTAAAAAAACTTCTTCATATGTTCTTCCAATCAAGGCCTTACTTCCCAATAAAAACTCCAAATTATTATCATTTGTCCAAATCCCAAAGTCTCTTTCTTTTTACTTTTTTTTTTTTCAACTTGAAAACTAAAAAAATATTTTAATATCTAAAATTTCGAAACGAGACCACAGAAAAATCCCGCTCATGCTCGCTCACGCTCCTCCCTATTTCAACTCACTCTCTCTTCAACCAATTGAAGATCAAATCATTCTCAATTCGATTCTCTAAAGCTTAAGGTATTTTCTACGCCTCTCTCTTTTGGATCGATGATTTTTTTTTTTTTTCTTTGGGTTCATAATTTTGATGTTTTTTGGATTGTAGATCTGTTTTGTGACTGTTCTATCCTCGTGTTTTTTTTCTTTCTTTCTCTGTTTTTGTTTTCTACCTATGTTCTACTGAATTCAGACAGTGATTGATCTCTGTCACGGAATTTTTAAGAAAAAAAAATGAAGTTTTTGGTTACATATGATTTTGAAAGTTAAATTTTTTGTAAAGAATGTTTTTGGATCCAGAGATGTAATTAAATTAGATTTAATTGTTCAAACTCTTTTAAATCAATTTTCCAGAAATTTACACAATTTGAGATCTGATCACACAACAAAGTGAGCATTAGAGCTTTCTTGAAACTGATAACTGAATTTGAAATTAAGCCATTACGATTGTTTGTGAAGACTAAAAATGTATTAACCCTGCAGATCGGTGGTGAATTCTGGTTTAAAATTATGTATAGAGTTTCTTCTTCTTCTAGGCAATCTGATGTGAAGAAAGAAATAATTTCTACTATGAAGATGCGAGATAGTAATGTGAGAGTCACTAGATCAAGGGCTAAGACTTTAGGAGTGTCAATGTCTCCATCAAAACCAGCTTTTAAACAGGAACCGAGGCGTGTTCCAAGACCGAGTAACAAACGAATGGCATCAGATAATACCAAAGTTTGTAATCATAAGAGGCGGGCGGTGCTTAAGGATGTGACTAATACTTTGGCAGAAAGTATAGTTTGTACACATGGCAATGTCAAGGTAGTGAATAAATTCTGATGCTTTGTTTGCATATTAATTCTTTGATTGATTGGTGTTTGTTTTCCTTTAGAATAACTTCTTACTGATACAATGTAACAGGCTGCAAAGCGAGGTCAAAAAGAGATTAAGCAAATAGCAGAAGAAGGTTTGGTAGATGTGGATGCCGAAAAATCGAAATTAGCAGAAGATTTGTCAAAGATTAGGATGGTTGAACCTGCTCAAAACTCTAAAGATGGAGAAGTTACTAAGAAAAGTAAGTAGCTTCACTACTAAAAAATGTTGTGAATCTAGTATTCAGAAGAACATATCATATGTCAAACCTTTTAGATAATCTTGTTAAATGAAAGCATATACCAAAGTGCATGTTTCTCAAATTTACTCAAGGTTCACTGGATTGTGCAGAACAAGACGGATCTGATGTCACAGATTGTCTTCAGGTTGTAGATATAGATGCCAATGTCCAAGATCCTAAGTATTGTAGCCTTTATGCTGCAAGTATATATGAAAGCATTCATGTTGCAGAGGTTTGAATCCATATACTTGATCTTGTTTTACTTTTACAGAAATTGGCATATTGAGATTCTGAGTTTTTATTATTGTTACCACAACCTGTGTACAGCTTGAACAAAGACCTTCAACTAGCTATATGGTGCTAGTACAGCGAGATATCGATCCAACCATGCGTGGTATTCTGATTGATTGGCTTGTAGAGGTAGGTATATAATATATGCTATGCAATAGCTTTACTTGAAAGAGTGCTAGTAATCCAAAACAGTTGTTTAAGAGTAAGAATCCCTAATCATGTTGTTACTTCTTTCAGGTTTCTGAAGAGTACAAGCTGGCTTCAGATACACTTTACCTTACCGTGAATCTAATTGATCGGTTCATGTCTCATAATTACATTGAAAAGCATAGGCTTCAGTTGCTTGGTGTCACTTGCATGCTAATAGCCTCGTGAGTTACCGACAACTTTTACTTTCTCCTTTAATTTCAAGTTAGAGAAGCACAATTCTATTAAGTACCCATTCACATTGCAATGAGTATAAGTGGATACAGAGGAACACATGTTTGGTCTCATTCCATAATTGCAGCTCTGAAATGCATTTTAACTAACTAAGGTAATCCTTCCTTGTACCGTCTTGTTACAGAAAATACGAAGAGGTTATGGCACCTCGGTTGGAGGAGTTTTGCTTCATTACAGACAATACATACACAAGACTAGAAGTACGTAATTAACATACACACTCCATCTATATCAGTGTCATCTAAGAGGATTCAGTTTTGATCAAAGATTAACAAAAAACCAAATACTATATTTTTCAGGTACTAAGTATGGAGGTTCAAGTTTTAAACTTTCTGCACTTTCGGTTATCAGTTCCAACCACCAAAACGTTTCTCAGGTGAAACACTTCAAAGTCACTAAAATGCTTCACTACTACCTTTACTCTTAGTTTTTACAAAACAGTGTTAACACATCAGTTTCTTCTTTTGCAATTCAGGCGATTCATTCTAGCAGCTCAAGCGTCTGAGAAGGTGGTTTACATCGATCCATTTCACTAGTCATTCTCAGCATTTTAATGACCTTGGAATCATTAATAACTGATTTTGTTGGTTAACAGGTTCCCCTAATTGAAATGGAGTTCTTAGCGAACTATTTTGCGGAATTAACTCTCGTGGAATATACTTTCCTAAGGTTCCAGCCATCCCTAATTGCCGCGTCAGCGGTTTTCTTAGCAAGATGGACACTGGACCAATCTAACCATCCTTGGGTGAGTGTTCGCTCACATTTCTTGATTGTGAATGTATTTGTTTATTATCTTTGAAGTGAAAACAATCTTGCTGATATGGAATGGTATACAGAACCCAACTCTGCAGCACTATACAAGATATGAGGCATCTGCTCTAAAAACCACAGTAATTGCAATGGAGGATTTGCAGCTCAACACCAGTGGAAGCACCCTTATTGCTATAAGGACCAAATATAACCAACAAAAGGTATACATTGAATTCAAATTTAAGAAAGCGTCAATCAAAGCTGACATTGAATTTGGTCTCTCATTCTATATATATATATGAATATTTTTGACAGTTCAAAAGTGTGGCAACACTAACATCTCCTGAACGTGTCACTACACTCTTCTCAAGATGAAACAGATTTTTGGATTCTCCTGATATGACCAAGTCAGCACATCTCTTAGTTTGGCATCAGGAGACCAATCCTAGTTTCAGACATCATTTTTGGTCTCTATTGTTATGGAATAGTTTCTTTGTAAGTCATCTGTCTATTTTGTCTGTAACTGTTGTTTGGTGTCAGGTGCTTCCAAAGCAGTGGCCATCTCATGGAACATTGTATAAAACCAAACACAATTTTGACACATCTCATGAGATTTGTCCTTTACAGTAAATGTTACATAATTTTGTAGACTCTTTAATAAAGCAAGTGTTAATGAGCCATCTCATTGTAGACTAACCAACAAAATTTCATGTATATTTCATTAAAATAATTTTTAAGTAAATGAATTAATGTTATAATTATTATTATTCTCAGTTTTGAATAACACTGCTTAAAATATTTATTTGCTAATAAATTAATATGTATGCTTATCTACAAATTTAGAAAATTAATAAATTACTCAAGAAAAATAAAACAAAAAATTATAAATTGGTGAAGCACTTCCGTTACGTGGTCTGTCTTTAGGACAAAGTCTAAAAACGTTTTTTCAGGATCTCACCAAATTCAATTCCCAAAGTTTTCACAGAGACCACCACCATCGCTAACGTCTCCGCCTCAGAACCACCGTAGTAAGAGAGTGAAAGACATCACAAAATTATGGGTAAAGGCGGATCACTAAGCGAAGGCGTGATTAAGAACATCATCATCTCCTACACATACGTAGCGATATGGATCTTCCTAAGTTTCACCGTCATCGTCTACAACAAATACATCCTCGACAAGAAGATGTACGGTTGGCCATTCCCGATCACACTCACAATGATCCACATGTCCTTTTGCTCAACCCTAGCTTTTCTCCTCATCAAGGTCTTCAAATTCGTCGAACCGGTCTCAATGTCACGTGACACTTACCTCAGATCCGTCGTGCCTATCGGAGCCTTGTACTCGCTCTCTCTTTGGCTGTCTAACTCGGCCTACATTTACCTCTCTGTCTCCTTCATTCAGATGCTCAAAGCGTTGATGCCTGTGGCGGTTTATTCGATTGGCGTGCTCTTCAAGAAAGAGGGTTTCAAATCGGAGACTATGATTAACATGCTTTCGATCTCTTTCGGTGTAGCCATTGCTGCTTACGGTGAAGCTAGATTCGATGTTTGGGGTGTGATTCTCCAGCTAGGTGCGGTTGCTTTCGAGGCGACACGGTTGGTTATGATTCAGATCTTGCTTACTTCTAAAGGAATCACTTTGAATCCCATCACTTCTCTCTATTATGTTGCTCCTTGTTGCTTAGCTTTCTTGTTTATCCCTTGGATCGTCGTGGAGTTTCCCATCTTGAGAGATACATCTAGCTTCCATTTCGATTACCTTATTTTTGGGACGAACTCGTTCTGTGCGTTTGCTCTGAATCTTGCTGTGTTCCTTCTTGTTGGGAAAACCTCTGCCTTGACAATGAATGTTGCTGGTGTGGTTAAGGACTGGCTCTTGATCGCCTTTTCTTGGTCTGTGATTAAGGACACTGTCACTCCTATTAATCTTTTCGGGTATGGGATCGCGTTCTTGGGGGTTGCCTACTACAATCATGCCAAATTACAAGCATTGAAGGCTAAAGACGCTCAGAAGACTACTCAGCAAGTAGATGAAGAGAGTGGTCGGCTTTTGGAAGAGAGGGAAGGAAATGAAGGAGGGAGGAAGAACGAGCCACAAGATTAAAAAGGTGAAGAATTGGATTTTGGTAAAATTTGAGTAATTTTTGTTTTTTTTTTACTGCTTAATATACATTTGTTGGAATAAGAGCTTGAAGGTTATAGTATGCCAAACACGTTTTGATTATGATTATGATTATGAGACGTAAGAATGGCATTTGGTCTAACTGGTTTTGTTTAGTTTTTTCCTATGTTTCCACAATTTGCCTTACTGGTGAATCCGGGTTAAGTTCTGATCTATCGATACCCGTATGGGAATATCTTAGGTAGTGAATTTTCTTCATATTCTGTTTTTTTTTTTCCTTCTTTATTTATGGTTGTGAGTGTTGTTATTTACCAACATTTTCCAATGAAGTTTGAGGTTTTGCCCTTTTATTTACAGATTACTTGTTTTTAGTTTGGCTACCAATGGATTATATGTTGCGTTACATATTGCAGATTGATTAGTTTTGCACTGAAGTTGATTTTATTCTTTGCCTCCCAATGATACTTCTAGTAATTTTTTTCAGGTTTTTACTTGAAAAAATAAGACAAAAAAACTAGAAAAAATTAGAATACATACCTCAATCTTAATAGGTAATTTGAACTCTATACTAAATCTTTTAAGTCTTTGAAATGTACCCTTATGGGCTGAACTAAATGACTATTTTGTCCTTGGTTACAAATTAAATTAAACTAAATACAATATAATTAAATTAATTTATTTGAAAATTTTAATTTTAAAAATAATATGTAAACTAGATATTCGGAATTTTCTGGATTGTTTTTTAAAAATTATGAATTAATTTATTATATTTAATATTAATCAATAACTAAAAAAATTAAATTAAGATAAAATAAATAACATATATCCTTAATTAATAATTAATTAAACATTAAAAAATAAACACAAAATAATTAAACTCATCATTGTTAGAAAATTATTTTTAAAAATAACTGTTTGTATTTTAGATATTGAAATTTTTTTGATAATGATGAAGTAGTTTATTATGGAAAATATTAATAAATAAAAAAATTTAAAAATTTTTTTTTGATAATGATGATGAAGTAGTTTATTATGGAAAATAAAATTAAAATTTTGAAAATTAAAATTATGGAAAATATTTTAGATATTAAATTTTTTTTTTGATAATGATGATGAAGTAGTTTAAAAAATAAATTAAAATTTTTTAGATAATGATGAAGTAGTTTATTATGGAAAAATTTAATCAATAAAGAAAATTAAAAAAGAAAATTAAAGAAAATTAATCAATAGATAATATTATTTTTCATTTAATAAAAAAGTTTTGAAAAATAATTATATATTTTAGTTTATTTTGAAAATTGTTAACTTTAATAAAATAATAATAAATTGTGAGATTTTAGAAAATAAATCAACAGTTCAAAAAAATCGACTATGTAACAAATCAATTAAAAAAATCGACTTTTTAATATAAGTCAACAAAGAAAAAAACATAAATCAGCAGGAATAAAATATAAGTCGACAGTTAAAAAAGTCAATCATATTAATAAGTCAACTTAAAATAAAATAAGTCTACTAAGACCAAACAAATCAACGGGAAAAAAATATAAATCAACAAACAAAACATATAAGTCAACGTCATCAAAAGTCGACATTGTAAAAAAAACAATCAAACAAAAAAAAAAGTCGACAATTTTATAATAAATCGATGGAAAAATAAATAAGTCGACAAAAATTAAACTTAAGTCATCCATTCAAAATATCGCCCTTATTAATAAATCAATGTAGAATATAATAAGTCAACAATAAATAAACAAATCAACAGAAAACAAATATAAATCAATGAACAAAAAAAATAAGTCAACAGTTAAAAAAATCGACTATGTTATAAATCCACTAGCCATAACATAAGTCAACTGTTCTAATATAAGTCGATGACACAGATAATTAAGTCAACAGAAGTAAAAAAACAAAACGATTGTTCAAAAAATCGACATTATAAATAAATCAACCTTGATTAAAATAAGTCTAAAAAATTGATATATATATATATATATATTATAAATTGTATAATCTTGAATTATTTATTTTTAAAGAAAATTAAATCTAAATAATATCAACAAAATTATTTAAATTCTTTTTCTTTAACCAAAATTTTAAGATCAAAAATTTATTCATGTAATCATTATTTAAAATACAATAAATAATTTTCGTTATAATTTTAAATTATTAAATAATTAATTCCGAATTTAACAATTTTAAAAAGTAATTTATTTTTAAAGTTTTTTATTTTTAAATATAAGTTAAGTTTTTATTATTTTTATTTAATTGTTAAAATTATTTAATAATAAGGATATTTCTGTCTATTTTCATTCCAAAATGTGTAGTTTTCAAATAACTATAAGATTAAGTGTAATTTTCAAATTTCTTTTCAAATATAGTATAGTTTTCAAATTGTCCCAAAAAACTATGATCCATAGTAACAAATTGTTGTTAAATATAGTCAACTATATTAATAACTAGATGGAGTACTCTCGTGAGCAGCACAGATTTGTTTATTTTTTTAATTTATTTAGTTTTATGCTTTTTTATAAAAATTTATTGGTAGGTTTTTCAGTACTTTTAATTTAAGTTTCATGTAAATCTTACTTGAGGATGAACTTATTTCCTCCTTTCCCATTTTTTTGTATATTTTATATTGGTTTTTGGCGAACTTGAAAGTATTAGTGTTATTCATTTACTATAATTTAAATATTAAAGAATCAGCCACACCATTTAATTTCCAAATTATTAATGAACTAAAAACCATTCCGATTTTCAAAAAGTAATTTTTCTAATCATGTTTGTGTTATTGAATTTAAAAATGTATTAGAGTTTATTCTGTTTTTTTTTTAACAATTAGGACATGTTGTTTTGTGATGTAACCAAATTGCAATACATTTATGGTGAAATTAGTGATAGCAAGATTGTGTGTTAATACTTTAAAGTGCTTGTAGATCTTCAAAACATATCAAGCATTCACTGTCTTTTTCTTTTGTGGCTTGACTTGGTGTAATTTCTAGGTCTTGTATTACTACTTCCACAACAAGTCTTTTGTACCATTTGGATTGTGATCTTCAATTTTAAAGAAAACGTTCAATGGTTGTGAGTTTTCTAATGAGAAGATAGCCGCTTATATAAAATCTGTCACATATTATCACATGATATTTCTTCAATGATGTCATGGGAAGTTAGATAGAAGTTATATATATATTTGAAATGTGTATTATTTGGTTGTAATATGTGGTCGATGGAAAATGAGATTGTGTAGCTGATGTTGTTTTCTCCTTCGGCGTGGTCTTTTGGTTTTGAGATGGAGCTGGTTGTCTGGCTGAGTTGATGTTGGAATTACTTTATAGCACAGTGCATAGAAAATATAGTCCATTGCTTCACATTCACATTGTGTATATTTTACAACGTTGGTTCCTTGATCTTGTAAATATATCACTATTAATTGTTATCTTCGTTTGGTCCGTTTGTAGCGTAGGTTTTTTTTTTTCTTTTGTGAGGTAGCTGTTGTGTTTATCATTCAGCTCGTTTTAACATACAAAATTTTCATTTATTATGATTCTACTTTTATTTTCTGTTCTTTATCCCTACGTTCATGGTTGGCTGAATGTAAACACCGACAAGGCCGATACTTCCGAACGATTTGTAGACCACCCGACAAGTCAATCCAACCTACGGCTCGAGTCGTCGATCATTCGATCACGCGATCCGATTAGCGATTGAATCATAGATTAATCCTTGATCGATCCGTCCATTGGCGCGGATCGTTGATGACCTTTCTATCGGTCCGACTCTATGATTGAACTGTCGATCATCCTGCAATCAGTTTGACTCCGTTGTCGAACTGCCGCTTATCCTTCGATTGGTTCGACCCGATTGTCGAACCATCGCTTGTCTCATCATACCTTCGATAGAGAGGTAGCATACGCATCACTTTGGACGAGAATCGATATATGGACGATGGTGTGTTGGATGGATGATGGATGAATGATGGTGTGTGTTGAATGGGCTGGGCGTCTATCCCTTATATAGGACGCCAATGGGTGCGTTACATGAAAGGACACGCCCATTCCTTGCCACTTTTCGGTGGGTCGCGTCTCTTTGAAGAGTCGCACCATTCTGATGGTGACCGCTCATGCTACCGAGCTACCATACTCCTCCAGCTCGAGTGTTAGCTGACCGGACCACCCAGCTGGGTTAGCACCGGATCAATTGACCAAGCTAAGTTGAGTAGGCAGCCAGCTCATCCAGCTGAGCTAGTTAGTGTACCAGTTGGTGTAGCTAACCGCAGCTTAGCTAGCTGGTTCACTGAGTTTGTTGAGCTCATGCAGCTCATACTCTAGTTGGTTGAGCTAGTAACTTAGCTACTTAAGCTCATCTAGCTATCATTTTCCTTAAAACAAATTACCTCCCTTTAGGATCGGGGGACGCGGGCGTTACAATCTTTCCAGCCTCAGATCCCTCAAGAATAGCTAGAAATCTCCATAAACGCTCAAGAACAACTTTATCTCTTCTATTTCTCTCTGGAATCGATAAATGAAGCTAATCCCATAACCTAGGTCGACTTCCCACTGATATACTTCGGTTTAGGGTCTTCCTAAACCCAACCGCTTCCAATTCGATAATTTAAACCAAACCAAGCGAACCAGAAAATGTTGGTGTCGATTGACACAACATTTGTGTTGATCGACATACACCCCAAACCACCAAATGTTGGTTCGCGGATGTTATAATATTCCCCCACCAACATAGATTCGTCTTCAAATCTCGAACAATCATCAGCCATGGACTCCCATGCAACTTTCTCCATGGCCAGCACCTCTTCCGACCGATCTACGAAGGATACCTCCAGGCAATAGACTCACGTTCCATGCATTATTTACCCTTGACTTTTGGACTTTTCTTTACTTGTAGGTCTCAAACCTTGAGTTTTTATTGGCTCTTCAGGCCTTAGCCGGCATGCCAAAATATTCTCTCTTCATCGGACCTAAGTCTGCATGCCATAATATATAAGGGAAGCCCAACATTCATCTCTCGGGTTGCCACCCAACAGCGCGCACCCGGATCGTCATTCAAATTCGATATACCAGCCATACTCTCAACCCACAAAGTCTTAGAATATGATGGTACTAGGAGAACTAAAGCTCTCCAAAGAGTCGTTCAGGACCAACTTTCCTTAGAGCAAACAATTCTAAACATGTCTTAGTCCTATCTTTAACCATGTCTCCCTCATGTGGCTCGCATAAAACTTCACAATGTCCTACCAACCACATATTCCCTCACTGGAATACCTCATGACCACACAAGAGCCGCCTCTAAGGCCAAGAAATGTCCTACAAAGGACCGCCACCAAGGCCAAACAAATATCTAAACAAACTTAATGTCTTGTAGATTTTGTAGTCTTATTGTTGTAATTTTCGTTTGTGTTAGCTTGATTGTAGCATTGTGCGTTTTCAGGAAAGTACCATCCTCCAACTTCAAGCAACTCATCTCTGATATAATTGTAAGTTTTTCTGTTTTGATTAACGAAAGAATAGAATTGATATTGTCTAAGTGAATAGAGAATAGAAGTGAAGCATTTTTGTGGGTGTTATCAGAAATAAAACATCAACTTGTTGTAGTATACATATGTATTCTAGTTGGTGCTATGATGTTTTTGAAGGTTTGTCTAAGTTGTGTATGTAATTATAGGTATGGTGTAAGTATGGTGGAGATATACTTTTTTTTGGAGAGTGGAAACTAAATGCCAAACTTCATTGGAGATTTTTATTGATACAAAAAAAGGTGGATCACTTTGTGAAGTTGCTGAGAATATCATATACAAGGATTTAGTTGACACTGTTTTTGAAGATTTTGGACTTGATGGTCTCGTTAAAGAGATTACACTCAGTTATGAACTTCCAAGGATTAAGTTAATGGTAGAAGATTCTCGACCAATCTTTATTCGTAATAACCGCCAAGTGTGCACTTTCATCAAAAAGATAAAAGGAAATTCTGAAATAGCACGTTTGTATTGCTAATTAATATATCTACATGACTCTTACTTTTGTTTTAACTGTAAATTTCTTAAACTTAATTGCTTATTTTTGTAGGAATTACATCAGTCATTTGGTAGTGACATCCAGTTTCTACGCCACATAGTGATACACACTCAACCGCTTAAAAGAGAAAAAACAAATAATTCATTTGTTTTGCCAGCTGCTAGAGATCCTATTCTGATCTCTATAAGAAGTTCACATTCGACTGCACATGAAACACACAAGATTAGATTTTTTAATATAAATTTTTAGATAGGTTATCATGTATATTTAGGAAGACCTTCCTAAATCATAGAAATGATGAATATCACGAATTTTAAGGATGAAATCCCTAATTTTTCCTATTCTAGAATAAATCTATAATTACTTGAAAATGTATATTTTTCTTTTACTAATCTATATTTTTTTTATCTAGAAAATTAATAAGTCTATTGGAAGTGATATCTCTACAACACATATTGATATAGAGATCTCAACGGTACGAGTATTAGCCTATTTTCATGACTTTCGTTGTACTAGAACCTCATAATGAATTTGGATGCATATTTTAAGAGTTATTTGACTCGTTTTACTTAACAGCTGTCACATATTGTTTAATGAACGATTTAAAAATTGACAGGTCATAAATTGTATAAACGGACATGTACGAATTGGTACGGAATTTTAGGGTTAAGGTCTTACAAGAGGGTTTGAATCCTAGTTATTTTAATGGGAGAGTTACAAATAAAGGAATTAAGATACGGAAATGCATTCTCGTATGATTTAAAATTTTAAACAAAAAAATGGAACATGAGACGAACTTTACCCACCTAGGTCAGCAACCATAGTAAAAGCTTTCTTAGTCGAGGTAGGACTAACATTCGGATCAGAAGAATCTAATTCGCAGATGAGTTTGAAAAATCTCATTCACATTAAACATTGTTCACTGTCTCCTCTATGTAATAATATCATGTCGACAAGTTCAACAGAAAAAATGAACTCTCTTTTTCAAAATGTTTTTCTTAATTGATCATTAAAACCACAACATATGTTCATTTATTTAATTTAAACACTGTTTATGTATATAGGTACTATTTCTACTATCAATAAGGCTATCATAGGTTGAAAAAGTATTAATCAAAGCTATGTAACTTATACCATCCATTATTTATAATTCTTCTTCTATGTTATAAATCTTTAGACATGTGCAATGGATCCAGAAGCAGGACAGGTCCAATTGAGCAACTCCTCGATCATCTGCATCGCCATCTGATCTTCTTCCTCAACGCTGTCGTCTCGTTTCTTTATCTTATTAATCCCAATATCACCATCGGGACGCGCGTTAACACTGTCACTGAGTTCAACAAGCTTGACCCAGTTTGGACTAGTTTTCGACCCGGCTCGTTTCTGCCACACGCCTATGTGCGAGCTGTCGTTGTCAAGGCGGAGACACGTCAGATACGGTGTCTGGTCTTTACAGTTCTTCCTTAGTTTTGCGTTTAGGAGTTCGGACAACGATTTTGGCGACCTTAACGTAGAGTTAACGACCGGCGAATCTGAGCCGTTGGATTTGATGACGGGAAAGTTGGTCTTTGCGTTCTGACCGTTCATTAGAACTGCGGCTTGGTCGTAGGCCCTAGCCGCTGCTTCGGCTGTGTCGAATGTTCCGAGCCATACTCTTCTCTTCCTGATAGGTCAGAGAAACACACATTAGTTACATAATTAAAGTATTAACAACCAAAACACTCATTACATACATTATCAAAGAACTTAAAAAAAAAACACAAAGCACATGACTTATTTTTCGTTCTATTATAGTTAATGATAATAAGTTCTTTTTCTTTCGGACAAATGTTTATAGTTAGTGTTTCCCGTTTTTGCTAGTAAGGTTATTTCAGTTATTAAATAAACGGTATACCCAAGAGTCTAATACTGCGTATGTGTAATAAATTTTTATATGTATATGTAACAGATTGAGGCATTTAGCCAAAGAGGATACTCAAGTTATCCACCTTTGATTATGATTCATATCCACTTAAATTTGATACGAAACTCAACTCTACCGAGCAAAACAAAGGTACTAAAAACAATAATATTAGCGTTGAACAAAATAAATTACAAAATATTAGTATTCGAAAGAGACATATATTCTTTCTTTTTGTGTAATATATAAAATTTGTATCCAGCAAATTAACTAAAAAATAATAATATTTGAGAAAAAGTATATATACGCATATTGCAATTTTCGTTATAATTTAACTTTTATGTAATTTTTAAAAAATATAATAAACATAGTCGATTGCTTATCTTGTTGAATTAGTATTTGCTTAGCTTCAGAGAATATACAATTTTAAAGATGTCAATTCAAGAGAAAGAGAAAGGATCATAGGATATGCCCACATATTATATAGGCCAGGATATACGATCCGTAGTCACCCATAAAACAATGTATACACAGACACAAAAATACATCCATTTTGACTACAGGAAAACATGCATTTCAACTGTATGAATTAAAAAATATTATTTATATACACGCAAATTTACAAATACAAACGTCTGTGTACGTTAATAACCGGAGGAAAACGACTTAAACAAAAACGCATGTTCTTGAGGGATTGCATAAAGTAGTCTTTGGTAGTATAATCAATGATAGCTTCTAGAAAAAGATCAAGGTATATGCATGTATACACACATAGATGGACTTGTATATCGGTATATAAATCCATCATGCAAAACAATATACATATTTGTAGTGTATGTGTTAATGTGTTTGAGCCAGAGAGAGAGAGAACTGACAGGAGAGGATGGCGAATCTCAGAGACCCAAGAACCCCACTGACGCTGGCGGACACCTCGGAACTTCTTCGAATGTACCATTCTTCTGTTTTAAATTCGGATTCCTTAATTTCTCTGTGTTTCTTCTGACACAACTCAAGACATCTCCAGCATGAACTAAAGAATAAGATAGAAAGAGAAAGAGAGACACTTCTAGTCTGATCTCTCTCTCTACTTAACAACCACTCACTTAACTTCGATGCTCTTTTCGCACGTCCTCTCTACTATTTTTATGGTATTTATTGTCTGTCCCCTCTCTCTCTCTCTCTCTCTCCCGTGTCATGGGGTTATTTGGTTATATTTGTTATACCGTACATGTCAAGATTCATATCAAAACAAAAGATTTACAGTCCAAGCAAAATAAATACTTCTTTGTTTTCTACAACATATGTAATTGATCTTTTGTCTATTCGATGTCAGTCTAGTCCACAAATGGTACCAAGTGATCATATTTCTTATTGCTTACGGAACGTAAAAAGAACTATCAATTTGTCTGTTTTCTTCATTTATGTGAATATTAATAGCAAGGCTTTAGGTAAACTATAGGAAAGGGCACTTTTTTGGAGCCAATTACAAAGCATAGTGGGGTTTTGGTAAACTAATAATGCACAAGTCGTTTACTTTTTGTAACATCCACTCTCCAGTCTTTGATAATGATGTATTGTGTGTATTCAATTATTCATTGATGGCTTTCTATTTATACTGGTTTTTCTCTCTCTTTTTTTGTAGATTATACTATATAGAATGAAGATCGATCACATTCGAATATACCTCTACACCCCAAATGATATTACATAGAAATTCATATAAAAATGCTATTAATTTTACAAGCAATAGGTGGATTCATTTACATAGAAAGTATACTACATGTAAATGTATTGGAAGTGCAAATCCATTTGGTCTTTGACTCAAAAGAAGATTTTTTTTTTTTACTTTTCTTTTGTCTTTGACTTTTCTCTCAAACACGCGATCTCTTAATTTGTTTCTCCTCTCACCTTCGCCGATCTCGGCGTCGGTCCCCTCTGCCCCTCATGGGCAAACAGAAAGCCAAACGGAAACCTCCCCGCGGTATCCCCACTGGATCCGCTTCTCCCATTTCGTCTTCCTCGAAGTGTACCCCACCACAATCCCCAAATTCAGTCGGAGCTACTTTGGCTCCAAATCCAGTCAATCCGTTGCCTGAATCCCCCAAGATTTCAGCCAACATCATCAACTCCTCCGATTCTTACCAAGCAGGTAACCCGATTATTGTTGAGGTAGCAATCGAAAACCCTAGATCTGAAAATTCTGGGGAAATAGTCGCTGCTACAGGCCCCAAAACCAATGTACCAGCATCCGCAGCAATTGAGGCTCCCTCTCCTCAGGAAGAAGGCTTAGCTGCTGAGAGTCTCAAACCTACGCCTGTTCCGATTGGATCTGCTGCTGAATCCCGTAAGCCGTCTGAGGAATCCCCTTGGAAGGATCTGGTAAAGGGGTTCTCTGACCAGCTGGAAAAGAAGGGCACTCCCTACACCCTCGAGTCGGGTGAGATGTGTGTGACGATACCCAACTCAGTCATTGAAAAAAACAAGAAATCCTGGGAATCATTTATCCTCGGACAATTTTATGAGGAACCTCCTCATCGAGGAGCGGTCCACACCATTGTGAACGGTATTTGGAGCAAGCAAAGGAGAGATATAACAGTGTCAAAAATGGAGGGACACTCTTTCCTCTTTCGGGTCCCCTGTCCCAATGTCAGGCGTCGCATTCTAAGTCAACCTCTCTGGCAGGTGGATGGGCAGACAATGTTTGTTGCTAAATGGTCACCGGACATAACACCCAAGAAGCCTGAATTAGAAAAGGTCCCAGTCTGGCTTGATTTCCACGGAGTGCCGTTGGAGTTTTTCAACAGAGATGGGCTGCAGTATGTCGCGGGGCTTGTTGGACATCCGGTTTGCTTGCACCCACAAACAGAGAAACTGGAAAACATCGAAGTTGCCAAAGTCTACACCATCATTGACCCCCGTAAGCTGCTGCCTGAAGCAGTTAATGTGAGGTTTGAGTCTGGTCAGACTAGAAGAATCTCGGTGACTAGTCCCTGGCGACCTTCCCTTTGCAGTCACTGCAAGAAGGTTGGACACACCGTCAATCGCTGTTCAAAAAATCCGCCGACCTGCAATCTCTGTGGTTCGGTTAAGCACACGGAGGGCTCTTGCCCGCGTTCAGGGCATAACAAGAAACATGGCAAAGCACCAGTTCAGAGTCAGCTGCCTATTGTGGAATTAGCACCTCGACCCAACCGTACTGCTTCCCACAAAAAGAGGCAATCTGGCAACCAGTAAAGGCTCCCAAGCAATTGGTCCACGGTAAGCAGGCGAATGGAGAATCTAGTAATGCTCCTGCTCAAACCAACTTGGCGGGTTCTCAACCTTCCCCGTCAATGCGTAGGCAAATTCTGGATGAAGGGAAGCTATGTGTTGATCTCTCGGCAAACCTGTTTAACTCTCTGAGGCCTTCTGCGGATAAAGGGGATAACCAGGAGGATGATTCTGAACCTGACAGTCTATAGGGGGATGAAGATAATCCAGATGCTGTGTCGGATCGTTTCTTGAGGGTGATATCGAAAAGAATGCAGAAGAAAAAGGATGGTCGAGCCAGGGCTGGAGGCCCTCAAATCCTCTAAGCCAATATCCCTTTAATGGATATTTTTTGTCGTAATATAAGAGGATTTAATGATCCTGTAAAGCGGAGAAGTTTTAGGAATTGGATTAAGGTGTATAAACCTTGTTTTGGTGGGATTATAGAAACCCGCGTCCATCCTGAGAAGGCGAGTCATATCCTTTCTCGTAGTATTCCAGGGTGGTTTTTGGTAGATAATTATGAGTTATCGCCTATTGGGAAGATATGGGTAGTGTGGCACCCTTCTGTCAAAGTCACAATCTTATCCAAGTCCTTGCAGATGATCACCTGTCTGGTAAAGATCCCTTTTGTGTCGGAGGAAGTGGTGGTGTCTATAGTCTATGCTTCGTCATCATGCAGTGAGGAAAGGAAACTACTATGGGCTGAGATTCAACTTCTAGAAGGTTCTACTACAGTAATCAACAGGCCTTGGATGGTAACAGGTGATTTCAACCAAATCTTATCTCCTGATGAGCACTCTGATCCTGGTGTACTCACAACTACAAGAGGTATGCGTGATTTCGCGCAATGTCTCACTGATTCTCAGCTCTCGGATCTCCCGTACTGCGGTAACACCTTTACCTGGTCCAACAAGCACTCTATTGATCCCATATCAAAGAAGCTCGACCGGATTTTAGTCAATGAAAATTGGTTAAATGCTTTCCCAATTTCCCTGGGTGTGTTCGGTGATACTGGTTTCTCGGACCATAGCCCGTCTTGCATCTTTGTGGACTCTGGTAAGCCAAAGATACATAAACCCTTCAAATTCCTCGCTCTTCTGAATCGCAATGCAGAGTTTGCCACTCTCATCAAGCTTTGGTGGAATGCTCTTTCGTTTGACTGCTCAAGGATGCTGTTGGTGTCGAAAAAACTCAAAGCCCTGAAACGGGTGATCTCAGATTTCAGCAAAGAAAACTATTGGGACATAGAAAAAAGAACCAAGGAAGCTTTTGAGTCTCTCCAACATTGCCAGCAAGCTCTACTAGCCTCATCATCAACTCAACTAGCTCTGTTGGAAAAAGAAGCGCATAACGTGTGGTGCACCTTGGCTGCTGCGGAGGAGTCCTACCTTCGACAAAAGTCCAGAATATGCTGGTTAGAGGAAGGAGACAAGAACTCCAACTTCTTCCACCGAATTGTCTTGACCCGTCAATCAGTAAACCAAATCTTGTTCCTGCAGGACGACAATGGTCAGATTGTAGACTCCAAACACGGTATTCAGCAAATGGCGGTTAGTTTCTTCGAGTCCCTTATAGGGGATAAAGGTTCAGTGCAGCCTCCTACTATTGAGGAGCTTGCAGTGATTGTGCCTTAACGTTGCTCCCAATCAGCATTACAGGTCCTCTCCTCACCCTTCACACCGGAAGAGATCAAGAAAGGTTTCTTTTCTCTCCCAAAGAACAAGGCACCGGGCCCGGATGGATATAGTGCAGAGTTCTTTACGGCTCACTGGGATACTGTCGGACCTGATATGGTCAGTGCTATAATGGAATTCTACAACTCTGGTCAGCTCCTCAAGCAATGGAATGCTACCTTGCTGACATTGGTTCCAAAAATGCCTAATGCTTCAAGAATGTCTGATTTCAGACCCATTGCCTGCTGATACTCCATTTACAAGGTAATCTCGAAGCTCCTTGCTAACCGTCTCAAAACCGTTCTACCTGATCTTATAGCAAACACGCAATCAGCTTTCATCCCGAGAAGGTTGTTGGTTGAAAATGTGTTGTTAGCAACAGAGCTCGTGCAAGGTTACAACCAGAAAAATATCTCTACAAGAGGCATGTTGAAGGTTGGTTTGAAAAAGGCTTTTGACTCAGTAGACTGGCAGTTCATCATCAATGTATTAAGGACCATGGCCTTCCCAGATCACTTTGTCAAACTCATCACTGTTTGCATAACCTCCCCCACTTTTTCGGTCTGTGTGAATGGGGAGAGCTGTGGGTATTTCAAAGGAGCCAAGGGTTTGAGGCAAGGAGACTCAATTTCCCCTTACCTGTTTACGATTGCAATGGAAGTCTTCACGCAAATGTTGATCACCAAGTTCAGGTCCAACCACGTCGGTTACCACCCTCAAGCGTCGAACCCCCATGTGCCCCTGCTAGCATTCGCTGACGATATAATGGTCTTTTTTTATGGCCAAAAAGGTTCTCTGGAAAACATTTCATCAGTCCTGCAGCATTTCTCGGTTCTGTCTAGTTTATCAATGAACAAAGACAAGACAGAACTCTTCTTGGCAGGAGTGAACCAGGATGAAACCTTACAGTTTAATTCGCTTGGTTTCAACCTTGGTTCACTTCCTATCCGCTACCTTGGGTTGCCCCTGATGCATCGGAAACTACGGATCTCAGATTACAGACCTTTGCTGGACAAAATAACAGGCAAATTCTCTACTTGGTCTGCGAGGGCCCTGTCATATGCAGGCAGAAAAGAACTGATCTCATCTGTTATATATGGAGTCATTAATTTTTGGGCCTCAGCCTTCATTCTCCCAAAAGGATGTGTGAAAAGTATTGAGAGCCTTTGTGCTAGGTATCTGTGGAGTGGTGACATCACTAAGCAGTCAAACGCAAAAGTCGCATGGTCATCTCTCTGCCTACCTAAGGAAGAAGGTGGTCTAGGTTTTCGGTGCATAGCTCAGTGGAACAAGACTCTTTGTCTTAAGCTTATTTGGAGATTGTTAACTGCTAGAGACTCCCTTTGGGCAAAGTGGCTGCAAAACAACAAGATCAAAGACGATGTGTTCTGGCAAATTGATGCAGAGAAGCAAACCTCCTGGACTTGGCGAGCAATCCTCCGCCTGCGCCCTCTGGCTCTCCACTTTCTTCGTTGCAATGTGGGTAATGGAAGAATAGCAAGTTTCTGGTTTGATTGGTGGACTCCGCTAGGTCCCTTGCTGGACTACATGGGCCCAATGGGACCTTCCCAAACAGGGGTTCCGCTAAACCAGACTGTGGCCCAAGCATGCTCTCATATTGGGTGGAAAATAAGATCAGCAAGATCAATTCAAGCGGAAGCCCTCCAAACTCACCTCACAACAGTTCCCTTGCCAACGTTATGCTCAGAGCCAGACTATTTCACTTGGAAATTTGAAGACTCGGAGTTGGACCAATTCAACACTTTGAAAACTTGGGAAATCATTCGTCCACGTCAACCTCCTCAGTCTTGGACTAGTCAAGTTTGGTTCAAAGGGGCTATTCCAAGACATGCATTCATGATGTGGCTTCTGCACCTCGACAGATTGCCAACTCGCACAAGATTGGTAAGCTGGGGAATGCAAATTGCTTCATCCTGTTGTATTTGTGGTAGGGATCCAGAAGACAGAGAGCATTTATTCCTCCGTTGTGATCTTAGTGAGGATCTGTGGACAGAGGTAACACGGCGGCTAGGATATCGCCCATTTGTATTCCATACCTGGAATGCATTCTCAGCGTGGCTAGATGTCAAGGACTCCACATCCTCCTTAACTCTGCGGCGGCTAGTGGCACAGGCAACCCTCTATGCTATCTGGACTGAGAGGAACGCAAGGCTCCACAACAATCAGACAAACACATCACACGTTCTTTTCAAGACCCTCGACAGGCAAATCCGAGATGCCGTCATCGCAAAACATCATCGTAAAGATTTTAAGGATTCACTTCAAGAATGGCTAACTTTTGTGTAATTCTCCCTTAATTGTAAAGGGTTGTTTCAGATCCCCTCTGTTTTTATTTTTTTGGGCAGGGATTATCTAATGGTTCAAAGCTATTGTAAAATTTTACAATTGAGTTTCAGTAATGAAAATTCACAATTTTACCAAAAAAAAAAAAAAAAAAAAGAAAAAAATTACATGCAATACCATAAAAATGACGAGAAATTACAACGTCAAAACAAGGTTCACTCGTATATTATCTCTCATTTTCAAATTCGTATTGACACAAATCGACACACGCTCACTTGTATTATTTGTTTCGATCATCTATGTTTATAATGACTTAACTTGTAATTTTGTATATAAGATCAAATCAATTGTCGAAGTTTTTACTAATTATTTGATTAATTAATGAAAAGCTAAATTATCGTCGGTGCGTCGCGTGGTAAAGTCCACAGATATTTGAAGTAGTAGTTGCGCATTAAATGTTATGAACCTAAAGGAGAAAAAAACGAATTAAACATTCAGCTTAAATAAATGAATTCACCAACATATGCAAAACGTACAAAATCAAATAAATAAGTTTGAGATATGTATATAAAGATGTGACAGCCACATGAATAAGATAGTACAGGGCGATGCGAAAAGGAAGAAGGGGCCGGGGGTAATCCTTCCGTTTATTAATAATATTAGATGTGAAGTAAAAATAAATTTGGCTTGAACTCCTCATCTTATAAGCGTAACAAAGACTCTAGAGTATGCATGTAACCTAAATGTGTTAGTATCACTTACAAGCAAACTGGCAATGAGGCCAAGCAAATGAAGTACACATGCTTGTGGGTTTAAATCCATTATATATTTAATCGACCGTTTGATGAAAATATAATTCAAGTAGTCTAGTGGTAAGGGTGTATTCTGTACCTAATAGGTAAACAGTTTGAATTCCCAACCTCTGTCTTCATTGTCTTTTTCAAGAACTTAAAAATAATAGTCTATTATGAAATAGAATTGTGATTAATCCATCACAAGACACATGTTAGGACACTTGTCTTTGTAATATTACACCAACTTCCACTTGTCATTACCAAGTGTCTAAGTGTGTGACTCATGTCTTTTGTAATGCACTATAAATAGGAGTTGTGTAATAAGAATAACACACATTAGTTCCTTGATCAAAAACACTCTCAAAGTCTCTCTCTCTCTCTCTCGGCTGCTCTCTCCCTCTCTCTCTCTTTGTTAGTTCTTGTTTTCTTTACAAAGTGTTACAAAACACAAACCTCATAAGTGTTTTGTAGTCATAGTTCACAATACTTCTCTTCTACTACTCTTTGTGATCTCTTGTCTCATACACCATTATATAGTGATTTCACAACACGTTATCAGCACGATCAACTCTCGATCCGTCATCCGTTTGAGGTAAGATTTAAGTTTTATTCAAATTGTTTGAATTTAATTATTTTACATGCATGTTACTATATGTATAATCTATAGAGTAAAAATCTATACATACTTCTTGATCTAATGGTAGGCTCTGCCTCCTTGATCATTTAGATCTACATTCTTGATCATTATGGTAGGCTCTGCCTCCTTGATCATATGTTCAGATCTATATATTTTAATTATATGGAAGGCTATGCCTCCTAAATTGATTGTTTCAATTTATGAATATATTATATAGCTTATAATTTTGTTTTATAGTCTATATTTATTGCTAAAAACAAGATTTTACAAAATTATTTCATAAAATTTTATATTTAACAAATTGTTTTATTATTTATATAGTAATCATGTCAAACTTGGCAAAGCTTGAATTCGCCGCCCTTGATATCTCTGGAAAAAATTATATGACATGGGCATTAGATGTAAAATTCTATCTGAAAGGGAATGGGCTTCTCAAAACCATCGATCCGTCAGAAACTGGGTTAGAAGAGGAAAAAGCAAGAACCATGATGTTCTTGCGTCATCATCTCCACGATGGTTTAAAAAATGAATACATCACGAGAGAAAATCCTGCAGATCTCTGGATCGCGCTCAAGGATAGGTTTGATCACCAAAAGTATGTGATCTTACCAAAAGCCAAACATGAATGGCTAAACCTGAGGTTTCAGGATTACAAAAGTGTAAGTGAGTACAATTCCGCTATGTTCGGAATCACTTCAAGGATGGCTCTCTGCGGAGAAGAAGTTTCCGATTATGATATGATTGAGAAAACATTTCAAACTTTCCATCCTTCAAATGTACTCCTGCAGCAACAATATCGAGAAAGAGGGTATACTCGATATTCTGAATTAATGCAAGTTTTGCATGTTGCTGAACAAAATAATGAGCTCGTGATGATAAATCATCAAACCCGTCCAACTGGATCAGCTCCACTTTCAGAAGTGAATGTTGCTACATCCAGCTATAATTGGCAAGGAAGAGGACGTGGACGCGGATGCGGTCGAGGCCGTGGTCATGGTCGTGGAGGAGGTCGTGGAGAAGGTCGAGGACGAGGAAGAGGAAGAGGTTTCTCTCCTAATGACTTCAACGCAAGAAAAACCAACAAGCATCTTCAAATTAATAATGTTGGTCGCGTTATAAAGAAACAAGATGAAAGTACTTGTTACAGATGCGGCATGAAAGGACATTGGTACCAGACCTGTCGTATTCCCAAATATTTGGCCGATCTGTATCAAGCATCTCAACAGGCAAAAGAAATGAATGTTGAGACCAACCTCATCTCTGATGAAGCTGGACCTTCTTACCATGGCCTAAACGATGAACCCCATCTTGATATAGCAGATTTTCTCGTTGATAATGAAAATGGAAAATCATGCGAATAAGGCCTATATGCCATGATATGCTTTGTCATAGTTTGATATGTACTTTATGTTTATAAAAGGTTTTTTGGATAATAGTTTTATTGTAATATATGATAAGTTTTTTATTTTGTAAGACTTTATGTTATTTTATTAATGTTTATTTTATAAATATTTTATCTCAGAAAATGTCAAATTTTGAGATTGAGGATGGAGATATGTGTCTAGCAGACAGTGCTACAACGCATTCAATACTTAAAGAGAAAAAATATTTCTCCTCTCTCAAAATAAAAGACTCCGCTAGAAGCGTGAGCACTATATGTGGTAATGCAAAGATTATTATAGGCTCTGGAAAAGCCAGTTTTTCAATGCCAAGGGGAACAAAATTTGAAATTGATGCATTATATTGCCCCAAGTCTCATAGAAACTTGATTAGTTTCAGAGATATCCGAAGAAATGGATATCATATAGAGACTCTGAATAAGAATGGCATTGAATATCTTTGCATAACATCTGAGGAGAAACATATATTGGAAGAATTGCCAATGTTATCCTCTGGATTGTATTGCACAAAAATAAATAATTTTTCATCTTATGTTACAGTAAACTCTAAGTTTACTAGTACATTTAAGATATGGCATGAAAGACTTGGACATCCTGGTTCAGTTATGATGCGAAAAATTGTGCAAAATTCCAATGGTCATCCATTGAAGAAAGAAAAGATTTTTAGATCTGATGAGTTTTCATGTGATGCATGTTCTCAAGGAAAACTCATAATTCGGCCATCGCCAGCCAAAATTGGGAATGAATCACCATTGTTCTTAGAGAGAATACATGGTGATATATGTGGACCTATCCACCCTTCATGCGGGCCGTTTCGTTATTTTATGGTAATGATTGACGCATCTAGTAGATGGTCAAATGTGTGTCTATTGACAACAAGAAACACGGCCTTCGCAAAATTCATTGCCCAAATAATTAGATTGAAAGTTCAATTCCCTGATTATGCCATAAAGAAAGTCAGGCTTGATAACGCCGGTGAATTCACTTCACAAGCTTTCAATGACTATTGTATGTCAATAGGAATCGATGTGGAGCATCCGGTTCCTCATGTTCATACACAAAACGGCATGGCTGAATCTTTGATTAAACGGCTACAACTCATTGCTAGACCGTTAATATTGAGAACAAAACTCCCAATTTCTATATGGGGTCATGCCATATTGCATGCTGCGGCATTGGTCCAAATACGACCAAGCGCGTATAATAAATATTCCCCTTTACAATTGGCATCTGGCCAAGAGCCAAACATATCCTATCTCCGTATTTTTGGATGTGCGGTTTATGTGCCTATAGCCCCACCACAAAGAACAAAAATGGGGCCACAACGGAGATTGGGTATATACGTCGGTTATGCATCCCCGAGTATAATTCGATATCTTGAACCGCAAACTGGTGATATGTTTACGGCACGTTTTGCCGATTGCCATTTTAATGAAGATGAATTTCCAGCGTTAGGGGGAGGAATTAAACAAGTACCAAAAGATATTACATGGTATACACCATCTTTGATATACATTGATCCCCCTACAAATCAACGTGAACTGGAAGTTCAGAAAATTGTACATTTACAAGGTTTGGCAAATCAATTACCAGATGCGTTCACAGATACAAAAAGGGTGACAAAGTCATATATCCCCGCTGCAAATGCACCATCAAGAGTTGAAATTCCTAGAGAGGAACTTGATGGAAGCAAAGCTAATGAACCTAAGGTTCAATTGAAAAGGGGGAGGCCAATGGGCTCTAAAGATAAAAATCCTCGAAAGAAAAAGAAAATGGGAGATGAAAAGGTTCAGGAAGAACGAAATAAAAAGAAAAGTCCTCAGGATGATACAGAAAAATATGAGGTTTCTATTAACTATGCCCAAAATGGCATGTTATGGTATAGAGATGAAATCGATGATGATGATGGAATATTCTCTTTTTCTGTATCTAAAGAGATCGATCATGAAAAAGATGATCCAGATCCAAGGTCCGTATCAGAATGCCAACATAGGCCTGATTGGGAGAAATGGAAAGAGGCTATGCAACTTGAGTTGCTCTCCCTCAATAAAAGAAATGTTTTTGGACCTCTTGTCACTGCATCTAAAGATGTAAAACCTGTTGGTTGCAAGTGGGTATTTGTGCGAAAAAGAAATGAGAAAGATGAAATCACAAGATATAAAGCCCGACTTGTTGCACAAGGTTTTTCTCAAAGACCTGGAGTTGATTATGAAGAAACATATTCTCCAGTCATGGATGCAATTACATTCAGGTACTTAATGAGTCTAACAGCTTCTAAGAATTTAGAAATGTACCTTATGGATGTAGTGACAGCATATTTATATGGATCATTGGATAATGATATATACATGAAAATCCCAGAAGGATTTAAGATTCCTGAGGCATTAGACTCTAAGTCTAATGAAATTTGTGCGATCAAATTACAGCGATCACTTTACGGATTAAAACAATCCGGGCGCATGTGGTATAATCGCTTAAGCGAATACCTATTGAAGAAAGGGTATGTTAATAATGAAATATGCCCATGCGTCTTCATAAAGAAATCTCCATCGGGATTTGTGATCATTGCTGTATATGTTGATGATCTAAATATAATTGGAACTCAAAAGGAGATTGATGATGCAAGAACTCATATGAAGGAAGAGTTTGAAATGAAAGATCTTGGAAAGACTAAATTCTGTCTCGGGCTTCAAATAGAGCATTTCCAAGATGGAATATTTGTGCATCAATCAAATTATACGAAAAAGATTTTAAAGCGCTTTAATATGGACAAAGCGACTCCTTTGAGTACTCCAATGGTCAATAGATCTCTGAATGTCGATAGTGATCCATTCAGACCTTGTGAAAATAACGAGAAAATACTTGGTCCCGAAATACCTTATATGAGTGCTATCGGTGGACTCATGTATCTTGCAAATTGCACTAGACCGGATATTGCATTTGCTACGAATCTACTTGCAAGATACAACTCATCCCCTACTCGCAGGCATTGGAATGGGATAAAACATATTCTCCGTTATCTTCAAGGTACGATTGACTTGGGATTATTCTATCCTAGAAACTCTTTGGTTGGTCTAGTTGGTTTTGCAGATGCAGGATATTTATCAGATCCACATAAGTCTCGATCGCAAACTGGATATGTTTTCACAATTGGAGGAACTGCAATCTCATGGCGCTCACAGAAACAAACTTTGGTCGCCACTTCCTCAAATCATGCAGAAATAATTGCTCTTCATGAAGCATCGAGGGAATGTGTATGGCTCAGATCAATGACTAACCACATACAAGAATCAAGTGGAATAATCACCAAGAAAGAGCCAACAACCTTATTTGAAGACAATGCTGCTTGTGTCGCCCAAATCAAAGAAGGTTACATCAAGAGCGACAGAATAAAGCATATACCTCCAAGATTTTTCTCCTACACTCAAGAACTCGAGCAAAAGAAGGAAGTTGATATTCAACATATCCGCTCAAGTGACAATGCAGCGGACCTATTCACAAAGGCGCTTCCGACTACCATATTCAGAAAGCATATTCACAGTATTGGAATGCGTCATCTACGAGATTTATGAAGAAGGATCATACATATCTTTTCGAGGGGGAGATTACGTTACTATACTCTTTTTCCCTTGTCATGGTTTTTATCCCAATGGGTTTTTCCGTGACAAGGTTTTTAATGAGGTAGTACGTAACTCGTCAATGGTGATGGATAATCAAGGGGGAGTATTATGAAATAGAATTGTGATTAATCCATCACAAGACACATGTTAGGACACTTGTCTTTGTAATATTACACCAACTTCCACTTGTCATTACCAAGTGTCTAAGTGTGTGACTCATGTCTTTTGTAATGCACTATAAATAGGAGTTGTGTAATAAGAATAACACACATTAGTTCCTTGATCAAAAACACTCTCAAAGTCTCTCTCTCTCTCGGCTGTTCTCTCCCTCTCTCTCTCTTTGTTAGTTCTTGTTTTCTTTACAAAGTGTTACAAAACACAAACCTCATAAGTGTTTTGTAGTCATAGTTCACAATACTTCTCTTCTACTACTCTTTGTGATCTCTTGTCTCATACACCATTATATAGTGATTTCACAACATAGCCCTTATTATTTTTTTTCTTTTTGCTTCGGGCCTTCCAATTCCCCTGTGGAAAAAAAAGATTAGTTGGAAATTAATCGAAAATTGTCAAAATTTTAGTCAAAAAATTCCGTGATTATTTGAAATTCGTCAAAAAATTTAATTCTCTAATTTTTGATATGTTTAGTTTTTTTCTTAAAAAAAAGTGGTCACTATATAGTTATATATTTTTTGTTAGATGAAAAAGTCGTCAGAAGTTACAAACCTCATCTAGATCGACTAAACATATTAATGATTTAATGAAATGAAATGGAATAAAGTGTATTCCTAATACATCAAGAAAAGTGTAGACGTGAGTAGTAAAGAAAAGATTATAATCCAAAGAATATTCCGTTTTGGACTTCCCTTGTCTTGGGTTTGGCCTACAAGAAAAGTTTTACTTAAGACGTATATGGTCTCAAAACCCATCAAAGACTTCATCTCTTCCTTTCTTATTGTAATCCTATGTAGTCTTCCAAAGTAATCACCAACCTAATCCAAACGTTTCGTATTCGTATTCGATTTTTTCCCTTATATTCTGACTTTACGTTTACATACTATAATTGCTAAGCCGTTGGGAACCTTTCCACATATTAAATCCTCAAAAGGGAGATTTTTCTCGACCAATTGTGGTTTGCTATTTTCTTATTAATATATACGTCTTCTGGTTTTTTATTAGTCATCCACTAAAAAAAAAGACATCCGTTATATATTATTAAAGTTTGCAGGTGAATAAATGACGGAACAGTTGCTGCTTCATGGAACTCTTGAAGTGAAGATCTACAGGATCGATAAGTTGCATCAACGTTCAAGATTTAATTTATGCGGCAAGGTAACCTCTGAATATTATTAGTGTAATATTTTTCTACCGAAAGATGCAATATATCAGGATTTTAAGGAATAAGAAATATTAGACGAAGGTTACTTAACTTGTAAAAATGATTCATAGGGGAACAAGGAACCGACGGGTAAAAGGACTCAATCCCAAATAAAGAGACTAACAGACTCATGCACAAATTTGTTTGGAGGACATCTCTACGCAACTGTTGACCTAGACAGGTCAAGGGTTGCTCGAACCATGATGAGACGTCATCCTAGATGGTTACAATCCTTTTATATCTACACTGCACATTCAATCTCTAAAATCGTATTCACGGTTAAAGAAGATGAACCAGTCAGTGCAAGTTTGATCGGTCGAGCTTATTTACCTGTCACCGAAGTCATCACTGGACAACCTATAGACCGATGGCTTGATATCTTAGACGAGAACCGGAGACCAATCCAAGGAGATGCCAAAATCCATGTCCGTGTGAAGTTCACTCACGTGACACAGGACGTGAATTGGAACAAAGGAATCATATTACCTTCTTTCAAGGGAGTTCCTAACGCGTATTTCAACCAAAGAGAAGGTTGCAAAGTTACTCTTTACCAAGACGCTCACGTTCTTAGCGAATACCCTGATATTACTCTCGCGGGAGGACAAGTGATTTATAAGCATCATCGTTGTTGGGAAGAGATCTTCGATGCGCTATGGGATGCAAAACATTTGATATACATAGCTGGTTGGTCGGTATACACCAACGTAACATTGATCAGGGATCCTAAACAATCTAGACAGGGAGGGAACCTGAAGTTAGGGGAATTGCTGAAGAAGAAAGCGGACGAAAACGTGACCGTTCTGATGCTTGTGTGGGACGATAGAACATCTAACGAAGTCTTTAGGAGAGACGGTTTGATGATGACTCATGATCAAGAAACTTACAATTACTTCAAAAACACGAAAGTGCGTTGCGTTCTCTGTCCGCGGAATCCGGATAATGGTGAAAGCATTGTGCAAGGGTTCGAGGTCGCTACCATGTTTTCTCACCATCAAAAAACGATTGTGGTGGACGGTGAAGTGGACGGGTCAAGAACCAAGAGAAGGATAGTGAGTTTTCTTGGAGGGATTGATCTTTGTGATGGGAGATACGACACTGTGGAGCATCCTTTGTTTGGTACTTTGAATGGTGTTCATGCTAATGACTTTCACCAGCCAAACTTTGATGGCGCTTCAATTAGAAAAGGCGGTCCACGTGAGCCATGGCACGATATTCACTGCAAGGTGGATGGTCCTGCCGCGTGGGATGTTTTATACAATTTTGAGCAGAGGTGGATGAAACAAGGTACTAAAACTAAATAATTAGGCTTCAATGGTTTTTTATTTGTGTCTAATTTTTTTTTTTTTTTTTTTTTTTTTTTTTTTGCATCTACCTTATAACATTTATAACTTTAAGCATTTTTCTCCTAAATGTAAATGCTAATTAACGGGAAGAAAAAAATTGTTTGAATTTGGCGTTTACATTTTTTTAAATGGTAACCCTAAACAAAATTCATTAAATCATTGATTCATTAGAAACTAATTTTGTGTGTTTACAGGTAGTGGTAGAAGGTACCTTATCTCGATGACACAACTCGCAGAGATCACTGTTCCACCACTTCCAATTGTACAACCAGACAATGAAGAAGGTTGGACAGTTCAAGTTTTCCGGTCAATAGATAATGGTGCAGTTGAAGGGTTTCCTGAGGATCCACGTGAAGCTTCAAGTGTAGGACTTATAAGCGGGAAAGATAACGTGATAGAAAGAAGCATACAAGACGCGTACGTTAATGCCATAAGGAGAGCCAAGCACTTCATCTACATAGAGAACCAATATTTTCTTGGAAGCTCATTTGGATGGAACTCTAGAGACATTAATTTGAATGAGATCAATGCATTACAACTCATTCCCAAAGAAATTTCTCTCAAAATCGTGAGCAAGATTGAGGCAGGCGAGAGGTTTGCCGCGTATATCGTGATACCGTTATGGCCTGAAGGCAAACCTGGTTCTGCTTCGGTTCAAGCAATACTAGACTGGCAAAGGAGAACAATGGAGATGATGTATACAGATATCATCATTGCTCTTAGCAAGAAAGGTTTAGATGCAAACCCTAGAGACTACCTAACATTTTTCTGCCTTGGGAACCGGGAAGTTGGCAAAGCCGGTGAATACTTGCCTCCGGAAAAGCCAGAGCCGAATTCTGATTACGCAAGAGCTCAAGAATCTCGGCGGTTCATGATCTATGTTCACTCTAAAATGATGATTGGTAAGTCCAAATCTATCTCCCTTAACTTATCATACTTATTTCGCTATAAGGAAATGTAGTGTTTATAAGAACAATCAAAAGCTCTTAACATGGTTCTTATTTCTATGTAGTTGATGATGAATACATAATAATAGGATCAGCTAATATAAACCAAAGGTCTATGGATGGAGGGCGAGACTCAGAGATTGCAATGGGAGCATACCAGCCTAGCCATCTACTATCTACTAATAATATGAGGCCGACGGGTCAAGTTTTTAGCTTTAGGATATCACTATGGCTCGAACACCTACGGATCATAACTAACGCGTTTCAGTGCCCCGAAAGCGAAGAGTGTATAAGAATGGTAAATGCAAAGGCAGATGAGCTATGGGGATTATACTCAGCACAAGAGTACCCTCGAGATCAGGATTTACCGGGGCATTTGCTTAGTTATCCTATTAGCATTGGTAGCAACGGGGAAGTAACAAATCTTGCTGGGACTGAGTTCTTTCCTGATACTAACGCAAAGGTTGTAGGCGAAAAATCTAATTATCTTCCTCCAATCCTCACTTCTTAGGTGATATATATAACACTTTCATTGTATACTCTTAGAATGTGTTTTTTCGATTTATAGCTATGTTGTGCATGCATGCCCTGTATAAATAAGTTACAACATCATTGTAGATAATTATTCGAAAACCACGAGCTACACCTATTTAACAAAAGAAATCCAAAATTCCAAACCAACAGTATAATAAGAAATATAATCAACATTATATTGTTGGAATGGAGCTATTTGCTGGATTTGAGCTTCCACAACTTATTCAACATTATATGTTGTCAAAATATAATTAAACCATATGAGTTAATTTAGTGAAACACTCAACTTGTTGCATATACAATAGTTCTCTCAATTTTCGTAATCCATGAAGTTAAAGGAACATCAAATTAGGAGAAAAGAAGAACTCTCATAGTGTTGTCATGATCGAAAATTTTAGCTAGATTGCATTTCACTCTTGCCCTTAATTTCTCTTAATATGGAATCACTTTGAGTTTTGCCCAAAAAAGAAAATGGAATCACTTTGAAAATTTAATTATTTTGATAAATCCTATTTTTACTAGAATTTGTTTTAAACTGGTTAAGTTTCAAAAATTAGCTATTAAATAATCTTGAAAGACGAATCATCAACATGTACTAGCTTAATAATATACACACATGTACATTGCAGTTTGAATTTGGTTTGTCAAAGAAGTTGTCATATGGATTATTGAACCCTTTTCATCCACTTGTGGTTTTATGTCCAACAACCCTCTCCTTGCAGAATCAAGTGTTACATATCAAATTTAGATGAGTTAAGAAAATATTAAATCCAAATAGTTTACAACTTAGAGAGTTAGAGGCTTACAATAGTGATTATGTCCAAATTGACTTTAATTTGAATCTAGTAGGCTAGTACTATACTTGTGGATCGATCATTCAATTAACCTTTTTGATTAAAACATATATGGATAAACACCGAAGGAAAACTCTTCACACTTTTCATTTGATCAATAATTGAGATGCGACACAACACAACTTATCTATTTCCCATTGCCGACACAAAACATCCATACATCATATTCACTCATTAATGTTTACTGTTCTTTATATATATACATGGATTTTAAAAGACTAAAATACGTTCATACCATAATGCCACCTTCATTCTAGTCAAATTGATTAACGAAAAACTCAGGGGTCTTTTTCTTTTTTTTGTAAAGTTTAGCCGTTTCCTGAATCTTTATAATAATCTTTTTAGTTTAGCCGTTTCATTTTTTTTTCTTGGGTACTTTCAGCAGTTGTTATAGAAACAAAAATATTTATAATACAAATTCCCAATTAGCTAGCTAGTCGCTAAATCCTATTCGAACATCCGATTAACGTTTAACGAATTTGTAGATATCTATAATTGTTTTAATATTCAATCCACCAACCAACGAAAAAGGGAACAAAACAAACGTCCTCTCTTACACTCGAGAGGAGAAGGATTACTTAGCTTTGATATTCTCAGTAACACAATTTGGCTACCACATGCACGAATCTCTCTTTTTCTTTTCTGTAAAGAAAAGAAAATATAAAAAAAAAAAAAAAAAAGCAAAAACTTTTTGGAATAAATTAAAGTAATAATGCTTTTAAATCATATTTTCAACCAACAATATTTTATTTTTGGAAAATATATATAACCACTATTTATTTTTCTAATTTATAAAACTATTTAATAATGAAAAAGCAAAATTTCGAGTTAGTAAAATCAGATTAGTTAAAAAAATTTTCTCCTAAATATGGTCCCAAACTTTAAACTTTAATTAATTAATTTATTCAAGTACAATTAATAAAGCATAAGTAACAGACAATTTTCTCTGTGAAAAATAATAATAATAAAAAAAGGGAATATTTCTATTCCTTCGTTTTTGGGAGTTGCAGAACCACCACACACACGCATAACAAAAAAGAAGAAGAAGACGAACCCAGAAAAAAAGCAAAAAAAGGACGAATAAAAAAGAAGAAGAAGAAAAGATTTGAGATTTAGCTGCAGGGGAGGTGGTTGAACAAAACCCTAATCCCAATCTGCCCCGAATATGCCATTTTTGAGGTTATTTTCTCTGTTTTTTCTCATCTCCAAAAAGTGATTTTTTTTTTTTTTTTTTTTTTTTTTGGATATCAGTGGTTAGATTATTAAGGGAATAATGGAATTTGGGTATATTGAAAATTGCAGGATTGTGAGACTTGTCCTACCAGGAATAAGGGTCTTGATAAGAAGATCTCTAATTTGGTTGTTGTAGATGCATCTCCGTGAAATTATTCCCTCTTGGATCTACCAGTTCTTTGGTTGCATGGGGTGAGTGAGGATCTTTCTTTCTCCTCAATTCTTTCTGTGTTTTTCTAATTCAAAGTCTCAGTCTTTTTTTTTTTTTTTTTTTTTTTTTTTTTTTTTGTTTTGGAAGCCTTGTCTGTGTGACTGAGAAATGAAGAGGAATCTTATGAAACTGGAGTGTAAAATTTTTGACTTTAAATTCTAAACTTTGATATGTTTTATAAGTTAAATTGTAGGTTAGGTTTGCTTTCTATATAGCTACCCTATTGCTTATGTGGATATATTTATGGTTATTGCTTGCATTTTAAGCCAAAAATGGTATCAAAGCATCTCTCAGGTTTTAGTTTTGCTCTAGATTTTTTGTATCATGCTTGAAACCAATTGCTTTGAGTGTCTTTAATATCAATACCTATTTTTTGAGATCATCAAAGAAACTTTACTTCATAATCTTAAGAGTATATATAGGAAGAACTTTCCTGTGCCCCTTTCTCTTCATTGTTTTTGATCTCTCTTTCTGTAGAATCTATGGTTGTATGTGCAATGAGTCTTCCAAGTGAAATTCCTTAATTTTTGCATTCTTTTTACTTTTGAGAACAGATTTTCGCACTTTGTCTGCAATCCTCTAGTCAAATCCTTCTCACTGGCATTTTTTTTGTTTTGTGGTTTTGCAACAGTACAGAGGTTGTTTTGGATGCTGTAATAAACCACCGCTTATAGTTGCAGTGGATGAGCCGTCTAAAGGGTTAAGGATTCAAGGTCGTTTAGTGAAGAAGCCAAGTGTATCAGACGGCTTCTGGAGCACAAGCACCTGCGAGATGGACAACTGCACACTTCAGTCACAGAGAAGCATTTCTTCTATCAGCTTCACTAACAACACTTCTACTTCTGCAAGTACAAGCAACCCCTCAGAATTTGTAAACAACGGTGAGTTGTATATTTCCACACATTGTTGTTATTAATGATCCTTACTCGCCTTACTTGAGGACCATTTCAAGCTAAAAATTTCGTCTTACTTATTCAACTTTCAATCTATCTACTTATGGTATTAGCTTACTCATACTGATGGTTACTTTTATGTAAGTGGGTGTTGGCTTATAATATTGTTTATATTCATTTATTCTTAATCAGTGGAAGATTCCTCATTCATGATTGACTTTCGAGAAGTACATTTGGAGGCACATTTCTCTAGGATTTACTTTGTATTTGTTGTTTCAACGAGAAAACTTTCGTCTCATGAAAACGTAGATGTTAGCTACTGATGAATCTCTATCAAACCTACTTTGAATTTAACCTCACCTGTGCATAATAAGCTTCCTGACAGTGGATCTATGCTACAAATTTGAATAATATTTCGCGTATTGGTATGTTTTGGCTTGCATCTTCAGATATTAGTTCTTTGGCTTTCAGATTGCTTTGTTTTACTACTTCATGATGCTTTGCTCTGTTTACTCATATTTTGGTTCTTCACTGCTGTTATTTTCTCTAAAAAAGTTTGTCTCTGTCCTTTCCTCCTGTTTAGGATTGAACCACTGGAACCAAACTAGGCAACAGTGGCTTGCAAATGGAACTTCTCAAAAAAAGGCCAAAGTTCGAGAACCTACAATAAGGTTGGTGAAACTTGTTGTTTTTGTTTTCTCTTCTGCATTTGCATTTGATTGCAATACTAATGTGCTCTAACAGATTACAAGTTTGAGATAGTTTGGATTGTCTTTCTCCTTTTTAAAATCATTTGCTCTATTTCATGTCCTATATTTTGCAGTTATTTTGTATACATTTTTTATGTATAAGAAACATGCATAAATAAGCTTCCAATTATTACATGACTTCAGTTGTGAGCTCTATCAGTACTACCATCAATAGTTTTCTCACTTAACATCAATATCTTTGTAATCTTTTTGGCAAAAGCAAAGGCACAACATGAATTTCTCATCTTCTTAATATAGTAGTTAAACTTCTTAACCCAAGAATTGTAGGATATTCTTAATCCAAAAAGATCATGAATCGATGAGTAAAATTGTGTGACACCATTCATTTGAAATTTTCTTCGAGTTTGCTTACCATCAATAAAATTTGCATCAGCAAGTCATCCAAAGACAGCGCTTGAAAGCTTGTTACAAGAATAGTGTCTTGAGATCTATTCTAGCTTGTTACAAGAACAGTGTCTTGAGATTGATTTCTTCTCTCTATAGTCCTGTAGGCTCTTAGATTATAGAAGATGAGGTTCTCACAGTTTTTCTATGTCAGAGAGTTTACGATGATTTGAAGTGCAGTTGTGTAGATACTCTCTAGCCTTTTGCTCATGAATGTATGTTTCATTCTTTGTGAGTTAATAACTCGTTTTCTGCAGTTAAGCGTTAACTTCAATATCAAACTTTGTGAGTTAATAACTCGTTTTTCTGCAGCTGGAATGCAACATATGAGAGCTTGTTGGGTATGAACAAGAGGTTCTCTCGTCCAATACCTCTCCCTGTAAGCAACTTTCTCAGTAGTTTCTTATAAATTTGATATATAAGGTTCGTTTTTGATTTATGATAATTATGGCAGGAAATGGTTGATTTTCTGGTTGATGTGTGGGAGCAAGAAGGCTTGTATGATTAAGTTGCAAACTCTTGAAACTTAATTAGTTTCTCATCTTTTTTTATTAATTATGTGTGTAATCAAAAGAAGAAAAAACAAATTTCCAGAACTTGGATTTTTAGACTTTAGCTTCCTGAAAGTAAAAAAACTCTCAAGGAACAATTTCAAAAACACGATTTTAGACCCCTTTTTTTTTTTTTGGTTTGGTCTTTGTGTAATAGTCAATTTATTACGTCGATTTTTATTACACTCGGAATTGTAATATTAAGACCAAAGTGGTTTCAGCTATTTTCTAAGCAGGTCGGTGATTACTGATTAGTATTTTCGATAGAATTGTGTTACTATACTTTTCACATGTTTTGTTGATGATAAAACATTTTCTGATTATGACTTTTTCTTGTGGGAATATGTACGGTACATTGTACCTATAAAATTCGACCAAATTCAATTATCGGCGAGAAAGTGAATTCTTGTTAGAATTGTAGACTTGTGACTTTTATATCAAAATAACTTTTATTTTTCATGCCTTTAACGTCATTTTCAGCTTCATGATTTGTTTAAGTCGTTTGGATATATGAACAACTTGTAAACATAAAACATTGAACTCAAATTACGTAATGATCATGCAAGTATGTAAGCTTTATAAAATATAATTGACCGGTAAAAATACCATTTCTCTTTGGAGAGTGTTCACTGAACAAACCATTAATCAAACACACGGTATTGTAACACTCACAATGCCATAATGTAGAGCAACAAAAGGATCAAATATATTCCCTAGAACGTTCATAATGAGGAGAATATGTGTTATAGTATAAGTTGTAACGAATCTTCGTTTATTGTTACATAAATACCGAAAACTGTCAAATAATTAATATCGTCTCTTTTCATGTCCATAATTTTAGATTTCTGTTGTTCCATAATTACTATAGTAATTAATACCATTATTTGTCTTCGTTACTCTTCTGATGCGAAGCAACTGTGTGTTTAAACTTATGATTTGCTAGGGGAACTACACGGAATCGTAAGTGATATATATATATATATATAAGAGATTTGATAAAAGTTATCGTTTCCAAAAAACGTGTTATGATCTCAATTTAAAAGGTTAGAAAGATCAAGAACAATATATAAAGGACATTGGTCTATCCAAATCCACATCCCCTAAACTTAAATATTATGATTCGTGTTATGAATCAAAATTTCGTAAAAGAAAACTAAAATCAACTAACAAAGTATATATAACCAGTAGTTAAAAAAAAAAAAAAAAATTATGTCGTAGCAATCATGTTATTTTTTCACTTCAAATTCAATCCAAGACAATCTATACAGATTCAACGAACTTAACCTCCCAAGGTGTTGTCAAGAATTTTTATCACGCAGACAAAATGGTTTGTCAACAATGCAATGTATTCCAACTTTTTGCTTCCTTCAATGTATTCAACCACTTTTGTCAACTTTTAACTATCACCCTTCATTGCATTCATACAATTATATTATTTTGCTTTCCTTCTTTTGCATCCTCGCCAGCATTTCCTTTCTGACAACTTGTAAAATGATAATATAATTCAGCAAGTGATAATATATCTTTATCACACACACAAAATAAAAGGTGATAATATACGTGTATCAATGAGACAATGAAGAACATATCTTTCTATAACAAAATAACTCAACAACTAACTAAGTAAAACTCTATAGGTATATTACATATTAAGTAATGCTTTGTGAATTCTATACGTATTGAGATGTTATAACATATGAAAGATACTACATTCCGATAGCATACATGATACATATTAAAAAAACTTACAACTACATATGAAATTGTCAAAAACTCATAAAGCTAGTAAGTTTTTTGAAAGATGCTTAAGTATTATACACAGTTATCAGTTTTATTTAAATTTTAGATGGTATATATGCTTTGACTATTTATTTATTAACGTAAAAATATTAATTTACAACATAAATGTTAAATACGCTATTTTAGTCACTCTTCTTCAATTACGCCACTAAAAATATACATGTTCTATATATCACTCTTGAAGGAAAATTAATTTGGAAGATTGGAGTAGAAAGAAAAAACAAAAACATAGTCAATGTTGAAAAAAACACAAATATTAAATAGTGTTGTTGACAAAAGAAAAAAAATAGTGTTTTAAAATAAGAACATCTAAGAAGTATAATCATACTCTCACTATTTAATTAATTTCTCAAATAATTCACGAATCAAAATGCTAAGAAGAACTTTGGAGTACATGATTAAACATTGGATTTGGACTAATGTTATCCTCCAAGGCTCCAACATATACATCATTAAAAAAACATGTCACGATAATATCCAACACTTGCTTATTAGTATTTTTTTCTCAAATAAACTAACACTCATGTTGACATGTTGTAACACACCCATGTTTTTTTTTTTTATATAATTCAACGAAATCGACCTCTCTCAATGTATTTTGTCAACAATGCATGTAACTCGCTTTTCTCTTCCTTCAATGTATTCAGTCTTTTTCGTCAAACCACTCTCACCCTTCATTGCATTTCAAAAACTTTATGTTATAAAAATACTCTTTTTTATAATAGATGCTTTTGTATGTCAGAATAATAAAATATGATTAACAATATATAACAATTTGGGGAGGGTTCGGTGGGACTTAAGACCATGGGCATTGGTAGTCCTTCAATTTTGGTCCCTGAATTATAATAGTAATATTTTGGAAGGTTCTTATTATTAATATGAACATTGGTGTCTATTTCTTTTAAGTCCCCCAAATAAAATAATAATATTTTTAAAATTGAAAACATTAATTATTTTAAATTATAAAACAAAAACATACAATTAAGACATTAAAAATAGAAAACATAAACCATAAAACATCAAAAGATAAAGGAAAACCGTAAGAGGTCAAGCAGCACAACACGTTTGTTCAGTCAGCTCCTTCAAAGAAAGCGAGAATTACCCAAGAGAGAGGAGCCAAGATGCCAGTATCAAACCTGCACTGAAAAGAAAGCAGCAACGAAAACTTCATGTTTGCTGATATAAGGAACATACAAAAAGAAGTATCTTTCAATCTAGCTCTCTACTGCTCTGTTTGAGATAAAGAAAGGCAGAGAGATTTAACACCTGCGGATGGAATCTGATATGACATGCAAGCAAACGGAGTGGTAATTCATATCTTCTGCTTTTCTGTAGACTGCAGCATATTATGAATGTAAGAACAATACTCAAGAAAAAATTGTGGTTTATAAATGTAAAGACGGGACAGATAATTTCAAGAAGTAACGAATTGTCTTGGCCAGATCATGATAGTTCAACTAATGCCTACATAAAAGAAATGTTAAACATTCACACTAATATAAAGGAGCAAGAGGGAACAGTAGCTGTAAACTTGGTAAGTGCCAGATAAATATCTAGAAACTCTTAAGCATGTCTTTGCAAAAAAGGCGACTTACTTGTGCTCTGATTCATCTTGTATAAGTGCATGAAGAGCTTCCACAGCTAGGGAGAACGACATGAACATAAGAAACAGCTGTCTACACATATGTCAAATATTAAACATATCAAAGTGTTAACCAAAAAGAGAAGCTACAGAAAATGACACAATGAAGGGAAAACAAAAAGAAAGGTCTTCATAATGTATGGAAGTCCAAAAGTTTCTAACAACGACCTGTAAAATTACTCTATTCTATAAGCAACAGTCAAAATTCAAACCCTTGTTATTATTCCATCCCTCACAACTGCTAAACCAACTCACAACAGGGACAACAATCTGCTACATTCAGTCCTAGGTTAGTACTTATAATAGACCTATAGCTAAAGTCTGAGCAGCTGCACTATCTTAACACCATAAGAAGCCAATTTCAACAACAGTCCAAATCAGTTCCCAACTCAAGCAAATCATAGAAAGATCTGGTTTTCCTCTGCTCATTCCAATGGTGCATCTTCCAGAGACCACCAGCAGCTAAACCAAGTGCCAAACCAATAACTAATTCCTTGACAACACTCGGGCCTTTCAGTATGGCATGCGCAACCTTGTGTCCTGCCATTTCTTCTCAACCTACCACAAGTTTTATTAAGCATAGAGTCAATGTTAACATCATTGACAACTTTACAGAAGAGACCCAATAAACATCAATCTATATATACATACACACACTCTTATGGATCAGTTACGTTCTCCTAGTACGCATTTGGAGTCTATGTATAAACACACAAATGTAAAAATTCGATCAATATACCAAAGTAAATGATTAATTTTTTCACAGAATTACAACTCTACGAAATCAAATCCAATATTACACGAAATTGTTTCTACCTTTCCAGTCATTCTTGATACTAACGCTAGAAGACCACTGGAAAACACCCGGAACCAGAGCATGTCGTGAAAGAAGCTCTAAAAGCCTCCTTAATTAACTAATTCGTGGGACGATACTGGTGGACGGACGAAAGAAGGCAAGTTACAGAACGGTGCAGTGAAGGCTCGCGAAGTTGCCATGGATGTCACGGATGATAGATGTACTGGGTCGTTGCGATTACGGGTTGGGTGTCTAATTGTCCAGGCGGTAATGAAATTTTCCGATCCTAATCACACGGATCCCAACTATAAAGAATGAGAAATCGATCCAAATCTGATGAAAACAAAAATAAATCGAAACTACACAATCCGCCACCTATCTAAAACAAAATTAAAAGGAAATCAAGGGAAGAAATATGGACTATACCAGAGTCAGATTCTTCTTCTTCGCAGACGAACGAGAGAGAGAAGCACGAAAATGGTGATGGTTGAAGAAAGCTGCGTAGAGAGAGGGTCGGAGAGAAAACAAATTAGACGTCAACACGTGTTAAGAAGGACGCAATGAAAAACGTCCCAAAATAAGAAGCGTTTCTTTGATATTGGGTATTTTTGAATTAAATTTAAATCAGAAAAAAACCAAGGACGGGACAAAATAACGCCGTTGCACATGCTCTAAGAAACAAAGAAGGTGGAGAACAAATCCGACTTTTTCGCGTCTATACATTGAACTTGAGTAGTTTTTATCCTCTACATTAACGTCCACCGTACACCTCTCTCTCTCCATTATAGACGTTTCTCAGTTTTTTTGCTTTCCTCTTCATATCTCAAATTTTTCTTCCTTCTTCTTCTTCTGTAAATCTTCTCTCTCTTTTTTTTGCCCTATCTTTCTAGGGTTCTTCTTTGCTCTTTCATGAATCTTAGTCTTCCTTCTCTATTAATCTTCGTCTTCGTTCTTCTTCAAACTTTGTTCAAATCATGTCTGGAATCTTCGGATTTAGTGGTATGTTTCCTCAATCTTAGTCCAATTTTAGATTTTGTTTTGTGGGTTTTGCTCATCTTCGATCATTTGGTACTACTCTGCTTGATTTCTAGAAATCTTGATTCTTAGATTTGATAAAAATCTGAAATTTGGGTTTGTTCTGTTTTAGTCCCATCCTCTGTTTTTGTGTACATTTAGGTTTTGATTTTAGTGTTCTTCTCACGAATGATCGAGATCGAAATTGAGAATAATGGGGTTTGTTTGATTTTTGATTATGATTATGATAGGTGATGAAGATTTTTTCCTTGGGGGATCGATGCATAATCTATCACCAGGGAGCTGTCCCGGTGTCTATTTCCCAGCGCGTAAGAGGTTACGTATTGCCGCGACGTCAGTGTTCAGCGGGTTTGAGCATAAGCAAACTTCGATCGATGTGTTGCCAGATGAGTGTTTATTTGAGATCCTTAGACGTTTGCCTTCAGGGAAAGAGAGGAGTGCTTGCGCTTGTGTCTCCAAGCATTGGCTTAATCTCTTGACTAGTATCACTAGGAATGAAGTGGTTGAGTCTGTTCAGGATCTTGAGGGTGAAGGGTTTTTGTCAAGAAGTTTGGATGGTAAGAAGGCTACGGATTTGAGGCTGTCTGCTGTTTCAGTTGGGACGTCGTCTCGTGGTGGGTTAGGGAAGCTTCATATCCGTGGGAGTGGGTTTGAAAGCAATGTGACTGACGCTGGTCTTGGTGCTATTGCTCATGGTTGTCCATCTCTTAGGGTTCTTTCTCTTTGGAACTTGCCTGCGGTTAGTGATGTGGGTGTGTCTGAGATCGCTCGGTCTTGCCCCATGATTGAAAAACTTGATCTTTCACGATGTCCAGGGATTACTGACAGTGGTTTAGTTGCAATCGCTGAGAACTGTGTGAATTTGAGTGATCTGACTATTGATTCGTGTTCTGGTGTTGGGAATGAGGGTTTACGGGCTATTGCACGACGCTGTATCAATCTGAGATCTATCTCTATCAGGAGCTGCCCACGCATTGGAGATCAAGGTGTTGCCTTCCTCTTGGCCCAAGCTGGTTCTTACTTGACGAAAGTGAAACTTCAGATGCTGAATGTAACTGGGATGTCTCTTGCTGTTCTTGGTCACTACGGAGCAGCAGTTACTGATCTTGTGCTTCAAGGCCTTCAAGGTGTGAACGAGAAAGGTTTCTGGGTGATGGGAAATGCGAAAGGGTTGAAGAAACTGAAGTCCCTCTCAGTAGTGTCGTGCCGAGGCATGACAGATGTTGGGCTCGAAGCTGTTGGCAATGGTTGCCCTGATCTGAAGCACGTCTCTCTGAACAAATGCTTGCTAGTTTCTGGCAAAGGACTTGTCGCTTTGGCCAAATCTGCATTGTCGCTGGAAAGTTTGAAACTTGAGGAATGCCACAGGATCAACCAGTTTGGTCTTTTGGGTTTTCTTATGAACTCTGGCTTAAAGTTGAAGGCTTTCTCTTTGGCAAATTGTCTGGGGATCAGGGACTTCAACGCAGAATCACCTCTACCATCAACCAGTTGCAGCTCTTTACGTTCTCTGTCCATCCGTTGCTGCCCTGGGTTCGGGGATGCAAGTCTTGCTTTCTTGGGGAACTTCTGTCATCAGCTTCAGGATGTTGAACTCTGTGGACTGGATGGAGTGACTGATGCAGGTGTGCGCGAGTTGCTTCAGAGCAACAGCGTTGGTCTAGTGAAAGTGAATCTGAGCGGATGTATAAATGTTTCAGACAGCACAGTCTCTGCAGTTTCCGTTTGCCACGGACACACATTAGAGTCTCTTAACCTCGACGGCTGCAAGAACATCACTGACGCCAGCCTTGTCGCAGTAGCCAAGAACTGCTACTCAGTCAATGACCTTGACATCTCAAATACTTTGGTCTCAGATCACGGAATCAAGGCTTTGGCATCTTCTCCCAACCATCTGAACCTTCAGGTTCTTTCCGTCGGCGGGTGCTCAGCGATTACTGACAAAAGCAAGGCATGCATACAAAAACTCGGCCGCACGCTTTTGGGATTAAACATCCAACGTTGTGGCAGAATCAGCAGCAGCACTGTGGATACCTTTCTGGAACAACTATGGAGGTGTGATATACTCTACTAAATCCCACTTTTTCTGCAAAACCTTAGTACCATCATCGTCAGTCAAGTCTTTTTCCTAGGTTTTGGTCGCTAAATACCCGTAGATTCTACCTAGAGCTTAGTTTCTTTCCCAGGACGCACGCAGCAGTTGTTTTTTTAAAATTTTTTGGCAGGTTCCTTCTAAATAAAGGAGCTTGTTTCTACAACTGTTAGTGTTCCTGTGAATCCTGGCACTGAGTTCTGGTAATCTATTTAGGGTTATAGTCTTGACCATCTTTTTGGAGTTGTTGTCTCTCTATGTTCAGTAAAGTTCTTGTAGGAGTCCCTTGTTCTTTTGGTTTAGGTTTGTGATAGTGCCTTTATCTTCTTCTTCCACTTTAGAGCTTTTGGCAATGGCGGTGTAACATCCTAGTCGCCATTACAACTCTTTGGAGTTGTTTTTTTTTGTGTTTTGTTTCTGCCAAAAGCTCTGTTTTTTCCCACTTGTTTTGTTTAAGGCACTATCTGTACTACTGAATCATTGTAACTCTGTACTCTATATATAAAGCTTTTCCTGAACATAATACTACCCTTTGTATCAGAACTTGATCCTTCATTGGATCATTTTGTTGTGTGATTACAAAATCTTTATTGCTAATATAAAAAGAAAACAAAAATTGGAAGAAGAAGAAGAAACAAAGACACTCAATCGTCTCTCCAAGTATCTCTTAAAGAATAATAGGCTCGTTCATTACCAAACCCAAGAAGCTCCTTTAAACCAAAAGCAAAGCAGCAACCTCGTACAGACCTAGTGCTTTCATTTGAAGAAGCGTCCATGTCATCATCTTTGTACCTCACGATGCCTCCTTTCTCGAGATCATCCCAAGAGTCATCAATCTCTTCTATTCGATTCATTTCTCCATCTCCATCCTTTGGCAATATCCTCTCTCTGTATTGGTACAGAGAAACAAAACTCTTTACGATATGGACAGACATGTATGATGCATCTCCGAACTCTACCCATGAGTTGGAAGCACCACATTAATGTGTGTTTTCAATGAGAAAAGTATAAGAATGAGACTTACAAATTCTTTTGTTTTGATTTCCTAGAATATCCCTTGCTCAATACTGCATTGCCTGACACATGGTTTTTAAACCTTACCTGAAAAAATTATGTAACATCTTGTTATTTTATCTAAATCGCATTCATGTAGGATCACTTATCATGAAATGAGTTAAAAAATTGGCTAAAAAACCTCATCACCGTCCTTCATCCCATAACTTCCGATGCAATCCGTATCGGTAATTAACTTCTGACCACCGTAACACAAACAAAAATGCCCCCACACATGTGACCTTCACCATTACAAACTCTTTCAGTCAGTAACCATTACAATAGGAGATAAAATGTAATAAAATTTGAAATATATGTACCATGAGATCTTGGAGGGTCCCTTCTTAGGGACATGACTAAAGGCAGTCTCTATGGCAAGCTTGAGATCCCCAACGGTTGCTGAGGTCATTACGTATACATCTTCAAATGGTAAAAAAATAATATTAAAATTGAAGCTAAATAAGGAGAATTAATAAGTATAATGACCCAAACATTACAAATATGATGATGCATTTACCGAAGGAAGAGCCATCTAGTTTGAGAACGGAGAGCCTAATGGGTTCGGTCGGAAGTTTATCATAAGAAAAGGTCCGGCGATGAAAGCTTCCCATTATCTTGTAACAAAGATCAATGGAAATCTAGAAACCATGGAGTCAGGGTTTCAAGATTGATGACTATGAAGATAATGAATTTTAGGGTTTATTCTTAGTAATTGGGATTCGAATCAAAGGATGAAGGTTGGTATCTTCAAAGGAGATGTCTCTCACTATTGTCTGATTCGTATGGTGTTCGAATCAGACGACCAAATTTTGCGTTGATGGAGGTTTTTTTACACTTGCTTATTTTTGTTGCTATTGCCTAGTTTCCTTGAAGATGAAGTTAGGGTTAGCCGTGTTTCTTGTGGTTTCTTCTCTCCTTCAATCATTCTTTTACTATTTTTACTATTTCCTTTTGCTAATTATATCGAACCGTGTAATATTTTTAGTCTCCGTGCAAAAGTTTTGAAGTCTCTTTTGGACTTATAGCGACACCCTTAGAAGAATCTTTTCATATTATTAAATTTGTATATCCACGCATATATTAGAAATAAGAAAATTCATAAACTTAACTAAATCAAGTCCCCTCAAGTGTCAACTTAAAATGACGTATTGTCTAATTTACACTAGAGCCGAATCGTTAAAAATGACGTTTCGAGCTATGTTCATCAGCGGACTGATCCCGGCCGGAGAAAATTTTCTGGCGAACAGAAACGTATCATTCCTCGTTCGGCTGCCATCCCCGTAGCTAAGCCGTGCATTTCTCAAATTTTGTATAAGCTCAGTCTTAACGTCCGAAGGTTTATATGTCCGAGGATGACCATGTACATTGACGCTCCAATCAACGTGCGTTAGCGTAGCGGAAACACACCCTCGTGGGTCTCGCATGTGGAGGAGAGTAGGGAAGTAATGTTCCTCGGGGTAACACATGTCTTTTCTTACGCAAGACTTGTTAAACTTAGACCATATCTCAACGTCACTCACTACCATCCGCGCATGGAGGCGTGTCAATGTCCAGAACTGTGAGCCCATTCGAAACGCCTCGGGTGGTACCTCGGGGAGCATTGCCTTGGGTCCACACGCAGCCCACCTGTCGTACCATCCTGGTTCCTCTTTGAGGACCTCGATGAAACTCTTTGTAGAGGAGACTAGTGTCTTGTAAGTGAAGTTAAAGGAGTGAAGCGGAATACAAGAAGGGGAGAGAAGGATAAACATGTAGTTTGACGGGTCGTCGAGAAGCCCATGAGCTAGTAAACGGCGTGCGGCTGAGATGAGTGTTGGGGTATGCCGGTAAGCCGGTTTTGAGGATGGTACGATCCGGTTATGAAACGTGCCAAAGAAACCTGGTTCGTGTTTTTGAGTCGGGTCCACATGGACGTAGACATTGTAAAGAGACTTGTGATCAGATGTTTGGTTGAAAAAAAACTCCCAAAGCGGTGCTAATGGAAGAGATGTTGTTGTTAAAAACATGAAAGCGAGTTTTTTGGGAAGTTGACGGGAAGGGTTTGCGTCGACTTTAGAAGCTTGACGTAGGAACAACTCATCGTGATCTAGTGGCTGTGAAGTAATTACTCGGGGAGATGCAAGATTATTTTTGGAATTTTGTATTTCTAAGACGACTGACTGAGTGACGGCCACATTGATGGCTAGTCGCGGAGCCGTAATTAAAGTCAGGATGACACCTAAGGGAACGCAGACGAGTAGAATGATATATAAGGCCAATATTATATGTTGAATGACTAATTTTTTTACGATCTCACAATGTATCATCGCATAAGTTTCACTATGAACAGTAAGTATTAGAACATGATCCTTGGTTTATAAAAATAAAATGTTACAAAATAAAATGGAAAACGTAGATGGTATGTGCTTCTTCACATTGTTCGTATGGTACGAAGCTTTGCTTGTTTTGCGGTTTGTTATAGCTTATTTGGTTACTAAAACGTGATCCTTGGGTCTTGTTACATACTCTCTTTTCTGATGCTTTACTCACATTTAAACTTCTTAACCTTTTTTTTTTTTGGATTTAAATATTTTGCTTTGAAATGAAATCACTCTCACCTATGTTACAAAGATGTTAAACTATAAAGTAAAATTCGAGTTTTGTATCCATGCAAATCTGCAACCCTAGTGTACCTACCACAAGACTACGTACTAATTAGAGCCTTTTAAGATTCGTTCATAATCAAAGTAATCGATTTTGATGGGATCATTGTGGTTGAGCATTGTGTGGTTTAAAATCTTTTAAGACCAAGAAACAGGGGCGGATCTACGTGAGAGAGGTGGAGCACGTGATCATACCGTTTGTAAAATTTACCCGGTACATGTAAATCAATTGCTTCTTTAGTTCAGTTGGCAATGGAACATCTGGTGCGAGTCATAAGTCGCGAGTTCGAATCCGAGTTTGTATTTTGCTTTTTATTCCTTTAATACTGGATGAATTTTTTAATTCTATTTTTTTTCCCTTAGATAAAATTATATACTTTCAGTTCTATTTTATTTTTCTATTTCCAGTTTAACTTTAACAAATTTAATTCATATTTGTATTGTATAGTATACATGACTTAATATTGTTTAATGTTACTAATATACTAGCTTTACTAACATTTTTCTCTTATCTCTTTTGTAGCTCATTTATTATATTTAGAGTTTAGTTTGTATGATATGGTTAGATATGTAAATTTAGATTTAATATATGTATTTATAGTTTATTGTGAATTTTAAATTTGTAAATGTATATTTTCTTATTATTAAATTAAATATATATCTAATATAAGTAATTAAGTATATAAACCAATATAAGCAACTCTTAAAACTTTTGATTCATTTTTTAATTCAAAATTTTAAATATATGAAAAATGGAAGACAACAATATTATCAAATATATATTTGTTTAACACTTTATAATATAAATTCAATATAATTAGTTATATGTGTCTTTGTGCCCCATCCAAAAAAAATTTCTGCATCCACCACTAAATGAGTTCCTTCAAAATTGTAAGGACACAAATATTCGGTATTTTAATATTAAGTTGACATGCATGACAAGAAAAATGGACGAATTTAGCACAAAACATGTTGGCTATCCTAAAAGACGTTTTATGCAAATGGAATGAGATTTTTACTAAAAGGTCAAACCACATTCCTCTGCGGTTTTGCCTTTGCTCTGCAAGTAAAGTTTTCAAGTGAAACAAAAACTAATTATGTTGATATTGATTATGTGTACAATGTTAACTGTTCTTTATTTTTTCATGTAGGTATTTGCATTAGAGCGATTTACTGTTTTTCAACAATCATCTCCATCCAGTTTTCCTTTAATGGTTGAGTGGGCAAAGATATATAAACCGTACACCAAATATTGTGCCAAAGGGAGTGTGGGAAACTATCAAGAGATGCTTCTAAACATGAAAGAAGATGAGGTACTAACAAAATCTCATCTCTTTGTCATTATGCATTTGTTCTATATTAAATACTTAGATTATATTTTTTCAGATTAAGTGGCAGGCTTATAGCAAAGTTGAATTACCCGAGGAATACACCTCTCAATTGCATATGGTGTTTGCACATGTTCCATGCATCTGCTTTAACACTATCGCATACAATTGTCATGGTACTTTCTTAAATCAATTAAGACTGGAGGAGTCAGACGTATTGCTTGGACGAGTGCCACGGGAAAAAAAGAAGAAGAGACACCCGTCTAAGATCAGCAAACACAAAGGCAAGGACTGGAGAGGGCATAATAATTTATACTCAAAGGTGAATTTGGCGTGGGAAAATCGAGATAATCATTTGGTGTATCAACGGCACAACAAAAATAAAATTGTAAATAAAAAATATCTTAATGGGTATATTAGTAAATATAAAAATTACTACAAAACAATTTTTACAGACACAACTGCCAATTTTGTGGAAAGAATTTATTATAAAAAATAAATGACCATGTGTAAAAAATAAATGACTGGTAACATGTGTGAACTATGGGAAGAAACATCCAGTGAACAACATGAAATTTATTTGTGGCCTCATTTTTTATATTCCACTTCTTCACCGGAACAACTGCGAGCTCAATGCGAATCATATACTGGAGAAGTTGCCAAGTTTAAGAATTTCTCCAATTTCGTGGTTAAACATCAAGTTCGCATCAAACCTTTGATTAACGCCTAACAAATTTTCATATCTAAAATGAAGAAGAAGTCACTTTTGTGATTGATGTAGGAGTTCATGTGATTAGTGTGTATGTTTATAAAAGAAGCTTTAATGATATACAGGATAGCTAGCGCCTCGCAGCTTGTTTGGTAAACTCTTGTGTTTTCCTAAGACTTGATTGCTAATAAGAAGAAGATGGCCAGGGCCTCTGTGGTTTGGTACTATTAGGAACTTTTACCGATCACACATCCCTTTCTTCGTTGAATCACGGATCTAAATCTAAACATGGGGAAACCAAAAACGACCTCTCTGAGTGAAGTCACCATTGGTCGTTTTTGCGCCACGCAACTTCATTTTTGTGGTATTTAGTATTTACTACATCTTGTAGAGGGAAATTTTCAATATTTAGTGAAGTTTGGAGACCGTTTCAAAGAGATCACACGTTTTTGTGTATGTGGTTTCTAAATTAGTCACATGGAGTTAATGCTCTCGATTCTACTAAACTTTAGGAAAATATATATTATTAGTATTATTACGAAACAGAGATTTTTGCAACTTTAGTTTCCCCCAAAAACTTAGGAAAACATGTGGAGGTTACCAAAGAATAAGAAGAGAGGAACAAGCAAGAAAACAAGGAACACCTTATTTCACTTGAGTCTCTTACCAATTCTTAGTATTTGACTTTGATAAGTTCTTGACCTATACTACTAATTCTACACTATATTTGAATTCGATTCTATAATGTTATTTTATCAATATCCTTGATGTATTTATAATAGAATTTCTATTAGATTTTTATTAGAAGTTTTATCTCTAGAATAACTTCTTCCACACGTTATTTCACACTTAATCCCCAAGCTAAATTTAGTAAATGACCATCTTGTTAAATCCTCTGTATTAGAAGGTTGAAATCTCTTCTTCATTCACAGCCTCCTCTGTCTAAGACACCAATCTAACCTTCTTGCCTATACGGTTTCATATATACACAACAAAAAAACCCTCAAATCTGCGGGAAATACATATCTCCTGACCTAATTCTAATACAGATCGTGTGATATAGACGATGCAGAAAGTTTGCTGGCCTTACTTTGATCCTGATTTTGACAATCTCGGTGAACGCATATACGGACCACCGTAAGCTTTTTATTTTCATCTCTAATAGATCCGTTCAACAGCAATGTATATATGAGTGCATGTGTATAAATTTTCTCATCATCTTTTATTTTATTTTATCTTGTGTGTGTAATTTTCAGGTGCAGGGTCTACATTGACAATGACAGCATCCAAGATTGCACGGTTGTGAAGGTACACAGAAATTATTGGATCCAATGGTGTTCTTTGCGCGAATTGTTCTTGTGTTTTGTGGTTCCATTGTGCATATCTGGTTGGGGTGTCCTCTAATTAATGTGAAACGTACGGTTGATAATGAAGGTGAACAGCGAGAACAAACAAGGACTTCTTTTAGAAGTGGTGCAAATCTTGACAGACATGAATCTTATTATCATCAAGAGTTACATCTCTTCCGATGGTGGATGGTTCATGGATGGTATAACATACATATCCACATTTTTTTATTTCTTTACTATTTAGACTATTTTGTGGAGATTTCCTATGAAAACTTACTCCTACTTTTACATATGCAGTTTTCCATGTTAAAGATGAGCATGGCAATAAACTCACTGATAAAAGCGTCATCAATCACATCACACATGTTTGTCTTAAACTTAAATCCTTGAACAAATCATATATATGTTTGATTTGAGTATAGTAATGAGTTAGATGAAATTGATAATGTATAGGCCATTGGTACGAGTAGGCGAGAATCAGATTTTATAAAGGCTAGCGAAGCGAGTAACAACCCAAACAGCAATGCCTTGGAACCTCCACTGGCTGATCACGGCGAACACACAGCAATAGAGATGACCGGGACAGACCGACCTGGACTCTTTTCAGAAATATTCGCTGCTTTCGCGGACTTACGTTGCAATGTTTTAGAAGCTCATGCTTGGAGCCACAATGCTCGTTTGGCTTGCATTGCCTACGTTTCTGACGACAACACTCACGCTCCCATCGATGACCCGAGCCGCTTGGCTTCCATTGAGGACCACCTCAGTACTGTGATCCGTGCCACAGCGGATCCTGCCTCAAACTCTACACACGTGGGTCACAAGGAGAACGAGACTGATGGGTTTCTTGCGGGACAAGGCAAAGGGTGTATGAATAGTAACGTAGAGAGACGGTTGCATCAGCTAATGCTATCTGTGAGAGACTTTGACGAACCGTTTTGTGAGCCTTCACCATTGTCGTTATTTTCATCCAAGTTATTGTACGGTGATCAAAAGGAGAGGAAGACAACGATAGTTTCGATTGGTAATTGCGAAGAGAGAGGATACTCTATTGTGACAGTAAAGTCTAAGGATCGAAGAAGGCTCATGTTTGATACAATATGCACTTTAGTTGACATGCAATATGTTATCTTCCATGCTGCTCTACGGTCTGATGGAGCTGATGCTTTTCAGGTAGGCCAAGAATTAATACATAAAGATTCCTTGAAACCATTAGATCATTAGGGTTCAAATGTTTATCTAATGTTTTGAAATTTGTAGGAATACTTCATAAGGCATATAGATGGAAGGGCATTGAACACGGAAGGCGAGAAAGAGCGAGTGATTAAATGCTTAGAGGCTGCAATAGAACGTCGGGTTTGCGAGGTATGTGAACGTTTCTATATGCTTTAACCAGAAAAGATCAATCTACACAATTACTAACTTTGAGATGTCTCAGACAGAAGAAATTTAGAGGAAGATTCACCAAAACTGTTTGGGTTCTAGTTAAGAATGGTAAAACAATTTGGGTGTGTTGGTGTGTGTGGCTAATGCAGGGGGTGAAGTTGGAGTTATGCGCAGAGAACAGAGTAGGCTTACTCTCTGACATAACCCGTGTCCTCCGTGAAAACGGCTTGACAGTAGTCCGAGCAGACGTGGAGACGCACGGTCAGAAGTCCCTCAACGCTTTCTACGTCAGAGATATTTCAGGAAACAAAATCGATATGGAGTTTGTGGAATCAGTGAAGAAAGAGATGAGACCGATCCATCTCGAGGTCAAGAATGAAGACACAAGAACAGACACAGTTGGACCAGATGAACAAACAGTCTCAGCCGCACCACAACCGCAACCGCAACCACAACCTCACCGTCTCTCGCTTGGTGACATCCTTCGATCACAGATGGAACGCCTTTCACTTAACTTCGTCCCAACCAAATGATTATAGTTAGTAATTATGGGTATGGTATAAAGATTTAGATATTTTTATATTGGCTTAGAAAGTTGCAGTAATTCATTAATTATTCATTAACTAATTATAACATCAAATATATCTTCTTCTTCTCCATTCAATCTAGACTTTAAGGTTTACATACATTTCTGAGATATGTGATTACAAAATCTAACAAAATAACCTAAGATTGGACATCATCCTTACGTAAGCCTCAAGTTAAGTCTACGTAACCAAATAGAGTGAAGAGTCAAGTGAAACGCATCAAACCTCTTAGGAGGATCATTGAGCTCGAAATGTCTCCTCACAGACCGCAAGTTACGTTTAAGCCATTCGTATTTCTCATCAGAGATCGACATGAGAATCTCTTTCAACCTCGGAATCTCTGAAACGTTGACCAGAACAGAAAAAGTCTCCCAACGAAGAACATCAGTGAAGGGCAACACGAAGTTAACAGAGAGAATGACGGGGATACACTCAGAGTAGATGGCTTCAGTGACTCTAGGGCTAGCAACCTCGTAGCCACTGGGACAGAAACAGAACTTTGAACTTCTCATGAAATCATAGTAGTTTAAGTGCTTAGGAAGGTATTCATATACAGGCATGTCCGGGTCACGCTGTTTCCAATGTTTTAAGAGAATCGGTCGAACAGGACCGTGGACACCACCTGCGAAGAATCCGAGGTAAGGCCGAGGAGAAGCGGATAAGGTTTTAGATAACCTGAGCTTGGGATCAACTTCACCACCATAGAGTTTTATCTCAGGAAGAGTTACGTCTTTTGCAGGGTTAAACCCTTCTGATGAATTAGCATTACACATAACTCGAATCGATGTGTTGAATAGATCCTTATTAGCATGTGAAGTGAGAGGTCCCTGCATTAGTAAAAAAAGAAAACAGTTCATACCAAATTCTGTATAAACCAAAACAAAAACAGAGATGATGAAATTGTTAATTAGTTATTACCCAATCATGACAAGCAAGCATGAAGTGATCAGCTCCATTAGTACGATTCCAAAAAGGATGATTAGTAGAAACCAATCTGATATAATCAGAAACGAAAGTTCTCAAAGGCTCAGCATTAGAGTTGCCTTCGTATAAGTATCGAACCAGCCAAGTAACACTAAACGGCAAGAAGTAAACATAAGCTTGGCTCGGATCGTAAGTACGAAACCTCGTCTTCCTTTTCTCCAACTCCAGTATAAACCTCCCTTCAACCGCGTACACACTCTTACACGGTCCATCGTGAACTAAAGGCGGCTCACCTTCTTCGTACACGTACACCTTAAAACTCTTCTCCATTTCCAAGTAACTCCTACAAAAATAGTAACAACATCTTTACACTTCCCAATAAATAAATAAAGTAAACTGTACGTACGTATGATAAAATCATTGTTAAAAAGGGATGAACTCTCTGACACACTCTTTGTAAGTATATAGACTAGAAGTGATTATGGACCATACAAATATTAAATTAGTGTAACTGTAACTCTGCAAGCTATATAGCTTGCGCAGTAATTTAATAGAGAAAATGACATATGACAGACCTTAACCTTAATTGCACCGCCTAGTATTATAAATGTTTTGCACATAGACTGATTTGATTAACGTAATCATCTCTAATCTTAATGTAGTAATTGCTTGAGAAAGGCTCAAAAAAGTCATGATCTTGATCTTTAGCGTATATACCATAAAGCAGGTGTTCATCATCATCATGAATAATAATAAGTATGCATGCTTTTTTTTTTTTTTTCAGAAACTATGATACAAAACCAGTGGTGTACACATGAAACACACACAAAAAAGGATTTGATTGGTTCAAATTCATTGATTCGTTAGCGTCAATTACAAGAATCTTTTATATTTTTTTATAAAATGTTAAAACTAAAATCCACGAAAATTAGCCGTCCGCAGTGACTTTAAAGCTAAGTAGTTTCAAAAAAGTTAAACTCGAATTTTTGGAATCTAATTAAAATTTAAAAAAAAAAAAAAAAAAAAAAAAAAATCATGGAAAGTTAGAATTTACCGATGTAAAGCTGAAGGATTACGATAAATTTCTGGGTTTGGAAGATCGATTTTGAACAATGTAGTTTCGTTACGATTCGACGACGAAGCTTCTAGAATCGAAGCTCTTGCTTTCGCTAATCCTCGTTCCACTAAATTTCTCCGGTTTAGTTTTCCCGGTTTACTCTGTAACTGAATTCAGCAATTTCAAATATATATATCATAAGATGAAGATGACAATGACGAGAAAAACTCAGATTCGAATTTTGAAATTTACGGTTACAGAGAGAGAGAGAGAGAGAGAGAAATTTTGAAATTCGAATTTTGAAGAAGAAGAAGCTTACTGTTACGGAGGAATTAGTAGATCGGAGAGAGAGGATCTGTTGAGAAACATGGCGAGAATCGACGACGACGGCGGCTCTGTTTTTTCCTTCTTCTTCGCCGGCGTTAGTAGTGTAAACGTTTCTACGGAGAAGCTCAGTGTCTGGGAACGAGAATTCGAATTTCTGAAGAGAGTAATCGAAGAACGAAGTCGAGCAACGAGATAACAACAGTACAAGCGCGATCGATCCGATACAAATCGAGACGAATCCGAATCTCGTGTACCGTTTCTGAAACTTATCCATGATTTCTCCGAGAAAGGAAAAATTTTAGAAAGAGAATGAGAAAGAGAGAGAGAGAGTGACGAAATGAAAAGGCGCGGAGAGAAGGAGAGGTATGTGCCAAAGTTTGTTTTAATGGAGTTTTTTAAAATAAATTAGGAATTTTTTTCACAATTTATTATTATAAAACAGATTTGTTCAGTGTTCATGATCCAGATAATTTGTACTGTGTTTTTGATAATTTTTTTTTTTAATACAATGTATAGTGTGACTATATTTAATTTATTTGAATACCTTTTGTACATATTTTTTTGACCATTTGATCTATTTAATTATATCTTTATGTAGATTTTTTCTCTACATGGAAAAGAAATCTACAAATTCTTATTCCACTATTTTTGTCTTTCATAAACAGAAATAAATGAACTTATTTCACTTTATACTATTTTCGTATTTACTACTAGTCTACTACAGTTTTTATTCGTATTAATATATGGACTGCCATTTTTGTACTTCGGCAAGTGTTTTTTGTTTTTTTTGTAATGCTACATTTTTATAAATTGAGTTATGCTGATTCATGCTGAACATATGACAAAGTCTATAAATTCTACATGTTATAGAACAAAATGATAATAAGTTTCTTGTTTTCAAAACAAGTTTGCTGATCGTATAGAGAAGATTATTATATCTTTTAAGATTTAAAACTTTTTTGGTCATCCTGCTACTGTGTCTATGAAGAGATGAGTTGATTTTGTGATGTTTTCATTCACAAAGACTGCTAAGGAGGAGCCTTTGAGGTCCAGAATATGTTTTCAAAGCCCGATTAGAACAACAAAAGAAAATTTAAGTGTGGAAACCTCTCAAGAACAACAAAATGCAGAGAGAGAATCAAATTCAAGATGAGAGAAACCATCGAGCATCCTTGAGCTTTAAGTTGTTGTCGGAGAGATCAAGACCGAGACCAAAGAAGCGTTTGAGGGTCTTTGTTGCAAGATTGAACACACAGATGTCCGGGGATGAATCTTTGCCACGTTTACAAGCACGGTCATTACGGGTGAAATAGATGGAGTCTGGCTCTATACCAAGGTTAGCGTCAGCAGGCACGGTGATACCCAAATCAAGAAGCAAGGCCTCATCACCTAGAGAGTAGACCTCATCAACAGTCCGGTTCGAGTTGTACATAAGATCATTTATTTCTGGAAAATAGTTACTCTTCTTCTTGTAGAGACGGAAACTCCTACGCCTTGTTCTCTCGTTAAAAATGCTCTCAACCAACAAAACCTTTCCTGATGTTGTAACAGCGATGTTGTTGTTAAATCTTGCTCCTTCTGTGAGAGGATACGCACCCACGTAAAAGAAACCTCCTATAGAAAACATCAGATTTTGAACGACTTGATCAGTGTTCAAGGAGTAAAGACTGTTACCACCATGGAGTACCATATCAGACAAGCCTTTCAAGTCCTTGCGATCGATTTGTGTAGAAACTTCACTATGTTGATCTTCCCCATTCTTCCAGTAAGCTAAATATTGGGCACCCAAGCCAAAGAACCAGACAACAACGTATTCTTCCTTCTCCTCGTCTACCCACAAAAGACCTCTCAGATTCTCAGCACTCTGGGTGTAAACTTTGCTACCATAAACCAAGCTCGCCTTGAATCTCTTGTCTCCTACTCGCTCAAGACTAAAAAGCTCACCTTTGAACGACTCTAGAGGTGGAAGATGAATCCTCTTCTCGCTAAACACATCAATGATAGAGAGATTGGAAACAGAATCTAGCACCAGGAACCATTTGCGTGAGTTTGCTAAGAACCGAGTCCCTGAAAAGTCTCTCATGCTTCTGTAAACTCTAGCTTCATCAGGGTTGTAGAGAGCACAACCACCATCCTTTGGAAACAAAATCAGCCATGGTGATCCGATTTTTTCTTACCAACGATCGTTTCGAACACGAATACCAATTCGAACACACCATATTAACACGGTGAAAATCGACAAAACTCAAACGTTCGAACACAGATCTTAACACGTCAAAAGGGAGCTCCGACCAGCGGCTAGAAGTAGCAGTCTTGATGCTTTTATTTGTTCCTGAAAGAGAGAATATAATCATATTGTTACACCCACTAGAGTCTATATCATATGGTCTATAGTTATTTAGTACTAGATACTGCACCACCACAATGGACACACACACTTACTCGTTTCTTTGACAGTTGCTTCTCCCCTTACTGATGTAAAATCCTCTTCTTGAGTTACAGTTGTTTGCTGAGATTCAGAACCCATCATCCTGCAAAAATCAAAGTCTTAGCATCATCAATACATATAAACTATAGTTACATTCGATCAAAAGCTCAAATATGTTCAGTCACAGTACCAAAAACAAGAGCTAGGTCTCGTTAATCACAACACCACCTCTGATTCAAAAATCTAATCCTCAATCTTTCTATATAGAGCTATGCCATATTCTATAAGCAGCTTCTAACATGTAATTTCAGAACCAATGGACTCACATATGATTTTGATCGAAACAAACCAAACCCTAAAACAAATATCAAAAACACGAATTTTAGTGAAATTCAATAAAAGAATAAAAAGAAGACCCAGAACCCTAATTCTTTCAATCGAAACACAAGCTGGGAGAACAAGTGAAGAACTAACCTCGGAACCTAAACACAGAAGCTCGAAGAACTCGCAATTGCCTCCGTTAAAGTGAAGAAGAGATACTAAAGAGAAGAAGAGATGCTAAAGAGAAAAAGAAGAAGACATACCGTTTGTTTTACAAAATTTATTTAACTCGGGCCAGCCCGTTAAAATAAGGTATTGTGTATACATAAATTTTACTAGTTTTTAAGTTAACTAGGGATTAGTCCGCGCTACGCGCGGTTGACGGTTTAATTTTGATGTTATTTTCATGTGAGGTTTTATTTCACATTTTAAAAATTCTATGATTCTTTTAAAAATTATTTGACTTTTGTTTGTTATATTATTAGACTTGGGTTATTATCTAGTGATACCAGGATGCCCATATCTTTTATTAATTTTGTCGAGATGACACATCAAAAACATATTGGCTCTGATTAGAAGCATTTAAACGCTTATTTTAAACGAAATGCTCAATTGGTTATCAATCATCAAGGCGGTTGGAGAAGGTGTTTGGAATGAATGGTTGGAGTTAGTGGAAGGAATAGGTGGCTGGAGCTGATTTTGAGCGGTTGATATGGTGGAAATCAACCACCAAGAAATATGGGTGTTTGGCAATTTCAGTTGCAAACGAAATGATTAAATATACTTTTTCTGCATTTAAAATTTGTTCAAAATAACAGGTTTACAAAAAAAAAAAAAGGAAGATGATAATGTGTTTGTAATAATGTACATGGGATAACTTATATCTCAATGAATTTTCAAATTGACCCAATAAGCTTTATGTTTTATTAGTAGCTTTGGTTTTAACAATTTTTATTTATTTTACAAAAAAAAAAAAATAATTTCTTTTAATGACAGCTTCATTTGTAAGACAATTTCCAATAGTTTTCTCTATTTTTCTCTATAAGAGAAACTTTACAATAGATGTGAATTTTACTCCAACCCACCCTATTCTTACTTCTAAAATAGATATTGCTATTTTTCCTCAATATATAGAGAAACTATTTTTTTTTTCTATAAATAGAGGGAAAATATAGCAATCTCTATTTTAGATGAAAGAATGAGGTGGGAAAAATTGCCTCTAAAATAGATTGTTATATTTTATCTATATAGATGGATAGGAGATGCTCTAAGAATTTATAATCAGCCTAACGGTGAGGCTAAACTACAATTATTTGTTAAAATATTAAAGATAATTATCATAACCACTAAAAATTATGATTTTATAATTTATTGGTGTATTAATTTTATGTTATAAAATATAATGTCTTCTTCCATACTTTTACTATATAATTAAATTAGTTTTTAATTTCTTATAATTTAATATCATTTCACTTATCAACCGATATAATGTTCAACCGCTCTCTTTTACTACTCCATTTTTTCTATCTGCTATTTTTAAATGCTAACTTTTTAACCGTTATCTTTACAGCCATTCATAATTTTCTAACCGGCTCGTTTAAATATGGTCACCAATCATACTCATTGTGTTTTTCACACAAGCAATATATATCTCCAAATGTGTCTACTTTTGCATATAAAGAGAAGAGAATACTTGGATCCAAATTAACACACCCATGCACAAAATAATTTATTTTATGTTTAATGTTGGATCACACCCATTATAAACTAAGATTGATGGAGACCTAAAACATTACGCATATGACACTGTTCTTTTTACTGTTGTATTTAAGTTCACTACTTAAACATCTCAATGTAGGGTTGTTTTAAGTGTTCCTCAACACACCAATTCTAAACCTATATATATCAGTTATGAACGTTTTTAGGCATCTCATAAAGAGAAATGAGAGTCACTATTTACATCATCTTCACCGTTGCCATTTGCTTTTGCTCCATTTACATCAACGGTACTAAAATAAATAAATAAAATATAAGAAGGTTATATAAATATCAACGTGTTTGATTCAATAAAGAGAATGGTATCCAAATTTAAATAAAAATGCAAAACGCAAGTGTTAGCACAATCTAAACTATTAATACATGCCTTGCCTAATAATTCCTAGGTAGCTTGAGCTGGGGAATTAATAGACATTTGAATGGAACATATTTTGTATACAACAATAACGGTAAAGGGACATACCTCATAATGAAGATCTTGTGATTTGGTAAATGGCGTTTCTCCGTTTCATTTTACATGCTGTGCATTTCTTTTGTTGTAGATAGAACTCACTTGAAACTGTACTAATGCATCACTTAAAAAATCATAAACTTTACGAAGGAAAATATAAGATGTAAATAAAGTTAAACTTTATTATAAACAGGAAGATGGTGACAACTATATCCATTTTTCACAATCTCTTGATACGTATATATATAGTTTCATAATCTACTGTACTGGCTTTGCGAGAACAGAGTATGAGAAATCCAACCCCATATTTAGAGTCCGTTGAGATAATTTCATGTGCTAAACCAAATTAAAAAGGTGCAGCAAAAAAGAAGAAGAGAAAAGGTCATGAAGCGATGAAGTAAAATTCCATTAACCTTAATTATACCTTCTTTTATTATTTACGCAGCATCACCGACTCCTTTGACTGGCCTCCTCTTCTACACATGCGTGACCCCGCCACCGTCACACATCCTTAACGCTTCTGTGTAGTAAAACGAAAAAAAGAGAAAGCAAACCAAATTAAGCAAGTAATCACGTATTGTTCTTAACTGGTTAGCTTTGATCGGAATTTCAATTCAATAAACATTGCAAACATAACCTAATCTTATTAAAGGAAAAGTTACCCAAACTTTGAAGATGAAGAAGCACCGATGGAGAGAAGACTATCAGTAGATATGTGATTCTTTATTCTTTCTGGATTTAAAGAAGAGTTTTGAGACGTTTCAATTTACAATTTAAGATGCCGTTTGGTTTTAGAAATATTTAAGTGGGAAGAGAAAGGGTTTCTGGAGGAGTATCACACGATTGTGATTGTGAAAATACTAAAATTGTAGATAGCTGACATGGCAAAATTTTAAAGAAACAATTCTTTGCTGATGTGGACACATGGAGAAGCCTCAAATTGTCCCTTTTATTAGTAGTAATGCAAGTATGTAAAGTATGTTCAGAGGTTATGGCTAAACATATGGCAAAGATTTTGCTGCTAATATATAGGAGAACATATGTTTACTTTATACGTACAAAATAAACATACATTATCTTGTAACTACATAACTATGATGAGGAGTACATGACTTGGTTTGCGATTTGTGATGCATCATTATTTCACCATGTTTAAGGCTTGTAAGTTGTAACCAAGAGTTTTCAGGTCCATGATATGTTTTTAAACTCGACTATGTATAGAAATAAAGACAAATAAAAAGAAGAAAGAACAAGTGTGGAAATCTCTCAAGAACACCAATATAAATAAATCAAGATGGGAGAAACACCATCTGGTTAGGCCAAGAAGAACTGAACGTACGTATGTTTATAGGTTATGAATTATGATATTAAACATTACATGGAAAAGTCGGTAAGTTCTGTGTTATAGAACGAATATATAAGTAACTTTTTTTTTGTTTCGAAAAAGTTCACAGCTTGACGAAAAAAAAATTACGGCTTATATAGAAAATATGTTTATTGTTGTTGTATACAAATCAAAACATGATATGTGTAATATACTGTATAATTATATATACAATCAAAAGATGACTTTGGTCTGAGATGTTTCACTCATCACCATTTCAAAATTCTAACCGTCATGTCCAGAAAATGTTTTAGGAGCCACCAACAAAAAAAAAAAAGAAAAAGCATTAAAATTGAAATGGAAATAGAATAAATTAGACTTAATAGAAGACAAAAAGTTTGGAATCCCTCAAGAACACCAAAATCAAGAAGGGAGAAACCATCGAGCATCCTTGAACCTTATATCGGAGGGACTAAAATCAGGGAAGCGTTTGAGTTTCTTTGTTGCAAGACTGAACACACAGATGTCCATGCATGAACAATCCCATCTACAGTTGTGGACACGGTCATCACGGGTGAAATAGATGGAGTTTGGCTCGATACCAAGGGTATGGTCGGCAGGCACGGTGATGCCCAAATCAAGAAGCAGTGCCTCATCACCTAGAGAATGTACCTCAACAATATGGTTCGGGTCGTCAATAATAGCATCAGGGTCTGGATTAGGATCCTTCTTGAAGACACGGAAGTTCCTATATCTTGTTATCTCGTAAAAAAAGTTCTGAACCAATAAAACCTCTCCTGCTGTTGTAACAGCAATGCTACTGTGAAATCTTCCTCCACTTATGTGATCCAATGTGACTTTACGTAATAATAATGTATCGTTTTTGTATACGTCCATGAAACCTTCTTGTCCAGAAAATACAAGTTTTCGAATGAGCTGACGAGACGTGAAGATGTATAGACTGTCACCACCATGGAGTACTATATCAGATAAGCCACGTAACTCCCTGGGAACATTGGTTCGTGTAGGGATGTCACGGTAATGATCTTCCCCGTTCTTACAATAGGCTATATATTTGGAAACCATGCCAAAAAACCAAACAACAACGTATTCTTCTTTCTTCTCGTCTACCCACAAAAGACCTTTCAGATATTCCGCGTGCTGGATTAAAGCTACGTTACAATCATTTGAACTCTCGCTGAATATTTTATCTCCTACTCGCTCGAGACTGAAATGGCCACCTTTGATCGACTCTAGAGGTGGAAGATGAATCATCTTCTCGCTAAACACATCCATGATATAGAGATTGGAACGAGAATCTAGAACCAAGAACCAATTTCCTGAATTTGCCAAGAATCTAGTCCCTGAGAAGTCTCTCTTTGTTCCGTAAATACTATCTTCCTCCGGGTTGTACAGCCTACAACCAGTACCATCTTCTGGAAACAGAATCAGCCATGGAAATACGTTTTTTCGAGACAACGTTTGTTTCGAACCCGAATACCAATTGGAACACACAATCTTAGCGCGGTGGAGATCAACAAAACTTAAACGTTCTAGTACAGATCTCAAGATGTCTGTAGGGAGCTCCGACCAGCGGCCAGAACTAGGAGTCTTCATATTTTTTTCAGTCACGCTACCAAACAAAAGTAAGCAAACGAGTAAGAGAATGTAAACGTTGATGTCACTGCTGCATTTTGGTTTCTAGCGCAATCGCTATGTATAAGCTTCTAACATGTAATAACAAGGGGGGCTCGCTATATAAATAAGCCTAAATCCTAAACCCTCATGTAGCTACGAATTATATAAGCTTCTAGCATGCATATAATTCCAATGAAACGGTCACACGAAACAAACCCAAATATCAAAAACACGAATCTGAGCGAAATTAACGAGCAAACACCGAAACCCTAAAACATCAATCGAAACCAAGGAACAACACAAAGTGGGAGAAGAACTAACCTCGGAACTCTAGGAAATTGAGAACCTTGAAACACAGAGGAGATCACCGATCGAGATTTGTGTGCAAAGGTACTCAATTCAGCAATTATTGTAATGAAGTGAAGATGAAAGAAAAACTCAAAATTATCTCTGCTAGTCGTCCTTAAATAGAGAAAGGGATGCTTAAAACGATGCGTTTAGTTTACCCAAAATAAAAAGTTGATAAAATATTTTAAGTATTTTGTTATATAATTTTTTTTTTTCAAAGTTACTTGATTGTGACACCGATAAAATGTCACATGTCAATTTTAAGTTTACTAAAATAAGAAAAAAAAAAAAAAAAAAAGTAAAAATTCTAAATAGTAAAAAGAACATCATATCTATGTATAATCAATATTTATTTATTCTTTTTTAAAAAAAAAATATTTTTATTTAATTATGTCATAGTATTTTTATATTTTAGTCATATTATTTAGTAAATTTTATTTTTTAATTAGATTTCGTGATGATTTAAAATAAAAGAAAATTATATCTTTTTTAAAAAAAAATTGGCAGCCAATTAATTGTTTAGTAGTGTTTTTGTTTACCATGTCAAAATTGCCAACTAAAGAACCTTCAGGTCCCAAAAACGATTTTCTAAAGAAAATGGAAATCAAAAAGGCAACTAGATAGACATAAAACCAAAAAGTGTAGAAATCTCTTAAGAAACACCACAAAGGAATACAGAAAGAAACAAATCATCAAGACGGAAGGAACCATCGAGCATCCTTGAGCTTTAAGTTGAAGAAACCCGGGAAACGTTTGAGGGTCTTTGTTGCGATGTTGAACACACATAAGTCAAGGCATGAACGTTTCTGGAAAGAGAAACAAGCATGGCGAGTGCGAGAGAAATAGATAGAGTTTGGTTGGATACCAAGGTCAGGATTAGCAGGCACGGTGATACCCAAATCCAGAAGCAGAGCCTCATCACCTAAAGAATCTACCTCAACAAGCATGTTGTACAAACTATTACCCGGGAATAGATAACGGTTCTTCTTGTAAAGAAGAAACATCCAAGGCCTTGAAGACTCGGAAAAGATGCTCATGACAACCAAAATTTCTCCTGATGGTCTAACAGCAATGTTATAGCGACACTCATCATCATGATGATTTAATTCAATCGGAGGACCTGGCAAACAAAATGGTGATAAAATATTCTTGAAACCGTCTTGTCCAGACGAATCAAATGTGAGTTTTCGAATGTGATTACTAGTCGTTAAGACGTAAATACTGTCACCACGAGGTAGTAGTACCATATCAGACACGTCTCGTAAGGCAAAGCGTGCTGGAATCTCATGGTAATGATCTTCCCCATTCTTGCAAAAGGCTAAATACTCAGTCATATACTTGCGGACTATATTCTTATGGAAGTACCATACAACAACGAAATCTTCCTTCTTATTGTCTACCCACAAAAGACCTCTCAGATTTCTCGCTTTCTGGATGACACAGCGATGGGTTCCTACCTCCTTGAATGTTTTATCTCCGACCCTCTTAAGATTATATTGACAACCTTTGATCGACTCTAGAGGTGGAAGATCGATCTTTTTCTGGCTAAGTACATCTATAATATAGAGATTGGATTTAGAATCCATAACCAAGAACCAGTTACCTGAGTTTGCCAAGAATTTAATATTTGGTAAGTCTCTCTTCGTTTTATAAACCCTAGCTTCCTCCGGGTGGTATAGACGACAATCACCACTCTCTAGAAACATAATAAGCAATGGAGATCCGCTTAATCGAGGCGAGGTTTGTTTCGAACACAAATACCAATTCGAACATACCATCTTAGCGCGGTGGAAATAGACAAAACTCAAACGTCCCAACACACATCTTAATATGTCCATAGGAAGATCCAACCAACGAACATCGGCCATAATTAGGGTTAAGGAGACAAGAGGGGTGTAGAAGAATGTGTTGCTGCTGAGATCGAGTTCTTGAGTAGAAATGCAGAACTAGGGTTTTTTCAAACAATATGCGATTTTGTAGAATGCGTAAAGCATTTGGGCCTCTCGTAAACAAGCCCAACGTACGGCAGCAAAGAGTCAATATATAAAACTAAGACTTCTCTCTCTCTCTCAGTTTGTTTCTTACACTGCAAAAAAAGTTCTGAACCAATAAAACCTCTCCTGATGGTGTAACAGCAATGTGATTGCTAACACTTGCTAAAATGTATTCCATTGTGTCCATATTTAATGAAAATGTATCACTGTTGGTCTGTTGGATACGTCCATGAAACCTTCTTGTCCAAAAAAATTCAAGTCTTCGAATGAATTAATACTTAGTTAATATATATATACTAGGTAACAACCCGCACATAGTGCGGTATAAAATAATTATTTAATATTTTTACTGTAATTTTTATTTACAAAATCTGTTATATGTATGGATAATTGAAATATTTAAAATTCGATTGTGTAGTATAAATTTATAAAAGAAATTTGTATAAGAATTAAAATTTAACCCATGAGAGTTATTATAATATCAATCTTATATTATTATATCATATGAACAAAGGGTTCTTAAAATTCATTTTAAAGATTTTATGAAAATATAATTAAAGGATATAAATAAGTTAGAAAGATAATATAAAAATTTAATTTTGATTGTTAATTGTATTTTTGGAAAAATACAATGATAAATAAATGTAAATATTTTTAAAAGCTGATGACAAATAATGGAAAGAATGTCATGAGCTCTGTAATGCTGACACCTCAGCTTTTTTGCCAAAATGTTCCTCTATTAATATATAGGGAACTTAATGTTTTTACTGTAATTTTTATTTACAAAATCTGTTATTTTATAGATAATTGAAATATTTAAAATTCGATTGTATAATATATATCTATAAAAGAAATTTGTATAATAATTAAAATTTAACCCGTGAAAGTTATTATAATATCAATCTTATATTATTATATCATATGAACAAAGGGTTCTTAAAATTCATTTTAAAGATTTTATGAAAATATAATTAAAGGATATAATTAAGTTAGAAAAATAATATAAAAATTTAATTTTGAGTGTTAATTGTATTTTTAGAAAAATACAATGATAAATAAATGTAAATATTTTTAAAACCTGATGACAAATAAAGAAAAGAATGTCATGACATCTGTAATGCTGACATCTGTAATGCTGACACCTCACCACCATAGGAGTACTATATCAGATAAATATCAGATAAGCTCTGTAAGTACAAGTCAAGATTGCTTCGTGCTAGAATGTGACGGTGATGATCTTCTCCGTTATTGCAAAAGGCAACATATTTGGACAGAGGTAATATATAACAGTAGGAATCAAACGATTAGGTTTTGTAAAGTCATTTTATAAAACATGCCTCTTTTATACTAACTAGGTACTAACCCGCGGAAAACCGCAGGCTGAACATTTTTTTGATAAAAATTTATAATAATTTATTTTATTATTATGTTATTTATAATGGTTTGTGATTAAAAATTCGGTTTGCTTTTATTAAAACTATGATGTTGGCCCGTGCGGTAACACACGGGAAAGTGAAAACTTGAAATGATTAACATTGTTAATTTCACATTTCAAGGGAAAATTTTTAGGTAACTTTTTAACAGTATAATATAAAAGTCATAAATAATGACTAAATTGAATTGACTAAATTAGTTAAATAAAATATTTGTTATATATATAAAAATGAAAAATCGATTCAGTGACAATAAGAGAATAATGTTAAAGATATATAAATCTAGGTTTACTGAATCATACTCAGATAATCATTTTTAAAAGATAATCACATAGAATAATATTTAAATCATTATTGTATCGAAATTTATAAAAAAATAATAAGAGAATCAGGAAGAAAGAGCTCATAGCTACAACTGCAGCCAACCAAATTGAGTAAAAAGATAAATCTATGAAAAATTAGAAATCACAATTAATTACCTAAATTAATACTGAAAGAGATTATCAATACAATTAGATGGAAAACAACACCAAACAAAAGTTAGATGAATGAATCAATATATAAAACAATCCAAGTTTTTAACAAAGATGAGTGAATTAATGTGAACATTGAAAGCTGGGAGTACGACGAAGAAACACAATTGTTAGATCAAACTATTACAACTTTTAAGATCATTAACAAATCTAAACAGTTAGATGAGATAATAAAATAATCTCATCCGTTATATTTAAATGACCCCTAAAAGTGAGTTTGCTATAATATATAAACATATAAATCTATGATTTTATTTATTAACTTATAAGTTTAAAAAATACTTAGAAAAACAATAAATTCGAAACTTGTTTTGTATTCCATAAAAGTTTATATATAATAAACAAAGAGGTGTAAAATATAAAGGTTTAAAACATAGAGGTGTGAAAAAAAATGTGAAAAAATAATAGGTGCGATTTTTGAAAGATAGTGGTACGACGAAGAGATGCAAAAATATGAAAATAAAAACATGTGAAACAAAAAGATGCAAAAACTAACAAGTGCAAACATTGAAATCAAGGGGTACGACGAAGAAACACAATTGTTGTATCAAAACACTGCAACTTTATATAAACAAAGATGTGTAAAACAAAAGGTGTGAAAACTAATGTGTGCCTACATGGAAAGTTGGGGGTGCGACGAAGAAACACAATTGTTAGATCGAGTCTTGAGATCATTAACGAAGGGTGAGATCATTAAAAATAACAAAAACGGTTTTCAAAATCCATAAAATCTGTATATATAAAAAAACAAAAAGGTGTGAAAACAAAGAGGTGTGAAACAAAAGTGTGAAACAAAAGTGTGAAACAAAAAGGTGCAAAAACTAATAAGTGCAACCATTGAAAAGGGGGTACGACAAAGAAACACAATTGTTGGATCAAAACATTGCAACTTTAATTTATATAAACAAAGAGGTGTAAAACAAAAGAGTGTGAAAACTAACGGGTGCCAACATAGAAAGCTGGAGGTGCGACGAAGAAACACAATTGTTGGACCGAACTTTGCAACTTTTGAGATCATTAACAAAGGGTGAGATCATTAATCATACTCAAAGAACAAAAACTCTTTTCATAGTCCATAAAAATCTATATATATATATATATAAACAAAGAGTGTGAAAACAAAGAGGTGTGAAACAAAAAAGTGTGAAACAAAAGTGTGTGAAAACTTACAAATGCAACCATTGAAGCTAGGGGTACAACGAAGTAACACAATTGTTGGATCAAAACATTGCAACTTTATATAAACAAAGAGGTGTAAAACAAAAGGGTGTGAAAACTAACGGGTGCCAACATGGAAAGCTTGGGCTGCAACGAATAAACACAATTGTTGGACCAAAACTTTGCAACTTTGAGATCATTAACAAATGGTGAGATCATTAATAATACTCAAAGAACAAAAACTCTTTTCAAAATCCATAAAAATCTGTATATATATAAAAACAAAGAGTATGAAAACAAAGAGGTGTGAAACAAAAAGGTGCAAAAACTAACAAGTGCAACCATTGAAAGCTAGGGGTACGATGAAGAAACACAAATGTTGGATCAAAACATTGCAACTTTATATAAACAAAGAGGTGTAAATCAAAAGGGTGTGAAAACTAACGGGTGCCAACATGGAAAACTGGGGGTGCAACGAAGAAACACAATTGTTGGACCGAAACATTGCAACTTTTAAGATCATTAACAAAGAGTTTAATAGGTGCGATTTTCAAAAGATGGGGGTATAACGAAGAAACACGATTATTGGAAAAAAAAACTTGCGACTGTTGGGATCATTAATAATTTTAAACCGTTAGATGAGATAATAGAAACAATCTCATCCGTTAGACTAAAGTTGACCCCCAAAAATTGGTTTACTATTATATATAGATTTTTGTATTTTATAAATATTTATTGAAAACCTGTCAATAAAACATTTGCATAATGAGTAAAATTATTTAAATCTTTGTCAATTAAACGCAATTTTTGGTATAGTTGTGAAATAACAGTAGGAATCAAACGAGCAAGAGAAGGTGTCCCTGGTTACACCATTTCTGCTGTACGTTTTCAAATCAAAACAGACAAAGTAAAAAAATTGCAGCATAACATCAAAACAAGAATCCAGAAAAAAATCACAGTAATTTCAGAACCCTGATTAAAGAAAATGCAATCCCTTCATTATACCTCTGATTCAAAGTAATCATCAAATTGAATAATTGCTATATGTATAAGCTTCTAACATGTATATTTCAGTACCTAGAATTGCACAAGCTGGCTGAACAACTAACCTCTCGATACATAAGATCTCACGCTTGGTATCACCATGCATGTTCGCGGTGCATAGTTACTGATTCCGCAAAAAAAGGGGCAATGACGACGTTTTTAGATAGATTAGACATTTAGTATAAGATTAAATTAAACTAATGCGAGTTAAAAAAAAATTGCAAAAAAAAAAAATTTTCAGTGTCTATGAAGAATTGATATTTATGATGTTTTTAGTCACCATGTCCAGAATATGTTTTCAAAGCATATTTTATACATAGAAAATAAAAAAAAAATTATAAACAAAAGAGAAAAATTGTGAAACTCTCCAAAAAAATTAAGAAAGCAAATCAAGATCACGAGGGAAGAAACCAACGAGCATATGTGAGCTTTAAGTTGGAGAGACCAGGGAAGCGTGTGAAGTTCTTTGTTGCAAGGTTGAACACACATATGTCCAGGCATGAAGGTTTTTTGCCTTGCTTAAAAGTACGGTCATAACGGGTGAAATAGATGGAGTTTGGTTCGATACCAAGAGTATGGTCAGCAGGCACGGTGATACCCAAATCAAGAAGCAGTGCCTCATCACCTAGAGAATCAACCTCAAAAAACGGGATCCGGTTTTTGATAATACTAGCGGGGTCTGGATTAGGATCATTTTTGTATAGACGGAAGGTCCTATGCATTGTTCTTCCACAAAAGATGTTCTTGACCAACAAAACCTCTCCTGATGATGTAACTGCAATGTTATAGCTAACTGTTTTTTTATCAACACTCAGAGGACCTGGCGAATGAAATGGTACTAATCTATTTCTCGTTCGAATATTCGGAATCTTCTTGTCCCAAAAAATCCAGTTTTTGAATGACATGATAACTCATTGAAACGTAAAGACTATTGATGTGTCTGTATTTTATAGGTTTTGACCATAGTTTTTAGGATTGTTTTGAGTCTTTTCCTAGGTCCAAGTGTGATTTTAGAGTCTTTTTAGTCCTTTGTGAGTCTTTACAGGTTCTAGGTGACTTTGGCAGGAATCTGAGCGTTTTGGGGATGAAAACATGCATCTGGAGCTAATTGGTTGAAGACTGATTCGGGCTAGTAAGCAGATGGAGTGAAAGCAGAAAAACGTTGCGGATCGACTGATCCTCGCGAGATCGACCATTCCCGTCCCCGACGCAACTTTTCCTTATTTGTTTTAAACCGACTTTTAGGGTTTTATTTTGATATTTAAGTTAGAGGCACGGCCTCCAGAGACATAAGTTTTATTTTCTGAGACTATTTTGTATTGAGAGAAAAAGGGAGAAGATCTCTAATCCTTCTTGACACTTTGGAGAAGATTTCTAAACCCTATTTTCTATTCTTTTGCAATTCAATTATGTTTTCTTCATTATTGATTTGTTGTATCTGCTTCTCCATGTCTGAGTAGTTTCACTGTTGGTTTAGGGTTTCAGAAAGGGTTTTTATGATTTATTGATGCTAGATTTGTTAGATTAGGGATTGATCTTATTGTTCTTCATCTATAGTTGTTCTTAATGCTTAAGCTAGATTGATCACCTAGGTTAAGATCTTAGGTTTAATTCATCGGGGCACCAAAAGTGTTGTTGAGTTGCTTGAAAAGAACATAGGTGAGCAAGGTGGACCTTAGCCAATGAAAGTTGAAGTTGAGGCACCTTGTGAACAGATCAAACTTGAACTTGTTATTGCTTGCTTGGTTTGCTAGATCCAAATGACGGTTTAGGGTTTAGTGAATTCATTGCATAGATAGTTAATGCTGCGAAAGTAGGTTAGCTTTACAACTGTGATTTGAGTTCTAGAACGGTGTCTAATGCTATCCCAATCCATCATCTAATTTCGTGAATTTGACCCCTAATTGATTCCCTGCACCCAATGTTTTCCTTTTTGATTTAGAAAACAATTTATTTACTTTCCGTTTTTTAATTATTACTTGCTTCACAAACTTCCTTTTTTGTCTTAGCTATATTTGATCTTCATAGTTTCATAGTGCAATTGTTTGGTCTCTGTGGATTCGATCCTGAAGTGTTACAACGATACCACTAGATCGTGGTGGAGTACACATTAGGTTTTAATTGACTTGTTGATCAATTTGGCGCCGTTGTCGGGGACCAAAACGATTGCCTTTGAGATTCTAGGTTTAAATTTAGTCTAAGATTTATTTTATTTTTTATTTACTAATTAGTTCTTGTGTTCTTTCTCTTGTGTTTTAGGTGCATGCAAACAAGAAGCCACAAGCCTACTGATTTGCGTAATCTGCGAAACGAAGAGTTAGCCCTACTCGAACGAGAAAACAAGAAAGCGAAAGCTAAAGCTGACAAGATGGAGGATGGACATAATCCAGATGGTCATCAGCCTAACCCTCAAGAGGTCTTTATTCTGCCTCCTCCTCCTGCACCACAAGAGCATAATGCAGCTGAGCTGAACCCACCAGCAAGACGAACTACTTTGAGGGATGAAGAAGCTCACAACAGGCTATTTGCGAATCGATCTGCGATTCAACCTCCTGCTCCTGCGAGACAAGATTATGAGATCAAGCATAGCCTGATCAATTTGGTCCAGAACCGTGTGTTTAATGGATTAGCATCAGAGAGCCCTCTGGACCATATTGAAGCTTTTGAGAGATTGGCTAGTACAACAAGGTCTAATGGAGTTCCGTATGATTATCTCATGTTGACTTTGTTCCAATTCTCCTTAGGAGATAAGGCTTTGAGATGGCTAAATCTCTTGGACCGAGGATCACTTACCACCTGGGAGCAGTGTAGAGCAGCGTTTTTAAACCACTTCTACACTAAGTCACGATCCGCTATGTTAAGGAGCAAGATCACTACCTTCTCACAAGGTGGTACGGAGTCTTTTTGTGAAGTGTGGGAGAGATTCAAGGAGTATATGAGGGACTGTCCTCATCATGGCTTTTCACAAGAGAATCTTATGAACATCTTCTATGGAGGAATTGACCAGAAGTACCAGATGGCACTCGATACTGCCAGCAGAGGAGATTTTTCTACTAACACTGCAGCTGAAGCAAACCTCTTGATCGAAAACCTTGCAGCGAGTAACAGCAATCATAGCCATGAGTATGATCGTTATGTGCGTGTTGTTAGCTCAGTGAATACAGATGTTATTAAGAGTCTCACTGCCAAGGTAGACCTTCTTCTGAAGAGAGATCAGCAAGCTGTCAACATGTGCGACGGGCAGACGGGTGCGTATCAGCAGGTTGGAGTAAATTCAGGTTTTGAGGGAACAGAGGAGCTGAACTATGTAGGAGGACAAGGGAACTATCAGAATCATGGGTTTAATCAGAATTATAGAAATCATCCTCATCTCTCCTACAAAAGCACCAATGTTGAGAATCCTCAAGATCAAGTGTATCCTCTACATAATCAACAAGGTAACTTCTCGCAAGGATTTCAGAACAAAGGTGCTGGATTTAGTAGCTCAAATGTCCAAGGATACCACGCTCCATCTGCAGCTCCACAAGATAACAAACTCGAATTGATGATGCAAGCATTGCTGGATGGCCATAAGAAAAGTTCTGCTGAGATTAATGTCAAGATTGATAGCATGTACAATGATTTGAATGGGAAATTTGAGAGGTTGAGTTCACGTGTTGATTCCATTGATAAGAGAGTCTCTGCTATTTCTTCTAGCTCTAAGAATAAAGAGTCATGCAATGCTATCACACTCCATGGTGTAATTGAAGATGGGCTGAGTTGTGCTGTGATCAACTCATGTTTGGCTTCCGCAGAGACGGGATCGATCAGTCCCGAACCTAGATCGGTCATTCCATTCTATCCTGATAATTCGAGTCTGCTCCCCAGAGAAGTTGGATCGACCGATCCTCCCTACAGATCGATCGATCCCATCGCTATTGCAGAGTCTGTCTCAGAAAATTTCATACTGGCTGCTCCTTCTGTTGAACGACCGCTCCAAGCTGCAAGAATGGGGATTTACGACTCATCTGCTCCTGATATGAATACCAAGGAATCAATTCTTTGGGAACCAAAGCCCTATAGGCCACAAATTCCTTTTCCAAGAAGACATGAGAAGAAACCTCTGGATGAAAAGAAGTATGATCGGTACAAAGAAGCTATAAGTGAGTTGATCACTGACATTCCCTTTACAGAGGCAGTAAAGCATATCTCTTTGTTTAAGAAGGTTTACAATGATGTTATGGTTGAAGAAAATGATTTGGTGGAGGTTAAGGCGTTTTTGGCTAGAGAGAAGAACATTCATGCTCCATCTTTGAAAAGACTATCCAAGTTAGAAGATCCAGGAAAATTTGTTGTTCCATGCTCCATCTTAGGAGTGAACTTTGAGGATTCCCTTTGTGACACTGGATCCAGTGTGAACGTAATGTCTAAGGCTATTGCAGAGGATTGGGGATTGATGATATGAAGGTTTCTTAAAGTCTCTCTCACGTTTGCAAATGTTGTCACCGCGACTCCACAAGGATTCATTAACAATTTAGATGTTCGAGTTGGGAATTTCTTGGTTGCTACAGATTTTCATGTTGTGGAAATGAGCGAGGGTTCTGTTATGCCTTTGATTCTTGGGAGACCTTTCTTAGCAACAGTGGGAGCAGTTGTTGACTTGCCTAATAAGCGGATCACTTTCTCTAACATTTATGATAAAGTCTTCTACAACACAATCACTGCAAATAAAGCTATACAACATGGCTCTTGTCTAGTTGTAGAACATGAGAAGGAGTTGGATGTCGTGATAATGGGAGAGAGTGCGGATAAGAATGAGGTCAACGAAGTCCTGGATGGAGACACTCGTTCTTCTAAGAAGAGTTCTAAGAGGGTTAAGAAGAGATACAAGTCTAAGATAGAGAGAGTAATACCAGATCTTCACATAACCTTGGTACCCCAGAGATATGTTAGAGACACCATTGAGTACAAGGTGAAGTGTAAAGGAACATCTCGGCCTTTCTCTAAAGTTAAAGCCATCCTCACTCCGGAGTTTAAAGAAAAAGACCAAGAAGCAGTGGATGGTATGTTGAAAAAGGTTTTGGAGCTTAAGATGACGAATTGGAGAGCTTGTTCTGATATGAGCTCTCATCCTCCCAACACTTGACACCTGAAACCACGGTCAAGCTATAGACCTTAAACAAGCGCTTATGGGAGGCAACCCATGGGGTTTGTGCTGGCTTACCCTTTTCTTTTTATTTATCTTAGGATTTTGGTTTTGTTTTTAGGATTTATTACGGTGAAATCACGTCCGGTGTTAAGTGTTTTCAGGAACAGGTTCCAAACGTAGAAGATGCGAAATTTTTTGTTCCAGGAGCTTCGGATCGATCGATCCTCCTTAAAGATTGACTGATCCCGTTGGTTTGCTGTGGGTATCTCCAAGCTCAATAATGTTGCAGATCGGTTGCTCCCATCCTGAGATTGGTTGATTCCATAACCACCCTTGCCAACACCACTCCAACATCAGATGCGAGATCACCGGTTTTTTTTTCTTTTCTTTTCTTTTTCTTTTTCATTTTTCTTATTTTCTTTGTCGGATTCATTCTTTTCTTGGCTTTGCTTTCACACCGGGACGGTGTGAAGTAAGTCCGGGGGAGGGATGTCTCCAAGTTACTAATTTCGTTTTCTTTGGTTGGTTTCTTTTGATTTATCGAGTCTTTGAGTCATTTTCTTATTTTTATTGAGTCAAAAAAAATTAGGAAACTATGATCATTTCTAGGAATCTTTTGCTTTGAACTAACACTCTTATGATTGCTTTAGTACTTCTGATTTGGAATGAAGCTTGGAATGAACATGAGCAGGCTCAACACGCCCCAAAAGACACTCGCCAAGGAGAACACTAAGTTGAACCAGAAGTTGTCTCTAGATTTGACAGGACTTAACAGGACTTAACCGGACTTAATTGCTTACCTTGGGGCTTGGTATACATCGGTCAAGACTCCTCCCTTCAAGCCTTACAAGACATGCAACTCCTCACAAAGTATGCTTCCCCTCTCTCTTCCCTTCAGTACTCAGTAAAAAAAAAGAGAAAAGAAAAATATAAGAAGAAGAGGATACAGGTAATAAAAGAAGTGAACCGAGGGTTGTGCGTAAACCCGTGCATCTTTCGGAACTCATGGAAACCTGTCCACAAGAAAAGAGCAAAGTATTGATAAAAAAAATACAATGATACCCTAGAAAATTAGGGAGAAATCAATCCTTTGGAAGTGAGAAAAGAGAGAGGAAAGGAAGCATATGTAGGAGGTCTTGGGCGATAAGAGGTTGAAGGAGTCAACAGTTCGATGATCGATACTCCCATGGTAAGACCGCACCTTTGTACTAATCTGATGTAGAGAGACAACGATGGGGAGACTAAAGGTTCTCTAAGGCCGTGGAGTTCAGAGTAGGGAGTGTTGATCCTAATCATGGGCAGAGTACAAAAAGTAGTTCTCAATTTGATGTGATGAAGAGTGCAAAGAAGAAGTTCCCAAGAATATGTGAGTTTCCACTTTCAAACCTTTTCTTTGTTCTTGAGTTTTTGTCTGTTCTTGCTTGAGGACAAGCAAAGATTCAAGTCCGGGGGAATTGATGTGTCTATATTTTATAGGTTTTGACCATAGTTTTTAGGATTGTTTTGAGTCTTTTCCTAGGTCCAAGTGTGATTTTAGAGTTTTTTTAGTCCTTTGTGAGTCTTTACAGGTTCTAGGTGACTTTGGAAGGAATCTGAGCGTTTTGGGGATGAAAACATGCATCTGGAGCTAATTGGTTGAAGACTGATTCGGGCTAGTAAGCAGATAGAGTGAAAGCAGAAAAACGTTGCGGATCGACTAATCCTCGCGAAATCGACCATTCCCGTCCCCGACCCAACTTTTCCTTATTTGTTTTAAACCGACTTTTATGGTTTTATTTTGATATTTAAGTTAGAGGCACGGCCTCCAGAGACATAAGTTTTATTTTCTGAGACTATTTTGTATTGAGAGAAAAAGGGAGAAGATCACCACCACGCTCGAGTACCACCATATGACAAAAGTCTGGTAACCACACGCATGTTAAAACCTCACGGTAACGTTCTTGCTGACGGCTATATAGTGAATCATGTAGGACCGTGAAGATCCAAATATGAGATAACGATTATAACACCTATGTAAATCGATAAAAGAAAGGAGTAGAAGCAGATTCTCGGAGGCGAGATATGATCTCTTTCCTTAACCCAAAGTAGCTCCCGCAGTGTGGCGGTTTAACGAGTACATGGATCCTAGGATACAACCGAGACGAGATTGAATCAACACACTTGATTACGGACTCAAACGAACGTTGGCTCAACGATACACTCTTGATGACACTTACGTTTCTTAGTGAGAGAAAGAGGAGTGAGAGAGAGTTGGATCTTTGTTTATGTGTCTTTTCTTCTCTGCAAGCGTGAAAAATAATGAAACGAGAGAGCTCTGTATTTATATGGAGAAGAGGACGAGATGCTCTCCACAAAATCTGGGCTCGTGGACTGATATATCGGGGAGTTGAGGTGAGCTGAAGACGCGGCCGAGTATCCCACGGTGGCGAGATATGTGGAACGACTTACTCTTCCGTTTGGAGTTGATAAGATCAATTCTCGACTTCATTATGCAAACACGACATATCTTGCTGGACCTAAAGCCAATTAACCAAGACCCAAACTCAAACTCAGTTTGGTACGACACAAAGGCATGTGTGATTTGCGTAACGGTCACTCATCTCAAGCTAACCACTTCTCATTCATTATAACAACAATTTTGACAAGTAACTACACTATGTTATAATGCTCATTACAAGGAGTCCAAAGAGTCCTTAATCCGGTCATTCTGATGATGGACGTCACCGGAAAAGTCACCGGAAAGTAGGCTAAAGCCATGTTGTCAAAAAAGTAGTTCCAACAATCCCCCACATGAATAGAATTGACTCTAAACATATGAAGACTTAACTAAACTTAATAGACTAAAAAGACTAGACTGACTAGACAGACTCGACTTTCAAAAGTGTATGCGAAAAATAACTGTGTCTGAGATAGTAGCATTTTTCAGCCTTGAACTACTCATTGTTAATATCTGTCGGATTTACTAGCAGGGAGGTGAACATGATGGCTTGAACCACCCGAATTCTTATGTAAACCGAGACAACAGGTATAACCCAGCTTCTTTTTCTCGAAGAACCAAGTTCTCTATTGTGTTCGTTTTGGCCATGAACATGTCTGGATTTCATGAGTGAAGTTGGAGAATATAGCCTTACATTTTATTTTCCTAGAAACGGCCTGATTTCACACTCACTAGGTGCCATTAGCGCTTGTTTTAAGAAATTTTCCTTTAGGAAATGCTCCACTGATATATCAAAGCTTCTGGACTTGATCATTAAAAGCATTGCTTAACCTTTAAAGACACAGGAAGTACTGTTTTTCATCTTAGGAACTGGGCTGTGACTATTAGTCATACATTACTCCAGATTGATTTTGTTTGATTTATTTTTCCCTTTGAACCTAATTCTTGGGATCTCCAGTCATTTAGGTGGGATTTCCATCAAACATCCTCTTAGATTGTAGGCTTTAGACCCATTCCTCTTGATGATTTTACAACTTGATCTCTAGCTAGCCCTTCAGTAAAGGGGTCTGCAAGATTAAAAACTGTATTTATGTAATCTACTGTAATTACACCAGTAGTGATCAAGTTTCTAATGGTCTTATGACGTCTTCTAATATGACGGTTCTTGCCATTGTAGTGAGTATTGTGTGCTCGGGCAATAGATGATTGGCTATTGTAGTGTACACGTAATGCCGGCACAGGTTTTTCCCACATCGGAATATCTTCCAAAAAATTATGAATCCAGTCTGCTTCTTCTGCGGCTTTATCTAAAGCTATAAACTCCGACTCCATGGTTGATCCAGCTGTTAGAGTCTGTTTCGCAGATTTCCATGATACTGCTGCACCTCCTAAAGTAAAGACATATCCACTTGTGGATTTTGAGTTTTTGGAATCAGCTATCCAATTGGCGTCACTGTATCCTTCTAAAACTGCTGGTTCTTTACCATAGTGCAGCCCATAAGTTTTTGTGTATCTTATGTAAGTTAATACTCTTCTTATGGCTTGCCAGTGTTTATGACCTGGATTACTGGTGTAACGACTTAGAACGTTAACTGCGTGCGCGAGATCGGGTCTTGTACAATTTGATAAGTACATGAGACTTCCGATCACCCTAGCATACTCTATCTGTGACACCGCTTCACCCGAGTTTTTGGTCAAGTGAAGTTCATGATCTACAGGAGTTTTTGCTTTTCCTTTTGAGTAGTTTTTAAACCGCTCAAGGATCTTTTCAGCATAATGTGCCTGTGACAGAATAATTCCGTCAGAGATTCTAGTGATTTTAATCCCTAGAATGACATCAGCTAAACCCATATCTTTCATGTCAAATTGACCATGAAGCATATTTTTGTTTGTTGGATTATGTTTTTATTGCTACCAATGATGAGCATGTCATCAACGTACAAACATAACAAAACATACCCACTAGGAGTAGTTTTAATATATATGCACTTATCACATTCATTTATTTTGAAACCATTTGACATCATTACATTATCAAATTTTTCATGCCATTGTTTTGGAGCTTGTTTAAGTCCATACAACGACTTCACTAGTCTACAGACTTTATTTTCTTGTCTTGGGGACACAAACCCTTCGGGTTGTTTCATATAAATTTCCTCTTCTAAATCACCATTAGAAAGGCGGTTTTTACATCCATTTGATGGATTTCCAGGTCTCTTAACGCTGCAATCCCGATTAGCATTCTGATTGACGTTATTCTCGTTACAGGAGAATAGGTGTCAAAGAAATCCAGACCTTCTTTTTGTCGGAATTCTTGCACCACAAGTCTAGCTTTGTACTTATCAATAGAGCCATCAGTTTTTAATTTTGTTCTGAAGATCCATTTACGCCTAGTGGTTTAAACCCTTCAGGTAGTTCAACTATCTCCCATGTATGATTTTGCATAATGGAGTTGATCTCACTATTAACGGCTTCCTTCCATAAAGGAGCGTCGGGTGTAGTCATGGCTTCATTATATGTTCTTGGTTCGTTCTCTGCAAGAAGAACCATCAAGAAGTCTTCACCGTAAGTTTTTCCCTGGCAAGCTCGTTTGCTACGTCTAGGTTCTTTTTCTACTTGTTTTACCGAGGTACCAGAGGTACTGGCCTCATTAGTAGTGGTGATTGCATCTCTCTCTTCCCAAGTGCGTTTCAGATTTTGTTTATCCTTACACGGGAAAATATTTTCAAAGAAAGAAGCATTTCTTGATTCCATTATTGTATTAACATGAATATTCGGAATATCTGATTTGTGAACCAGAAACCGATAAGCACTACTGTTGTGTGCATATCCAATAAAAATACAATCAACGGTTTTAGGTCCGACTGTAACCTTCTTTGGAGGTGGCACTGCGACTTTAGCGAGGCACCCCCACACTTTTAGGTATTTGTACGATGGTACATTTCCTTTCCAAAGTTGATAAGGCGTATCGCTGGTTGTTTTGTGCGGTATTTTATTCAGAATGAAGTTTGTGGTAAGCAAAGCTTCCCCACACAGGTTCTGTGGTAACCCCGATTCCTGCAACATTGCATTCATCATTTCTTTCAGAGTTCGGTTTTTTCGTTCCGCAACTCCGTTAGATTCCGGTGAATAGGGAGCAGTAGTTTGATGTATAATACCCATTTCTTGACAAAAGTCATTAAAAGATCCATCATGCTCGCCTCCTCTATCACTTCTTACTACCTTGATAGTTTTTGAGAGTTGATTTTCAACTTCGGTTTTATATTCTTTGAATTTCTCCAAGACTTTGTCTTTACTACGTAACAAATAAACGTAGCAATATTTTGTACAATCATCTATGAAAGTAACAAAATACTTTTTACCGTCTCTAGATTGTACGTATTTTAAATCACACAATTGTCTGTATTAATTCTAGAGGTTTGTTTGCTCTTTCAACACGAGGTGATGGTGTTTTTGTGAGTTTCGCTTGAACGCATACTTCACATTTTTCTTTGCTTATTTTGCATTTGGGGATTAGTTCAAATTAATTAATCTTTGCATAGATTTATAATTCACATGTCCTAACCATAAAGTAGAAGACTCAACCAAATAAGCAACTGAATTTTTATTCATGGAATTGTTTGAAATAGAAGTAGAAGCTACATCATTTTTCTTAAGGATTGTTGCAACACACAGCTTAACAAGTCCTCCCTTAACAAAACCTTTGCTAATAAAGACACCATTCTTCCTCAGAGTCATCTGATCGGACGCGAGATTAGCAACAAAGCCATGGTTGCTCAAAAAGGTCCCAGAGACCAGATTCTTCCTCATGTCTGGAACATGCTTCACGTTATGGAGCGTGACGGCCATCCCGGAAGTCATCTTCAAGACCACCTTTCCGGTTCCAACGATCTTGGAATGAGACACATTACCCATCATCAGATTCTCACCGGACTTGGATTTCTGATAAGTGCTGAACATGTCTCTGTGAATGCAGATGTGGGTAGTGGCTCCAGTGTCGTACCACCACTCCCTTGGGTTTTCATTGTTCATCACCACATTTGTTTCTGTGACGACCGCACACAAGTCCTCTTCAGTCAAATTGGCTTGATTTTTACCCTTGTCTTTGCTGCGACATTCAGCGGTTTTGTGGCCTTTCTTGCCACAGTGGCTGCACTTTCCAGCAAACTTCTTAGTCCCACCTTGCTTCTTGAAGAACGTGGAGGACTAAGGTGCCATCTTGCCTGGAACAGCCTTTTTTGGTGAAGCTCCTTTGTTGCCGTAGAGAACCTTAGCTTTCCCTTTTCTCCTATACTCAGCCATATTTGCATTCTCATCAATGACGGACACAGCATTGTCACGTTCAGTTGATTGTTTTGCAGCCTTGAGATTAGGTTGAGCAAGGTGATTGGCTTCTGCTTGTGATCCAGATAGTGCTTGAAGTCGCTCCAGCTTGGAGGTAGCTTCTCGATGAAGCAATTCACTGCAAATGTCTCACATATGTTCATTCCTTCATCAGCTAACTGTTGTGCAACCACTTGAAGCTCATGTACCTGATCCATTATGGGCCTAGAATCCACCATATGGTAGTTGAGAAACTCCCTTGTGGCGTGTTTCCCTGAGCCCACATTGTAGACTTTGTACTTGGTTTCTAGAAGATTCCAGAGAACCTTGGAGGTTAGTGCTTTGTTAAACACCTTGAACAGCTTTTCCTCCATGTGCACAAGGATGGCATTTTTGGACAAGTAGTCCGAGTGATGCCATGCATCAACACTTGCATACGCATGCACGTTGTTGTTATCAACAGGCAGTGCTGGAGCATCCTCGGTGAGAAACTTCTGCAGGTTGAGTGTACACAAGAAGAAGTGCATCTTTTGTTGCCACGATTCAAAGTTTGTGCCATCAAACTTGTTTGGCGTCACTGCAGAGCTCGGGATGCTCGGTTTCAGCTCGGTCGGTAGGAGAGGAGCAGATGGTGGACCATTCCCGGGTTGGGTTGTCGACTCACGAAGTTCCTCAGCACCTCCGTTGTTGTTGTTGTTGTTTTCAACACCGTTAGTCATATGCTCATAAAAGACAAAAATATGTCAATATTTGTGAACAAATATAATTATTAATCAAGAGTTAGCAATTAAATAATTGAATAATTAAATTAATTTAATTTGCTAAAAATTAATTAGTTTCTGTAGATAGCTTTTATAGTACGTAAACAACGTCACACTAAAGCTACAGTAGAAAAAAACAATTTTTTTGATTTCGAAGAACTGTTTCACGAAACTACCACATGCATGGTTTTCATGGAAACTGTTTTAAAATCTCGAGAATCTTGTAGTGAAGTTTTGCGAAACACAACCCGAAGGCCTTCACATAAACATTCACAAATCGATTACACTACGGTATTATTCGTTATCAACTGTTCGCGTTGTAAGATCTGTTTTAAACTATATGTAGAAAGCGAATCTTTACTTTGGGTTAAGACTGTAGGACCGCGAAGATCCAAATATGAGATAACGATTATAACACCTATGTAAATCGATAAAAGAAAGGAGTAGAAGCAGATTCTCGGAGGCGAGATATGATCTCTTTCCTTAAGCCAAAGTAGCTCCCGCAGTGTGGCGGTTTAACGAGTACATGGATCCTAGGATACAACCGAGACGAGACCGAATCACAACACTTGATTACGGACTCAAACGAACGTTGGCTCAACGATACACTCTTGATGACACTTACGTTTCTTAGTGAGAGAAAGAGGAGTGAGAGAGAATTGAATCTTTGTTTATGTGTTTTTTCTTCTCCGCAAGCGTGAAAAATAATGAAACGAGAGAGCTCTGTATTTATATGGAGAGGAGGACGAGATGCTCTCCACAAAATCTGGGCTCGTGCACTGATATATCAGGGAGTTGAGGTGAGCTGAAGACGCGGCCGAGTATCCCACGGTGGCGAGATATGCGGAACGACTTACTTTTCCGTTTGGAGTTGATAAGATCAATTCTCGACTTCATTATGCAAACACACATATCTTGCTGGACCTAAACCCCATTAACCAAGACCCAAACTCAAACTCAGTTTGGTACGACACAAAGGCATGTGTGGTTTACGTAACGGTCACTCATCTCAAGCTAACCACTTCTCATTCTTTATAACAACAGATTTTGACAAGTAACTACACTATGTTATAATGCTCATTACAAGGAGTCCAAAGAGTCCTTAATCCGGTCATTCCGATGATGGACGTCACCGGAAAAGTCACCGGAAAGTAGGCTAAAGCCATGTTGTCAAAAAAGTAGTTCCAACAAATCATACACAAGTAACTCTTATTGAAGTACCACACGACGACGTACTCGTCTTTCTTCTCATCTAGCCACAAAAGACCTCTTAGCTCTTCCGCATTATAATGCATGACAGCTGATGAGGAATAATATCTTACCTCCTTGAATTCACTATCTCCGACTCGTTCAAGACTATAGTAGTCACTCTTCATTGACTCTAGAGGTGGAAGATCGATCTGTTTCTCGCTAAAAAAATTTATGATATAGAGCTTGGATTTAGAATCTATAACCAAGAACCATTCACCTGAATTTGCCAAGAATCGGATCCCCGAAAAGTCACGTTTAGTTTTGTAAACCCTAGCTTCATCCGGGTTATACAGAGCACAAACATCGTTCTCTGGAAACAGAATCAGCCATGGAAATCTTCTTTTATAGAGCACCGTTTGTTTCGAACATGAATACCAATTCAAACACACAATCTTAGCGCGGTGTAAGTCCACAAAACTCAAAAGTTCAAACACAGATGTCAAGATGTCCATAGGGAGCTCCGACCAGAAGCCAGAATTAGGAGTCTTCATGCTTTTATCATACAAAGTAAGGAAACGAGGCAGAGAATGTAAATAGGGTTATTACTTCAGCTTTGCGTTGTCAACTCCAACCAGACAAGAAAAAATCGTTCTAATTCACTGATGTGTCTGTATTTTATAGGTTTTGACCATAATTTTTAGGATTGTTTTGAGTATTTTCCTAGGTCCAAGTGTGCTTTTAGAGTCCTTTTAGTCTTTTGTGAGTCTTTATAGGTCCTAGGTGACTTTGGAAGGAATCTGAGCGTTTTGGGGATGAAAACATGCATCTGGAGCCAATTGGTTGAAGACCGATCGAGCTAGAAGGCAGATGGAATGAGAGCAGAAATATGTTCTGGACTGACTGATCCTTTCGAGATCGACCAATCCAGTTCCCGACGCAAGTTTTCCTTCTTTGTTTTAAACCGACTTTTAGGGTTTTATTTTGATATTTAAGTTAGAGGCATGGCCTCCAGAAACATAAGCTTTATTTTTTCTGAGACTATTTTGTATTGAGAGCAAAGGGAGAAGATCTCTAATCCTTCTTGACACTTTGGAGAAGATTTCTAAACCCTATTTTCTATTCTTTTGCAATTCAATTATGTTTTCTTCATTATTGATTTGCTGTTTATACTTCTCCATGTCTGAGTAGTTACTCAATTGGGTTTAGGGTTTCAGAAGGGTTTATATGATTAATTGATGCTAGGTTTGTAAGATTAGGGATTAATCTTGTTGTTCTTCATCTATTGTTCTTCTTAATGCTTAAGCTAGACTGATCACCTAGATTAAGATCTTAGGTTTAATTCATCTAGGCATCAAAAGTGTTGTTGAATTGCTTGAAAAGAACATAGGTGAGCAAGGTGATCCTTAGCCAACGACAGTTGAAGTTGAGGCACCTTGTGAACATAATCAAACTTGAACTTATTGCTTGCTAGGATTGTTTAGATTCAAACGACGGTTTAGTGTTTTATCAATTCCTTGCATAGATAGCTAATGCTGCGACAGTAGGTTAGTTTTACATTCGAGATTTGAGTTCATGAACGGTGTTTAATGCTATCCCAATTTATCATCTAATTTCGTGGTCATGTCCCCTAACTGATTCCCTGCGCCCAATATTTCCTTTTTGATTTAGAAACAACTTATTTACTTTCCGTTTTTTTATTAGTTACTTTATTCACAAAACTTCCTCTTTTGTCTTAGCTATATTTAATCTATATAATTTCATAGTGTAATTGTTTGGTCCCTGTGGATTCGATCCTGAAGTGTTACAACGATACCACTAGATCGTGGTGGAGTACACATTAGGTTTTAATTGACCTGTTGATCAATTTGGCGCCGTTGCCGGGGACTAAAACGATTGCCTTTGAGATTCTAGATTTAAATTTAGTCTAAGATTTTTTCTTTTATTTACTAATTAGTTCTTGTGTTCTTTCTCTTGTGTTTTAGGTGCATGCAAACAAGAAGCCACAAGCCTACTGATTTGCGTAATCTGCAAAACGAAGAGTTAGCCCTACTTGAACGAGAAAACAGGAAAGCGAAAGCTAAAGCTGAAAAGATGGAGGATGGACAGAATCCAAATGGTCATCAGCCTAACCCTCAAGAGGTCATTATTCCGCCTCCTCCTCCTATTCCACAATGTCAGGCTCCACGAGAGCAGAATGCGGCTGAGCTAAACCCACCAGCAAGGCGAACTACTTTGAGGGATGAAGATGCTCACAACAGGCTATTTGCGAATCGGTCTGCGATTCAACCTCCTGCTCCTGCGAGACAATATTATGAGATCAAGCATAGCCTGATCAATTTGGTCCAGAACCGTGTGTTTAATGGATTAGCATCAGAGAGCCCTCTGGACCATATTGAAGCTTTTGAGAGATTGGCTAGTACGACAAGGTCTAATGGAGTTCCATATGATTACCTCATGTTGAATTTGTTCCAATTCTATTTAGGAGATAAGGCTTTGAGATGGCTAAATCTCTTGGACCGAGGATCACTTACCACTTGGGAGCAATGCAGAGCAGCGTTTTTAAACCACTTCTACACTAAGTCACGATCAGCTATGTTAAGGAGCAAGATCACTACCTTCTCACAAGGTGGTACAGAGTCTTTTTGTGAAGCATGGGAGAGATTCAAGGAGTATATGAGGGACTGTCCTCATCATGGCTTTTCACAAGAGAATCTTATGAATATCTTCTATGGAGGAATTGACCAGAAGTACCAGATGGCACTCGATACTGCCAGCAGAGGAGATTTTTCTTCTAACATTGCCGCTGAAGCAAACCTCTTGATCGAAAACCTTGCAGCGAGTAACAGCAATCATAGCCATGAGTATGATCGTTCTGTGCGTGTTGTTAGCTCCGTAAATACAGATGTTATTAAGAGTCTCACTGCCAAGGTAGACCTTCTTTTGAAGAGAGATCAGCAAGCTGTCAACATGTGCGACGGGCAGACGGGTGCGTATCAGCAAGTTGGAGTAAATTCAGGTTTTGAGGGGACAGAGGAGCTAAACTATGTAGGAGGACAAGGGAACTATCAGAATCATGGGTTTAATCAGAATTATCGAAATCATCCTAATCTCTCCTACAGAAGCACTAACGTCGAGAATCCTCAAGATCAAGTGTATCCTCCACATAATCAACAAGGTAACTTCTCGCAAGGATTTCAGAACAAAGGTGTTGGATTTAGTAGCTCAAATGTCCAAGGATACCAAGCCCCATCTGCAGCCCCACAAGATAACAAACTTGAATTGATGATGCAAGCACTGTTGGAGGGCCATAAGAAAAGTTCCGCTGAGATTAATGTCAAGATTGATAGCATGTTCAATGATTTGAATAGGAAATTTGAGAGGTTGAGTTCACGTGTTGATTCCATTGATAAGAGAGTCTCTGCTATTTCTTCTAGCTCTAAGAACAAAGAGTCATGCAATGCTATAACACTCCATGGTGGGATCAAAGATGGGCTGAGTTGTGCTGTGATCAACTCATGTTTGGCTTCCGCAGAGACGGGATCGATCAATCCTGAGACTAGACCAGCCGGTCCCATCCATTCTGTTAATTCGGGTTTGATCCCCAGAGAAGTTGGATCGACCGATCCCCCTTATAGATCGACCGATCCCCCTTATAGATCGACCGATCCCGTCGATGACGCAGAACCAGTTTCAAAAAGTCTCAGATCGAGCGCTCCACGTCCAGACCAGTCGGTCCCTGTTGCAGGTATGGGAAAACCCAGCTCAGTTGTTCCTGATGCAGATACCAAGGAATCAATTCTTGTGGAACCAAAGCCCTATAGGCCACAAATTTCTTTTCCCAGAAGACAAGAGAAGAAACCTCTGGATGAAAAGAAGTATGGTCGGTACAAAGAAGCTATAATTGAGTTCATCGCTGACATTCCCTTTACAGAGGCAGTAAAGCACATCTCTTTGTTTAAGAAGGTTTACAATGATGTTGTGGTTGAAGAAAAGGATTTGGTGGAGGTTAAGGCGTTTTTGGCTTAAGAGAAGAGCATTTATGCTCCATCTTTGAAAAGACTACCCAAGTTAGAAGACCCAGGAAGATTTGTTGTTCCATGCTCCATCCTAGGAGTGAACTTTGAGGATTCCCTTTGTGACACTGGATCTAGTGTGAACGTGATGTCTAAGGCTATTGCAGAGAGGTTGGGGATTGATGATATGAAGGCTTCTAAGGTCTCTCTAAAGTTTGCAAATGCTGTCACCATGACTCCACAAGGCTTCATTAATAATTTAGATGTTCAAGTTGGGAGTTGCTTGGTTGCTACAGATTATCATGTTGTGGAAATGAGCGGGGGTTCTGTTATGCCTTTGATTCTTGGGAGACCTTTCCTAGCAAAAGTAGGAGCAGTTGTTGACTTGCCTAATAAGAGGATCACTTTCTCTAACATTGATGATAAAGTCTTCTACAACGCAATCACTACAAATGAAGCTATACGACGTGGCTCTTGTCTAGTTGTAGAACATGAGAAGGAGGTGGATGTCATGATAATGGGAGAGAATGCAAATAAGAATGAGGTCAACAAATTCCTGGATGGAGACACTCATTCTTCTGAGAAAAGGTCTAAGAAGGTTAAGAAGAGAGACAAGCCGCATATATAGAGAGTAATACCAGCTCTTCACATAACCTTGGTTTCCCCATAAATATGTTAGAGACACCATTGAGTACAAGGTGAAGTGCAAAGGAATATATCGGCCTTTCTCTAAAGTTAAAGCCACCCTCACTCCAGAGTTTAAAGAAAAAGGCCAAGAAGCAATGGATGGTATGCTGAAAAAGACTTTGGAGCTTAAGTTGACGAATTGGAGAGCTTGTTCTGATATGAGTTCTCATCCTCCCATCACTTGACACCTGATACCACGGTCAAGCTATAGACCTTAAACAAGCGCTTGTGGGAGGCAACCCATGGGGTTTGTGCTGGCTTACCCTTTTCTTTTTATTTGTCTTAGGATTTGGTTTTGTTTTTAGGATTTATTACGGTGAAATCACGTCCGGTGTTAACTGTTTTCAGGAACAGGTTCCAAACGCAGAAGATGCGAAATTTTTTGTTCCAAGAGCTTCGGATCGATCGATCCTCTTTAAAGATCGACCGATCCCGTTGTTTTGCTGTGGGTATCTCCAAGTTCAATAATGTTGCAGATCGGTCGATCCCACCCTGAGTTTGGTCGATTCCATCACCACCCTTGCCAACACCACTCCAACACCCGATGCGAGATCACCGGTGTTTGTTTCTTTTCCTTTCTTTTTCTTTTTCATTTTTCTTATTTTCTTTGTCGGATTCATTCTTTTCTTGGCTTTGCTTTCACACCGGGACAGTGTGAAGTAAGTTCGGGGGAGGGATGTCTCCAAGTTACTAATGTCGTTTTCTTTGGTTGTTTCTTTTGATTTTTTCTTTTATTTGAGTCAGTTTGTCGTGTCAAAAAAAAAAAAAAAAAAAAAAAAAAAAATGGGAAGCTATGATCTATTTTCGGAATTTCTGCTTTAATCTAACACTCTTATGATTACTTTTGTACCTCTGATTTGGAATGAAGCTTGGTATGAACATGAGCAGTCTCAACACGCCCCAAAACACACTCACCAAGGAGAACACTAAGTTGAACCATAAGTTGTCTCTAGCTTTAACAGGACTTAACCGAATTTAATTTCTTACCTTGGGGCTTGGTATACATCGAACAAGACTCCTCCCTTCAAGCCTTATAAGACGTGCATCTCCTCACAAAGTATGCTTCCCCTCTCTCTTCCCTTCAGTACTCAGTAAAAAAAAGAAAAATATAAGAAGAAGAGGATATAGGTAATAAAAGAAGTGAACCGAGGGTTGTGCGTAAACCCGTGCATCTTTCAGAACTCATGGAAACCTGTCCACAAGAAAAAAGCAAAGGATTGATTAAAAAAAAAAATGATACCCTAGAAAATTAGGGAGAAATCAATCCTTTGGAAGTGAGAAAAGAGAGAGGAAAGGGAGCATAAGAGGAGGTCTTGGGTGATAAGAGGTTGAAGGAGTCAACAGTTCAATGATCGATACTCCCATGGTAAGACCGCACCTTTTTACTAATCTGATGTAGAGAGACAACGATGGGGAGACTGAAGGTTCTCTAAGGCTGTGGAGTTCAGAGTAGGGAGTGTTGATCCTAATCATGAGCAGAGTACAAAAAGTAGTTCTCAGTTTGATGTGATGAAGAGTGCAAAGAAGAAGTTCCCAAGAATATGTGAGTTTCCACTTTCAAACCTTTTCTTTGTTCTTGAGTTTTTGTCTGTTCTTGCTTGAGGACAAGCAAAGATTCAAGTCCGGGGGAATTGATGTGTCTGTATTTTATAGGTTTTGACCATAGTTTTTAGGATTGTTTTGAGTCTTTTCCTAGGTCCAAGTGTGCTTTTAGAGTCCTTTTAGTCTTTTGTGAGTCTTTACAGGTCCTAGGTGACTTTGGAAGGAATATGAGCGTTTTGGGGATGAAAACATGCATCTGGAGCCAATTGGTTGAAGACTGATCGAGCTAGAAGGCAGATGGAATGAGAGCAGAAATATGTTCCGGATCGACTGATCCTTTCGAGATCGACCAATCTAGTTCCCGACGCAAGTTTTCCTTTTTTGTTTTAAACCGACTTTAAGGTTTTATTTTGATATTTAAGTTAGAGGCACGGCCTCCAGAGACATAAGTTTTATTTTTCTGAGACTATTTTGTATTGAGAGCAAAGGGAGAAGATCTCTAATCCTTCTTGACACTTTGGAGAAGATTTCTAAACCCTATTTTCTATTCTTTTGCAATTCAATTATGTTTTCTTCATTATTGATTTGTTGTTTATGCTTCTCCATGTCTGAGTAGTTTCTCAATTGGGTTTACGGTTTCAGAAGGGTTTATATGATTAATTGATGCTAGTTGTTAGATTAGGGATTGATCTTGTTGTTCTTCATCTATTGTTGTTCTTAATGCTTAAGCTAGACTCATCACCTAGATTAAGATCTTAGGTTTAATTCATCTAGGCATCAAAAGTGTTTGTTGAATTGCTTGAAAAGAACATAGGTGAGCAAGGTGATCCTTAGCCAACGACAGTTGAAGTTGAGGCACCTTGTGAACATAATCAAACTTGAACTTATTGCTTGCTAGGATTGTTTAGATTCAAACGACGGTTTAGAGTTTTATCAATTCCTTGCATAGATAGCTAATGTTGCGACAGTAGGTTAGTTTTACATTCGAGATTTGAGTTCAAGAACGGTGTTTAATGCTATCCCAATTTATCATCTAATTTTGTGGTCATGTCCCCTAACTGATTCCTTGCGCCCAATATTTCCTTTTTGATTTAGAAACAACTTATTTACTTTCCGTTTTTGATTAGTTACTTTATTCACAAAACTTCCTATTTTGTCTTAGCTATATTTAATCTACATAATTTCATAGTGTAATTGTTTGGTCCCTTTTAATTCGATCCTAAAGTGTTACAACGATACCACTAGATCGTGGTGGAGTACACATTATGTTTTAATTGACCTGTTGATCATTCACATGTAAATTAGCCTAAACCTTAAACCTTTACATTGATGCATGAGCCTAGAGGCCCTAAACTCTAAACACTCATATAGCTGTGTATAAGCTTGTTCCAATGGCACGAAACAAATTACCAAATATCAAAACCACGAATCTGAGTGACGAGCAAAAACCGATAACCCTAAAGATATCAATTGAAACCAAGGAATAACACAAGCTGGGAGAAGAACTAACCTTGGAATTCTAGGAAATAACCTCAAAACACATAAGATACTGAATCCGCAATTTACTGTAATGAAGTGATAATCAAAGAACTCAAAATTGTCTCTGCTAGACTGCTTCTCGTCCTTAAGTAGAGAGAGAGAGAGAGAGAGAGAGAGAGAGAGAGAGAGAGAGAGAGAGAGAGAGAGAGATGCTTAGGAGTTAAGACGATGCGTTTTGTTTTGCCATAAAAAAAAGTTTGATAAAGATGTTAAGTTTTTTATATAGTTCATAAACTTTCATGAGAAAAGTGAAAATAAATAACTTTAACAAAAAAAAAGTGAAAATAAATAATAAATATTTAAAAAGTGTGATCTCTCCAAGAATATAACAGAAGAGAAAAAGTGTGATCTCTCCAAGAAAAGGAAAACAAATCAAGATCATGATGGGAGAAACCATCGAGCATCCGTGAGCCTCAAGTTGGAGAGATCGGGGAAGCGTTTGAGGTTCTTTGTTGCAAGGTTGAACACACAGATGTCCAGGCACGAAGGTTTTGTGCCACGTTTACAAGCACGGTCATGACGGGTGAAATAGATAGAGTTTGGTTCGATACCAAGGGTATGGTCAGCAGGCACGGTGATACCCAAATCAAGAAGCAGTGCCTCATCACCTAGAGAATCAACCTCAACAAGCGGGTTCGGGTATTTCATAATAGCATCCGGGTCAAGATTAGGATCCTTTTTGTATAAACGGAAGATCATATGCCTTGTTGTTACGTTAAAGATTCTCTGGACAAACAAAACCTCTCCTGATGTTGTAACTGCAATGTTATAGCTAACTGTTCTTTCATAAACATGATCACGCGGATGAAATGGCATAAGGGTGTCATCATTCTTGAAACCTTCTTGTCCAGACAAATCCAGTTTTTGCATACATTGACTAGTCGTTGAAACGTAAAGACTATCACCACCACCACCCTGGAGTACCATATCAGATATGGCAGGATAAGACAAGCGTGTTGGAATCCTACGGTAATGATCTTCCCCGTTCTTGCAAACGGCTATATAATCAATCGGAATCTTGTGACTCACGTTGAAGTACCACACTGCAACGTATTCTTCTTTCTTCTCATCTACCCACAAAAGACCTCTTAGATCTTTTGCATTCATGATGGTAACTGAGGGACGTTCGAATCCGAATACTACCACCTCCTTGAATTCATTATCTCTGACTCGTTCAAGACTATAGTGATCCCTCTTCATCGACTCTAGAGGTGGAAGATCAATCCTCTTCTCGCTAAACAAATCAATGATATAGAGATTTGAAACAGAATCTAGAACCAGGAACCATTTGCCTGAATTTGCCAAGAATCGGATCCCTGAAAAGTCTCGTTTAGTTTTGTAAACCCTAGCTTCATCCGGGTTATACAGACTACAAACATCGTTCTCTGGAAACAGAATCAGCCATGGATGTCTTTTTTTACGGAACAACGTTTGTTTTGAACACGAATACCAATTGAGACACACAATCTTAGCACGGTGTAAATCCACAAAACTTAGACGTTCGAACACAGATGTTAATATGTCCATAGGAAGCTCCGACCAGTGGCTAGAATTAGGAGTCTCTGTTGGATATTTAAGTGTAAAACAAACGGTTGCTTTATGAACCAAAGCAACTGTTCGGGTTATGGTTATATTATAACGTACGGTTGCAAACGTACGAACACAACTTTATGAAACCTATATAACTCTGTTCCTCCGCCCAAAAACAGAGTAAGAAATCGAGAAAAACAGAGAGGAGAGAAGAGATTCACAACATCAAAGACAAAACACAAAAACAAAACACTGAAACTCTATTTGTTTCTCTTGTATCTCAGCCTAGAACAAGAGAGAAACTTTGATTGTCTTATCCTGCGAGAGATTTTGTGTAACCCAAGGCTTTTTGAAACGACCGACTTTTTTTTTTTTTTTAAAAATAAATATAATTATAATAAATAAACTACAACTAGTGGTCCCATACCCACTAGCCACCTAACCACAAACACAATCAACAGCGGAAATAGCAATACCATTATCATTATCCAATAATACTCAATAACATTCCAATATCATAGCATAGCAATACCAAACAACAAGAAAACATGAAACCGGCAACCTAGCAACGTTTCTAATGACTCAACTCTAGCAACCTAGCAATGCCAGACAACATCCAATTGAGTCCCTAGAACATCCTCCTCTTCATTGCCTGGATTCCACGATCACACTTTGCCTTTACCTGCACCACAAACACAAATTGAGATGCGTAAGTATTATCACAAATACTTAGTGAGGCCGTCCTCCCATCTACTGGGTTATACACACAAGCCATTGAGACCCTCATACTCAAGCAACAATCAAATACACAACAATGCATCAAACAGGAAAAACAAGTCACGGATATAAACTGGTATCGACCGATGCCACAACGGTGCCGATCGATGCTCCTTGATATGGTGCCGATCGATGCCACCCCATGGTGCCGATCGATGCCTCACAAGAAGGTGCCGATCGATGCCAAAAGGTGCCGATCGATGCTCCCTCTGCAACCACGAACTGCCGACGCGAAACACCAAAAATCCGAATCCAAAACTCCAATTTCATTCCCAAACTCGCCCATATGATCCGCAAACCTGTAAGAAACTCAAGAACAACACACCCAAGCAAACAAACAACAAGAATAACACACAAATCACCCAAATACAAGAGATCTCAAGCTTAGATCAACCATGGTCAAGCACTCACCTCTTTCAAGGAGATTCTGACCAACAAGAACGAATCCAACACTCCTAGCACCCTTCCAACACGTTCCTAGCCTTGGATCTTCAATCCCACAGCAAGAAATCTCTCAATCTCTCCCCAAAAGCTCAAGAACACTATCTCTTTGTTTCTCTTTCAAAAACGGCGACTAACTCCCAAATAACACGACCCTGGGTCGTTTTCTACCCTAAAAACTCGATTTAGGGATTCACTAAACCAACCACGCAAACCGGACAATTAAAATTGAACCGACCAAACCGGCCACAATTGGTGTCGATCGATGCCTCACTAGAAGGTGTCGATCGACACCCTTACCAAAAATACCAAAAATTTGGTTTGCGGGTGTTACAATTCTCCCCCACCAAACTAGATTCGTCCTCGAATCTCAACAACCATCAATCAAGGACTCCCGTGCAACCGTCTCCACGGCCCGCACTCCTCCGACTGATCCACAGAAGGTCACCTCTAGGCGATAGACTCTCGCTCCAGGCGTCATTTGCTCTTGACTTTTGGACTTTCCTTTACTCATAGGCCTAAACCTTGAGTTTTTATTGGCTCCTCATCAGACCTAAGTCTGCATGCCAAATGTTGGCTCCTCATCAGGCCGAAGCCTGCATGCCATAACATATAAGGAAAAGTCCAAACTCGTCTCTCGGGTTGCCACCCTACAGCGCCCCCGGATCGTCATCCGAAGTCGATATACCAACCATACTCCCGAGCCACAAAGTCTCTGAATATGGCAGTACTAGGAGAACCTAAGTCCTCCAAGAGTCGCGAGCAAACGATTCTGAACACGTCTGAGTGCTATCCCTATCCAGGTTTCCTTCCCGTGACTCGCGTAAAAACATCCCGATGTTCTACCAGCCACATATTCCCTCACTGGAATACCATATGACCACACAAGGATCATATACACGCCACAAGGGCCGCCACAAAGGCCAAACAAAATGTCCTAAAGAGGACCGCCACCAAGGCCAAACAAATGTCCTAAAGAGGACCGCGCCACCAAGGCATTCTGGCTAAACAGCCCCGCCACAAAGGCATCTGTCCCGAAGGACCGTCACAAAGACACTCTGGCTAAACAGCCCCGCCACAAAGGCCATCTGTCCCGAAGGACCGTCACAAAGACACTCTGGCTAAACAGCCCCGCCACAAAGGCATCTGTCCCGAAGGACCGTCACAAAGACACTCTGGCTAAACAGCCCCGCCACAAAGGCATCTGTCCCGAAGGACCGTCACAAAGACACTCTGGCTAAACAGCCCCGCCACAAAGGCATCTGTCCCGAAGGACCGTCACAAAGACACTCTGGCTAAACAGCCCCGCCACAAAGGCCAAACAAAACGGCTACACAGCCCCGCCACAAAGGCCAAACAAAACGGCTACACAGCCCTCCAAGGCTTCCCACGCCAAACGGACAAATTTCTCCCTCCCGAGAAACTTTCCATATTTAGCACTTTCCATTTCTGGAAACTTTCCACTTAAGGAAACTTCTATTTCGGGAAACTTTTCCCCAAACCCTGCCTCACGGAAACTTTGTACCCCAAATACCACCTCATCTTGTTACTGAGTCGCACAACCAACCACCCCAAGCGACCGAGTAACAAGAGAGATGGGCTGGAATACTCCATTCCCGCTCCAGCCACGGATTACAGACGGAACCAGACTAGGCAAGCTCAGGTCGTGGTTGCTTCTCATACCACTTCTTGAACCTTGCCTTCATCCTTGCCTCAGGTTCCCAAGTCTGCTCCTCCACACCATCACAGTCCCAAAGGACTCTCATCAAAGGAACCTTCTTCTTCCGAAGTTCCTTGATCCTCCTCTCGAGAACCCTCACTGGTCTCGCCTCCAAAGTCATGTTAGGCTGAAGATCTTCTGGAATCTTAGCCAACAACTGATCATCCTCACGGAGACACTTCCGCAACATAGACACATGGAATACCTTATGGAAAGCACGCATAACCTCAGGTAACTCCAGTCTATATGCCACTGGTCCAACTCGCTCAATCACTCTGAACGGACCCATATACCTCGGACTCAACTTAGTCTCTGTCAATGACCTGTTCGGACCCCGCAACATGGCCATCTTGAGGTACACTCTGTCTCCCACCTGAAACTCCAGGTCTCTTCTCCTCTTATCAGCATAACTCCTCTGCCTATCCTGAGCCTCCTTCATGTTCAGCTTGAGAACCCGAATCTTCTCTGAGGTCTCCTGAACAAAATCCGCCCGTACATGCTCCTCTCCCCCACCTGAGTCCAGCATAACGGTGTACGACACGGCCTCCCATACAAAGCCTCATAAGGAGCCATACCAATACTCGCCTGATAGCTGTTGTTGTAAGCAAACTCTACCAGGTTCAGGTGATCTGCCCAATGGCCACCCCAATCCAAGACACACATCCTCAGCAAATCCTCCAACGTCTGGATCGTCCTCTCAGACTGTCCATCTGTCTGGGGATGATAAGCTGTACTCATATGCACCTTAGTGCCCATCTCTGCCTGAAATGCCTGCCGAACACCGAAGTGAACTTAGAATCTCTGTCAGACACAATGCTCGCTGGCACCCCATGCAATCTGACTATCTCCCTCACATACTTCTTAGCCAAGACCGCTGCTCCATCAGTCTTCTTAATGGCCAGAAAATGTGCTGACTTAGTCAACCGGTCCACAATGACCCAAATAGCATCAAAGGTCCGTGACACTGGCAATCCTACCACAAAATCCATGGTAATCATATCCCACTTCCACTCAGGAATGGGTAAGCTCTTCAGTAACCCGCCAGGAACCTGATGCTCAGCCTTCACTAGCTGACACACATCACACCTCGAAACCCAACTCGCTACATCCTTCTTCATCCCGACCCAATGATAGTACCTCTTGAGATCACGGTACATCTTAGTCGCTCCTGGATGAATAGATAACTTGCTCGAATGAGCCTCTCTCAGTATCTCCTGCCTCAACTCCTCATCCTTGGGCACACAAATCCGACCATGCACCAAGATAGTACCATTATCTGAGACCTGATACTCTGACTCAACATCCTTTGAGGCATTCACCAGCCCCAAATCCTTCTCCTGTGCCAACCGCACCCTACTCAAAAGATCTGCTCGGTCAACTGCTTCCAAACCCAACGGTTCCAGTGAAACAGCACACAAGCTCAACGCACTGATCTCTCCTACTAGAGACTCCATCTCCTGCTCCTGAGCCGAAGCTACCCTCTTCCGACTCAGAGCATCTGCAACCGTGTTAGCCTTACCAGGATGATAGGCTATCTCCAAATCATAATCTGCCACAAGCTCCATCCACCGCCTCTGCCTCAAATTCAACTCAGGCTGAGTGAATATATACTTTAGACTCTTATGATCTGTAAACACCTGTACCTTTGCACCATAAAGATAAGATCTCCAAATCTTCAGGGCAAAAACTACAGCACCCATCTCCAAATCATGAGTAGGATAGTTGCTCTCATGCACCCGCAACTGCCGCGATGCATAGGCAATCACCTTCCCACGCTGCATCAGAACACACCCCAAACCAACTCTGGATGCATCTGTATAAACCACATAGGGTTCTCCCTGCTCAGGCAAAGCCAATACTGGCGCAGTAGTCAACATCTCCTTCAGGCTTGCAAAGCCCTCCTCACACTCTTCTGACCAGACAAAAGGAACATCCTTCCCTGTCAACTTAGTCATAGGACGTGCTCTGCTTGCAAACCCCTGCACAAATCTCCTGTAATATCCTGCCAATCCGAGAAAACTTCGATCTCTGTAGCATTCTGCGGTCTAGGCCAATCTCTGATAGCCTGAATCTTCTCGGATCCACAGAAACCCCCTCTGCAGAAACGATATGACCCAGAAAGCCCATCTCACGCTGCCAGAAACTGCACTTGCTCAACTTAGCAAACAACTTCTGCTCCCGCAGCTTCTCCATAACCGCCCTCAAATGCACTGCATGCTCCTCGGGACTCTTAGAATAGACCAGGATATCGTCGATGAAAATGATGACAGATACATCCAGAAACTCCTGGAACACACTGTTCATCAATCTCATAAACGCCGCTGGTGCGTTTGTCAACCCGAAAGGCATCACCACAAACTCATAATGCCCATACCTCGTCCTGAAAGCAGTCTTCCTCACATCTGCCTCATCTATCGGTATCGATGATAACCCGACGCCAGATCCACCTTAGAGAACCAAGTAGCTCCCTCAACTGATCCAACAACTCATCGATCCTAGGAAGAGGATACTTGTTCTTCACAGTGACCCGGTTCAAACCCCGATAATCAATGCATAATCTGAAACTCCCATCCTTCTTCTTCACAAACAACACCGGCGCTCCCCACGGTGATACACTAGGACGGATGAATCCCTTACTCAACAAATCTTCTAGCTGCTTCTTCAGCTCTGCCATCTCTGCTGGAGCCATTCTGTAAGGAGCCTTGGATAACGGTGTCGTCCCGGTTCCAGTTCAATGGTGAAAGGATCCGACCGAGATGGTGGTAATCCCTGCAATGACTGAAACACATCCTCAAACTCCTCTACTACTGGAATACCGCTAACCGTAGACTTCCCCACTGACTCTGGCATAGATATAGTAACCAGATAAGCCTCACGGCCCTTCTCGATCATCTTCCCAGCCTGAATAGCTGAGATCACGAGACTCCCGAAGTCGGTCTAATTCCCTGAAAAACCAACTTCTCTCCTGGACGCTCAAACTCCACTCTACCCCTATGGCAATCCAAATGCACCATATGCCGATGCAACCAATCCATCCCGAGAATGACATCATACAACTCCACTGGACTGATAAGCAAATCCGCTGGCCATGACTCTCCTGCGATCCGAATATCAACCCCTCTAGCTCGTCCAATAACTCTCAGGAACTTGCCTCCAGCAACTCTAACAACTCCTGTACGCTCCCCGGAATCCCCTCTGATTCCCGCACACTCTGCACACTCCGGGGTAATGAAGCTATGAGAAGCTCCAGAATCAAACATAACGTGGGACTTAAACCCGCCCACCAACAAGGTCCCTACACAAACCTCATGTGTTGAGAACCTAACACTTTTCCACAGGAAACAGAAAATCTGAACCTACTATAAATTCACAAAGTTAAAGTATCAGAAATTATACTGTGATCGCCCGGCACTGGTTCCACCAGTCTCTGCTGTCGTGTAAACCCGCGGCGCCTGCTCAATCCGTGCCACCTGCTGCCCTCCAGGCTGCACCTGCTGCAACGCTGCCACTGCTGCCGGCTGCAACTTGGGACAAAAAGGCCTGATGTGCCCTGTCTCCCTGCAGTGATAACAAACCCGAGGCCCTGCCGCCGGAACACTCTTCTTGGGACAAGTAGCAATCTTGTGATCCCTGCTCCCACAGCTGAAGCAACCAGCACCACTCGGCTTCTGCGTAGCCTCCCACTTCCTCTTGGTTCCCTGGGCATGCCTACCGCCCCTGCTAGAACCACCCTGCTGCTGAGCCTTACTAGGCTGAACTGCTGGAGTAACCGACACTGACTGTGCCCGGATATCCTCCTCGATCTCTGCTGCTGTCTCAACCAGCTCAGCACGCGTAGCATAACTCCGCCCTCTGCAATGGACTCTCAAATCATCACGTAGAGCCCTCATAAACCTCCTGATCTGAGCCTCCTCAGACTCCATACTCCGACCCCCATAACATAGAAGTCGACTGAACTCCAAGTCCAGCTCCCGCACTGACCGTGTCCCCTGAGACAACTGAAGGAACTGCACCTCCAAACGATCCAATGCCTCTCTAGGAAAATACTTGCGGTTGAACTCCAAAACGAAGTCAGCCCAAGTCATATCCCGCTGCACCCTCCTAGCAGCCACAGACCTCCACCACAACTCAGCATCTCCACTCAAAAAGTAGACCCCTATGTCCACCCAGAACTCCTCAGGACATCTCAGAGTGTGGAAGTTACGTTCCACTCTCGTCCTCCACGCATCCGCAGCAGTAGGATCTACACCTCCTGAGAACTGCTCAGTACGCAACTTGCCCATCTCTGACAACATGGTGAGATAACGACCATGGACCCCCACATCTGCAGCCACTGGCTGCCGCTCCTCCGCCACTACTGGTGGCACTACCCGAGCCTGAGCCGGTACCACAGGTGGTAACCGCTCCAACACCTGTGCTAGCAAAGCCGCAATGTCAACACCAGGGACTCCACCCGCTGGGGCTCCCACACCCGGGACCCTAGCATCACCGGCCACTGGAGCATCAACACCGCCCCCTCCGGCCACACTCACAGAATCCCCGGAACACCCTGCGACTCGCCAACACCCTCAGCTGTCACACTCTGGTCCTCGGTCTCACTAACCACTGGGACTCTGCCCCTACCACGACCACGTCCGCGACCACGACCACGACCGCGTCCACGACCTCGACCAGCAACAGCACCACCTCTAACCATCTGCACTACCATGAACAGAAGGCTAAGCAAACAAATACTATTTAACACAGAAATAGAAACTCACCGTGGAATCACCAATAGGCTCGAAGAGGATGTTCTAGGACTCCATGCCACACACAATTGACTAACTCACATAATCAATCAAGACATGCAATCCCAAACATCTACAGCACAAAGCCTAGTGAACCCAAACCTAGAACCGTAAGGGCTCTGATACCAAAATGAAACGACCGACTTTTTTTTTTTTTTTTAAAATAAATATAATTATAATAAATAAACTACAACTAGTGGTCCCATACCCACTAGCCACCTAACCACAAACACAATCAACAGCGGAAATAGCAATACCATTATCATTATCCAATAATACTCAATAACATTCCAATATCATAGCATAGCAATACCAAACAACAAGAAAACATGAAACCGGCAACCTAGCAACGTTTCTAATGACTCAACTCTAGCAACCTAGCAATGCCAGACAACATCCAATTGAGTCCCTAGAACATCCTCCTCTTCATTGCCTGGATTCCACGATCACACTTTGCCTTTACCTGCACCACAAACACAAATTGAGATGCGTAAGTATTATCACAAATACTTAGTGAGGCCGTCCTCCCATCTACTGGGTTATACACACAAGCCATTGAGACCCTCATACTCAAGCAACAATCAAATACACAACAATGCATCAAACAGGAAAAACAAGTCACGGATATAAACTGGTATCGACCGATGCCACAACGGTGCCGATCGATGCTCCTTGATATGGTGCCGATCGATGCCACCCCATGGTGCCGATCGATGCCTCACAAGAAGGTGCCGATCGATGCCAAAAGGTGCCGATCGATGCTCCCTCTGCAACCACGAACTGCCGACGCGAAACACCAAAAAAAAATCCGAATCCAAAACTCCAATTTCATTCCCAAACTCGCCCATATGATCCGCAAACCTGTAAGAAACTCAAGAACAACACACCCAAGCAAACAACAACAAGAATAACACACAAATCACCCAAATACAAGAGATCTCAAGCTTAGATCAACCATGGTCAAGCACTCACCTCTTTCAAGGAGATTCTGACCAACAAGAACGAATCCAACACTCCTAGCACCCTTCCAACACGTTCCAAGCCTTGGATCTTCAATCCCACAGCAAGAAATCTCTCAATCTCTCCCCAAAAGCTCAAGAACACTATCTCTTTGTTTCTCTTTCAAAAACGGCGACTAACTCCCAAATAACACGACCCTGGGTCGTTTTCTACCCTAAAAACTCGATTTAGGGATTCACTAAACCAACCACGCAAACCGGACAATTAAAATTGAACCGACCAAACCGGCCACAATTGGTGTCGATCGATGCCTCACTAGAAGGTGTCGATCGACACCCTTACCAAAATACCAGAATTTGGTTTGCGGGTGTTACACTTTTGATAAGGGTCAAAATACTCTTTAAGGAAAGTGCTCTTGTGCGCGATTCATTCATTATCCAAGTTCACCGTACGTTACGATCGTGGGTCACACCGAAGTTACAACATTCTTAAAGAGTATTTCTGGTGAACATGACGAGTGCATCGGTGCGTGAGATGACTTCAAAGTTTGGGAAGTTGGATAAGTTTGAGGGAGTAGACTTTCGAAGATGGCAGAAGAAGATGCATTTCCTTCTCACAACACTCAATGTGGTGTATGTTCTAAGCATGCCAATGCCTACCGTGACGGAGGGTGCGGAGGAGTCCGTGGAGGAGACAAGGAAGCAACTTAAGTGGGAGAACGATGACTACATATGCCGTGGCCACATTCTTAACGGTATGTCTGATCCTCTCTTTGATGTCTATCAAAATGTCGAATCCGCAAAGGAACTTTGGGATGCGTTGGAATCAAAGTACATGGCTGAGGATGCTTCTAGTAAGAAGTTCCTTGTTAGTAATTTTAACAATTACAAGATGTCTGATTCAAGGCCTGTTATGGAGCAATACAATGAGTTGCTTCGCATCCTAGGGCAATTCGCTCAACACAACATGAAGATGGATGAATCCATCTCAGTGTCGAGTATCATCGACAAGTTGCCGCCTTCATGGAAGGATTTTAGGCGCATGTTAAAACACAAGAAGGAAGAGTTGTCTCTTGTACAACTTGGTAGCCATTTGCGCATAGAGGAATCTCTAAGGGTGCAAGAGGGTGGAAAACCCAAAGATGCTGAACCTTCTTCAATCAATATGATGGAGGAAGGTGGGAGTTCTAAGATGAAAAATAAGGGGAAGAAACGTCCCTTTAATGACAACACTTACGGTGGACCTAACAAAAAGCTTAAGAGCGTTTGTTGGTTCTGTAACAAGCCGGGTCACTTTAGACGTGATTGTCGAGCTGCAAAGGATAAGAACAGAATGGGACAAAACCATTCAGGGCAAGGGTCTAAGGACCAAGGCCAAACCACTCATCAAGGTCAGAATCTTGTAAATGATTCACATTCACATGTGTATTATGTATCAAACATTTCTGAGGCATTTTATATGCAGGATGATGGAGTGACGTGGTGGATTGACTCGGGTGCAACTACACATGTTTGCAATGATCGTGGCTGGTTCAAGACATATGAACTAGTTCAAGATGGTTCTGTACTACATATGGGCAATGAGTCAACCGCTCCTATCCTAGGCCGTGGAAAAGTGGTGTTGGAGTTTAGTTCCGGGAAATCTATTGATCTCAATAATGTACTTCATGTACCTGGAATTAGAAAGAACTTAGTCTCTGGTAGTGTTTTAAATAAGTGTGGTTATAAACAAGTGTATGAGTCGGATAAGTATGTTTTATCTAAAGCTGGAGTCTTTGTTGGATTTGGATACTTTTGTAATGGCATGTTTATGCTTAATATTAATAAAGTTGTGAGTTCTATTTATATGGCATGTTCTAGCAAAAATGATTCTTCTCTATGGCATTTAAGATTAGGTCATGTACACTATAAAAGAATGATTGATATGTCAAAAGAAGGATTAATTCCTAATTTTGACATGAATTTAGAAGTGTAGTACTTGTATGTTGACTAAGATAGTTAGAAAACCTTTTAAGAGTATTGAAAGGAATTCTAAGGTGCTAGAACTTGTACATAGTGATCTATGTGATTTGCATGCTACACCATCTTTAGGGAACAAAAGTATTTCATCACTTTCATTGATGATCATACTCGGTTCTGTTATGTTTATTTATTACATGCTAAAGATGAAGCCCTAGATAAATTCAAGGTTTATAAAACCGAGGTTGAATTACAACATAGTGACTTGATTAAGAAGTTACGCACCGATAGAGGTGGAGAGTATTATGATCCTGTTTATTTTCAGTCTGTGGGAATTATACATGAGACTACAGCTCCATATACACCACAACAAAATGGTGTATCTGAGAGGAAAAATAGAGTCCTAAAAGAAATGGTTAATTCCATGTTATCTTACTCAGGATTAAGTGACGGATTTTGGGGTGAAGCCATGCTAACGGCTTGCTATTTATTAAATAGGGTTCCTAACAAAAGGAACAAGATTACCCCATATGAGCTTTGGTACAAAAAGAAACCAAACTTGAACTACCTTCGAGTTTGGGGCTGTAGGGCGGTTGTTAGACTACCCCAACCAAAGATTAAAACTTTGGGAGAAAGAGGTATTGATTGCATCTTTATTGGATATGCTGAGCATTCTAAGGCTTATCGGTTCTATGTGATAGAACCCAACGATTCTGTATCGGTTAACACCGTGATTGAGTCAAGAGATGCAATATTTGATGAGACACGTTTTTCATCAATACCTAGACCAAAGGATCTTGTTCCTAGTTCAAGTGGAACAAAGGAAGGAGATGACACACTCATTCCTTCTAATGTGTCACCTGTGCTCCGCAAGAGCAAGCGAGGAAGAATTGAAAAATCTTTCGGTCCCGATTTTCAGCTTTATTTAGTTGAGGGATCAAGAGATGAGGTTGAATATCAATATTTATATTGTTATCATGTTGATGAGGACCCTAGAACGTTTGATGAGGCTATGAAGTCTCAAGACGTTGCGTTTTGGAAAGAAGCGGTAAACGATGAGATAGACTCCATCGTAGAGAATAATACATGGATTTTAACAGATCTCCCACCTGGTTGCAAGCCTTTAGGCTGCAAGTGGATCTTCAAAAAGAAGATGAAAGTCGATGGAACCATTGACAAGTTTAAAGCTAGATTGGTTATCCAAGGCTTTAGACAAAAGGAAGGTATCGATTACTTTGATACCTATGCTCCTGTTGCTAGAATATCTTCTATAAGATTGTTAATTGCTTTGGCTGCTATTAATGATCTTGTGATCCACCAAATGGATGTTAAGACAGCGTTTTTGAACGGTGTTTTGGAAGAAGAAGTCTATATGAAGCAACCTGAAGGGTTTGTTATGCCCGGAAATGAGCATAAGGTGTGTAAGTTAATTAAGTCATTGTATGGGCTGAAGCAAGCACCTAAACAGTGGCATCAAAGATTTGATGAGGCTATCTTATCAAATGGATTCAAGTTGAATCAAGCAGACAAGTGCTTATATAGCAAATTTGATGATTCCGGTAATGGAGTAATCATTTGCTTATATGTTGATGACATGTTGATCTTTGGTACTGACTTAAGACAAGTAGAACTTGCAAAAGAGTTCTTGTCATCAAATTTTGCCATGAAAGACATGGGGGAGGCGGATGTGATTCTTGGAATTCGAATCAAGCGTGAGAACAAAGGCCTATGTTTATCTCAATCTCATTACATTGAAAAGGTGCTTAAGAGGTTCAATTATGAGAAATGTTCTCCTGTGAGCACTCCCATGGATGCGAGTGTGAAGCTTATGCCTAATACAGGAAAAGCGATTTCACAACTCGAATACTCACAACTGATTGGCTGTTTAATGTATGCCATGACAAGTACTAGACCGGATATAGCTTATGCGGTAGGAAAGTTGAGTAGATATACTAGTAACCCTAGTACTCACCATTGGCAAGCTATAAGACGGGTGCTTAAGTACTTGAAAGGAACCATAAATTATGGTTTGTCTTATGTTGGATTTCCTTCGGTCTTAGAAGGATATTCCGATGCAAGTTGGAACTCCAGCTTAGAAAGTAACTCTTCTACAAGTGGTTGGGTGTTCTTGCTTGGAGGAGGTGCCATTTCATGGGCTTCTAGGAAACAAACTTGTATTACAAGTTCGACTATGGAATCAGAGTTCATAGCATTAGCGGCTGCTAGCAAAGAGGCAGATTGGCTAAGAAACTTAGTCTATGAGATTCCATTGTGGCCGAGACCGGTATCACCAATTTGTATACATTGTGATAGTAAAGCAACTTTGGCTAGAGCTTATAGCCAAGTGTATAATGGTAAATCACGACACCTAGGTGTTAGACATAGCATGATACGTGAGCTGATCACTCATGGGGCTATTACCATACAGTTTGTTCGGTCTGAGCAAAATCTAGCTGATCACTTGACTAAAGGGTTAGCTAGAGACTTGGTGATCAAGTCGGCTAGAGGATGGGTTTAAAGTCCATTTGAAATTTTTAGTTGTGAGATACCCAATTCCCCTCTAATACAACGTTAGAGGCTGAATTCAATGTGGAAAGCTTACAGTTAAAGATTGAAGCACTTGTTGTATCATCCCAAGTAAGTGCTTGAACCTGCAAGAAAGGATTAGGTTGAAGTTCTCTTCTTAATAGATTTTTTGAAAAATTGCATTTGCAGGTGCAAGATTAAAAGATCTACCTATATGAGTATGAAGTGGAGCCGCTTCAAGAAGCTTGGACTTAGCTTCCTATATGCTCATGAATGGATAGGGACACATGGCTTATAATAGTGTCAAGTATAAACACTTAGAGTAGTGAAGAAATTTGTGTGTATATTATCTTCATGTACCCAAATGAGTTGAAAGGATTCAATCCATTGGACATCCTGATTCTCGGGTATTTGGAATGTGTAATATTACTAAGATGTAAATTCAATCGTTACGATATTTACATTTATGCATGAGTTTGGTTTATCGTGTTGTTAAAGTTGTGAATCAAAGATTACACTTAAATGGGGGAGGAATGTTGGATATTTAAGTGTAAAACAAACGGTTGCTTTATGAACCAAAGCAACTGTTCGGGTTATGGTTATATTATAACGTACGGTTGCAAACGTACGAACACAACTTTATGAAACCTATATAACTCTGTTCCTCCGCCCAAAACAGAGTAAGAAATCGAGAAAAACAGAGAGGAGAGAAGAGATTCACAACATCAAAGACAAAACACAAAAACAAAACACTGAAACTCTATTTGTTTCTCTTGTATCTCAGCCTAGAACAAGAGAGAAACTTTGATTGTCTTATCCTGCGAGAGATTTTGTGTAACCCAAGGCTTTTGATAAGGGTCAAAATACTCTTTAAGGAAAGTGCTCTTGTGCGCGATTCATTCATTATCCAAGTTCACCGTACGTTACGATCGTGGGTCACACCGAAGTTACAACAGTCTCCATGTTTTTATCTGTTCCTAAAAAAAATATACATTGATCAAAAGTTAAATATGATGAGTCACACAGTAGCAAACAAAAGTAAGCAAACGAGCAAGAGAATGTAATCGTTCTATATATATAAGCTTCATTCTTTTAGCTCTGATTCAAAGTAATCTTCAAAATTGGATAGGGAAACATTAAAATCAAAGATCATCACGCTACTTAACATATTTGAATCATGAGTCTTGTACTATGGCAACATATATACTTGAGTTTTAACAAATAATGTAACGCAATCAGGGGATTTCAGAACCAGGGGATTCACATGTAACTCCTATTGAAACAAAAACAAACCCAACTATCAATACACGAATTAATGAAACTAACCTCGGGACCTAAACACAGAGAAGCTCGAAGAACTCAGAATTGCCTGATTGCCTGCCTCTGCTTGTCGTCCAAGACTCCAAGTAAAGAAAGATGCCGAATAAAAGTGTCGTATTGGGAAAAGTAAAAATCCCTAATTTAAACGAGATCGTTTTGGGCCAGCCCGTTTATTCACTTTTTAACCCATCAAAGCACTGTGAATAGTTGTGGTTTGAAAAGGAAAAAACAAAAGTTCACAAAGAAATTAAAAGGAAAATACACACAAAAAGGTTATCAAAAGGAAAAATAGAGTTTTGAAAGAGATGGTTAATTTTCTTACTAGGTTCGAGTAACGGTTTTTAGGAAAGAGACATTGCGTTATAAGTTTACAACTTGCAACAACCTAATAATCAAAAGTTTAAAAATTAACTTTCTATGAAGTTTGTATAACGTGCTCAGTATCTATCAAGAGATATGACATGCGTTTTATGATGGTTTTGCTCACCATCTCAAGAAGACTGCCAACTAAGAATTACGATTCAATTCAGGTCCGTAATATGTTTTCAAAGCTGACTACAAAAATAAAATAACAGAAGAGAATTAAGTGTGGAAATCTCTCAAGAACACCAAACTGTAACAAAAATAAAACAAAATCAAGATGGGAGAAACCATCGAGCGTCCTTGAGCTTTAATTTGGAGAGACTTGGCCACGGGAAACATTTGATTTTCTTGGTTGCAAGGTTGAACACACATATGTCCAGGTGTAAAGTTCCCCATCCGCGTTTACAAGCACGGTCATGACAGGTGAAATATATAGAGTTTGGTTCAATACCAAGGTTACGATCAGCAGGCACAGTGATACCCAAATCAAGAAGCATGGCCTCATCACCTAAAGAATCAACCTTAACAAGCGGCATCCGTTTGTCATGATCAGGATCCTTTTTGTAGAGACGGAAGATGTTTTGCCCTTTTGATTGGTAAAAGATCCTTTGGACCAATAAAACCTCTCCTGATATTGTAACAGCAATGTTATTGCTAAGTACTGTTTTATCATCACTCGAAGGATACGGCGGTCGAAGAAATAATATATCCTCTAATAAACCTTCTTGTCCAGACAAATCAAGTTTATGAACGTAACCATTAGTCGTTGAGACGTAAAGATTGTCACCAAAAGGTAGTAGTACCATATCATATATGACTTGTTGTAACCCCAAGCGTGTTAGTATCTCACGGTAATGATCTTCACCGTTCTTGCAAACGGCTATATACTCAATCATATGCTTTTGACTGATGTGGAAGTACCAAACAACAACGTACTCTTCCTTCTTCTCGTCTACCCACAAAAGACCTCTCAAATTTTTGGATTTTTGGATGACCTCTCTCATTCCTACCTCCTTGAATTCTTTATCTCCGACTCGCTCAAGATTATACTGGCCACCTTTGATTGACTCTATAGGTGGAAGATTGATCGTCTTCTCGCTAAATAAATCTATGATATAGAGATTGGATTTAGAATCAAGAATCAAGAACCAGTTACCAGAGTTTGCCAAGAATCGTATCTTTGATAAGTCTCTCTTTGTTTTGTAAACCCTAGCTTCCTCGGGGTTGTAGAGAGCACACTCACCTCCCTTTGGAAACATAATCAGCAATGGAGATGTCTTTTTCTAGGCAAAGTTTGTTTCGAACACAGATACCAATTCGGACACACGATCTTAGCGCGGTGGAAATCAACAAACCTCAAACGTTCGAAGACTGATTTCAAGATGTCGTCAGGGAGCTCTGACCAGCGGCTAGAGGTAGAAGAAGTAGGAGTCGCCATTGGTTTTATTTTTTTTTTCTAATTTGTGTTCTTGCTGAAGCTATAGGGTTTACAAAAACGAAGTATTGATTTAGGTGCCGTGGCCCTATCTGTAATGAGGGCCTCTCTCGTTATTAATAAAGAAGCCCAATATTGGAGAGCCTAGTTTCCAACAAATTTTCAAATTTTGTCTTAATAGATAGAGATCTTTGCGAATTTTTGTGATGAGAGAGATATATGGAAATAGTAGGAAAAATAAGCTTGTTGCGGTTGCACAATTCAAAGGTTTTGCATTCAATTGGTGGGATCAAACTGTCATAATCCGAATTCAAACGAATTTACCACATAATCATAAATGTTTTGAGTTCGTCGTTTCTACTTTAAATTTGCTTAATGTGCACTAGATGATGGGCAACAGAGTGATAGTTTCACGGGATATTGGGTTCGTCGAAGTGATGGACCAGCAAGGTGACGAGCTCGATCATTGGATTCTTTTATTTTTATTGGGCTTACTTTATATTTGAATCTAATGATTAGCCTAAAATATGCGTAATTAGATAAGTAAATTAAATAGATGAGAAGAGTGTCATATATGGGAAGTGGGTCATACATGTGAAAGAGTTCCTAACTTCTAAAACGATAAACCTTAAAGCAATGCCTCCGAAAATGAAAATTGTAATTTTCGAAAGGATTTGACATTTGGTGATGGAAATAGCCAAAACTCAAACAACACAAAAACAGAAAACCTTATCTCTTTGTGGTCTCATCAGAAACATCACCATGTGGTGTCATAAAACTGTTGTTGCTTGTGGGTCATGAGTCCTTTCACATCCCAACGCCTATTTCTTTGTCACAAAGACCTAATAAATTTGAATTTCGCTTTGCTTTTTGTTGGATATATCATAAAGTGCATGAATGTATGAGATCAAAGACATTATCCGATCATTTTCTTTTCATCTTTATCTTTTCTTTTATCCTGGAGTACTATAGACATTCCATTATATAAAAATTCAAATTCTGATAATAACATGTTGACGAAATTGATAGCAACATCTACATATAGATAAGTAGGCTAATCAAGAACTATAGGATTTTGAATACTTTTATGTTTATGAGAATCTTTGCTAATAATTTAATGGGAGCAATAGTAGTTGCTTAGTTTGTGATGAGCTGTTATCGAGTGGATGAGATATTGATAGCCTCCTCCACCATTAGACTATTTATACATCATGTATTGTCATTTTGTTTTTATCTTAAATGAAATTTTTGTAACAACTATTTGGCAGTTTTTATAAGAAAATAGGATCTACTTATGTTTTCAAAGACGTCTTAGAGTTTCGTGTCTGGAAGGTTAAAGAAAATCTACGAGTTTGTTTGCACGAAGAGGTCATCTTGACTATAGCATTTGAGTAACAAAATTGTGTGGTAAACCCATGGTTGATTAGCGATGATTTTTGTGTGGAAAACAAACATGTGACCTAGTAATATGCTACGAACACGAACCACGACATGATCGGATGAGTAATTGTATGTTGTAGTAACTAGTAACTCTCGAAGGAATTGTAACCAAATAAAATAGTCTTTAATTTGTTTTTGTTGTTTCTCTAAACGTTAAACTTGGAGGAGACGATTTTAGCAAAGTTACAACTCGAAGATAGAGAAAAGCGAAAGCAAAAGAGAGAGAGACCCCCACAAAAATAATGGTGCATCTATCTATACAAAAGTCTAATTATATTTTCATATACTAGTAAAATAATATAATGGTCCAGCCTACAACTACAAAGCTCATCTCTTACGGTTTGGCTTTGTTCGGAGGTCGGTTGGACTTTTCAAATATCTTATCTTGCAAACAACTCTCATGTCGATCGATAATGATTACATCATACGAAAAAAACAAAACTGATAACATCATTATAATCTTGAATTAAAATTCTTGATAACATGTTTCTATTACAGCATTTATCCCCACGTTAATTAAGATAGTAATAGTATATAGTTATAGCGCCTTTTTTGTCACAAAATATAGCTTTGTGTCCAATATACTACATATTGAGTTGTGTATTTTTTTTTTTTTTTTTTTGGGTAGGACTGAGTTGTGTATAGTATAACGAGTTTGCTCCAAATACCAAAAATAAAAATTTTCTAACTTCAACAATAAACTTATACTCTACTTAAATTCTAAAAATGGGCCGTTTAAACATTTTGTCATTTTCACATCCGCATACATATGATAACAGCTATCTAAAAAACTGTAATCAAAAATAGGTCAGAAAAAAAAATTCAAAACATATTTTGGTATAGACAATCGATCAATATATTCGTAATTATTTTCTTTTTTTTGTCAAAAAATAATAAAATATCAAGATATATATATATATATATATATATATATATATTTTATTATATAAACTTTGATTCTTAAAGTTAGTAACTCACCAGATCGTGACAAGTTTTAATTTTAATGATCAGAGATCAAATATAAAAACTCACCAGATTATGACAAGTATTAATTTTAACGATTATAGATCAAAGTTATTAACCTTATCAGATCGTGACACATGTCAATTTTAAAAAGTTAGTAACTCATCAGATCGTGACACGTGTTAATTTTAACGATCAGAGATCAAAATTAAAAACTCACCAGATCATGCCACGTGTTAATTTTAACGATCAGAGATCAAAGTTAGTAACTCATCAGATCGTGACACATGTCAATTTTAACGATCAGAAATCACAATTTTCAAGCTTGGTAAAACAAAACATAATATAATTGTAATCTTATTATATTAATAAAAACAACTAAATAAATATACTATGTGCCATCCATATTTGGTCGTATAATTATACTATATAACCTTTACACTATATAACTTAGCATATTAAATTTTATGTTTTTGTTTGCACAAAAAAAAAATGTCTTTATGGTTAGCCAATTTCAGACACTGAGTACTACAACAAGATTTGTGAAGGCACATGCGAAGAAAACAAAAATCATGAATAACCGCTTGACAGTCTTAGGAAAAAAGCTTGAACTGAAGTCTGAACTAATCTTTTTATCATATTAAAAATCTAATTAGGTCGTTGATCTTTAACGTGATTATGACATATGTCATATTTTGGATTGTATATAAAATTTCTATTTTGTATATCTGAATTATCTAAGACTTATATATACTATCATGATTATAATTTTCAAATTTTTATTTTTATTATATTATATTAAATTTCTTTCAATTTCTCAACTTTTATTGGGTTAGTCATAAAATTATTGTAATTTGAATAGATAATTTTCACCAATTGTTCATCCAATATATTTGGAGTAAAAAAACTTCATAGTTAAAGAAATTATGTCACAAAACAATTTTAGTAATTATAAGACTATAATTATGCCAAAATGAAAGTAAAGCAACATAAAATTTGTTTAATTTGTTTAGAATACATTTCATAGGTGGTGATAAAGAACATACTCTAACAATAAAATAATTTTGGGTGTAAGAACCTATTTTTAATGGTAAAACATAGAGTAAAATTGTATGTGGTTACTTATTAGATGTTGCTTTGATGAATTTATTGCATGTAAAATATTTTGTGAATAAGTTGTGAAACGTTTTTGAAATTTGACAATAATAATATTTTTCATGATGAATATTTGGCAAAGGTTTTAGTGGGATATAATTTAGCTTTATATTATTATAATAACTGTTATAATATATTAAAAATATAGAAATATAAATAAATGTATGAAGGTGAATACAAATATTCTCTAACATAAATTATTTATATATTTACTTTAAGAAATAAAATTTCTTTATATATTTTTGAAAATTGTTTAAGGTTTAGGATTTATTTTCAAACAGTTTTTAAACCCGCACATCGTGCAGGCCCTTATCTAGTATATATATATTCACGTAAAGAAATTTCAGTAATTATAATAATGAAATATAAAAATAATAAACAAATTTACAATCTATACTAATAAAAAGTAACAGCTATAAGCTCCTAAAGGTGTTCATATAGGATTTTAAACCACCAATAGGGATAAGACATGTCACTCATTAATATTTTTTAAAATCTCCAGAATTTTCAATATTAAGAATTATTTTAAACACCCTATAAGGATTTCACATGCCATTCACTAACATTTTTTTGATTTCCAGAACTTTTAGGAAAAGGAAAATTTTAAATTTATAGAAATAAAAGAACTATGTACAACGTCCCACATCGGCTAGAAATCTTTTAGACATGGGTTCAGAATCAGTATAAATAAAGATTAATATGCTTCCAACAGCGAATGAGCAGGAAAGCTTGATTTATCAGGCGTCCAAGTTAAAAAGTTTTATTCGTTTGATCCGATTTTTTATCGATCAAACAAAAACTTTAAAAAGTTTCAAAAAAATATTATAATATTGAAATTTTTAAAAGTTTAAATATTATAAATATTGAAACTTTTAAAAGTTCTTAGCTTTTAAAAAGTTTTTAAAATAGTTTAAAATATTATAAATATTGAACTTCTTAAAAGGTTCAAATATTATATTTTGAAACCTTTTAAAACTTCAAAATCTTATGATCTTTAAATTTTAAAAATTTATTAGCTTATAAAAGGCTTCTAAAAAATTATAGTTAATAAATTTTAAAAGTTTAAAATATCATAAATATTGAAACTTTTAAAAGTTTCATATATTAAAAATATTTAAACTTCATAGAATGTTTGAAAATATAATTACTTAACCTCCATAGAAATTTTAAAACATTATATCTATACTAATAAAAAGTTGAAGCTATAAATTCCTAAAGGTGTCCATATAGGATTTTAAAAAACCAATAAGAATTAGATATTTCACTAATTAACATTTTTGGAAATATAGTAGTAATCTATATTATTAAGAATTTTTAGAAGAAAAAAATTAAAATTTATAGAAATAAAAGAAATATGATTTGATATTCTTGCAGTAAATTTTTTGTTTTTAAGTATAAGAAAGAAGGATTGACGTCGCAAGACCTTGAGTTGATGTTATTTGAGTTTAAAGAAGAAGGATTGACGACAAGCACAAATATTATTTAAACTATACATGTGTTCATATTACTTTCTCTGCGAGTAAGGATTTTGGTTTCAGAAGTTTCAATAAATGTGGATCTTAAACCGAATAAGTATATGGATGAAATTATCAATAATTGGATGCATCTGTTGAGTATGCTGGTCTTTATGAATTGCACAAATTTTATGAGAAAATAAAAGATTTTGGTCTTGGAGTTTGATGGATTAACAAGTTGTATGGTAGTTTTTAAAAAATGTTTTTCAGTGAAAGAATGTGAAAAAGTTGACGAGGAAAAAGAAGAAAAAGAAGAAGAGTATAACAAAGAACATGATAAAAGTAACGATGACAATTACCATAAAATTTGACAATAAAAATGACAAGAAAGAATATAAAAAATAAAAATAAAAAAAACATTGAATAAAAAACACGAAAGCATAGGTGGTAGCGATCAATTAAATATGAAAAACGAGATAAATTCAAGATTACAAAATTATTTCGCTTCTCTGGTGGTCAAAGAAATGGTTTAGGATATGTGAGGTCACCAGTTTGATTCGCCTTGCCTGGACGTTGAGTTAAATTCATGATTTTTTGATCTGATTTGAATGTAAAATACAACTCATTTTTATATTTTTAAAAATTGTGTATCTGAAATTTAAATTTTTATTTAATACTAATACAATTTATTTTTATAAGATAATATTTCATTATGTCATCAATCACATACTCTCTGCATTTCATAATATAAGATGTTTTAGAGAATATTTTTTTGTTTCATAATATAAGATGTTTTCAAGTTTCTATGTTACTTTTAGATTAGTTTAATATATTTTATTATGCAGTTTTATTTATGATTGTTGAACTTTTTAAAAGTGATCATTTCTTATATTTTGAAACGGAGTGAGTATATATAATTTTCATCAAAATATATCAAATAGACCCACGCGTAGCGTGAGTTCAAAACCTAGTATATTACTTAAACATTAGCCAACTCTAGACTTTAAATTACCACCTAGCATATAAAATATAAAAATATATGTTAAACTATATATGTTTACATCAACAATTTATAATATTTACAATAATAAATATGGGAATAATAAATAAATCTTCAATATACTAGTAATTAATAAGAGATCAACTCTAACACATTCAATCTGTATTTCACTAGGAAGGAATGTATAAAGATGTGCTAGCAAAAGAGTGATGTGCTCTGGTGTCTGATCGTTAGTGAGTGAGAGATTGTTTTATTATCTTAATCAGTGTGGTAACATCTTTTGTAATCCGCAGATCATCTTGTTATCAAGTTACAAAGGCTAAAGATTTGCTAAACCTAACATTGGTGCGGTGCATCAAATTTAGAATATTACTACTTATGATAATTTAAAATATTTTTTATAGTTAATAATTAAATATTTAAAATCCGGTCACTAAATTTTATAATATTTAATTGACCCAACCAATCTGTTAAAAATGACATGAAAAAATCCATTGTTAACTTATTTGAAAAAAATTGTAATGCTAGGTAGATTGTAGAATAATCTTATGACTATCACTTAACATTATGGTTCTACACAAGTCATTTAGTATAATTTGGGAATAAACCAATGATGGTTAAGAAAAAATATGAGGAAAAATAATTTTTATTGAATAATTATATGATTAATTCGCAAAAAATTACATTCAGTCAAGTAATGATTTCGAAAAGAGAAAAAAGATAAGAAATTAAACTAATTTGTTTAATGTCAACTAAAAATATAATTAAAATACAATTAATTTTTTAATTTTTCATATGTGAATTACAATTGTCTGTATTTAGTCTTCCACAACAAAAACATGTTGGATTCCAATAGTATAACTATTGCTCCTATTGTGTTTGTGTTTCATATAACCACCACACACCACTTTAAAAGACAAACACCTCACTATATTTCAGAATTTTGATTGGATTTTAATTCTTGTTTCTAAAAAAACTGATTTTCAATTAATATTAATCAGTTTATGTTAGTAAATTATAAATTTCAAACACCATTAATTGAGAATATTTAAATTTAGTGAACTATTATTGTTAATAGTTATTGGACATGATTTCGTATGAATACATAATGCATTTATACTTAAAACATTAAATATTTTTTAATTAGTGTGAAAGTTTACAAAATCAAACTTTTTGAAACAGAAAGATTATTAGTGTTATTATCCCCAATGAAGGTCAAACTAATATTAGTCTTTGTGTTTTTTCAGTTGGTATCATTGAGTTTGATGTACAAATGTTGACCTGCTTTGGCGTAAGCTTGAACATCTACGAGGTCTTTGCTCCAAGTCACACAGTTTGATGATAAAGTGTCATTTTGATAGATAATCATTGTATAAATTGTGCAGTGGTAGTCATTGATACACATATGACGACAATTTTTCCTTTCGTGTGAGGAATATATTTTCGCATTCATTGTATCGCTCAACATCTTCTCGTGATGTTTGGCTCAAACCCTCTGATGCACTTACACGTGTTCCCGTCGTAGTAACTGTTGGTGTCACAATAGTTATACTGATCACATTTTGTAATTGGTGCACCCCATCGAGAGATCCGTTCTTGTGATGTTATATCCCACGTAAACCACACCACTTTAAAAGACAAACATCTCACTAAATTTCAGAATTTTTATTGGATTTTAATTCTTGTTTCTAAGAAAACTGATTTTCAATTAATATTAATTAGTTTATGTTAGTAAATTGTAAATTTCAAACACCATTAATTGAGAATATTTAAATTTAGTGAATTATTATTGATTAATAGGTATTGAAGGTCAAATGAAGGTCTTATCATCCCCAATGAAGGTCTTATCATCCCCAATGAAGGTCAAAGTAATATTAGTCCTTGTGATTTTTCAGTTGGTATCCGGAAAAATAGCAGTTTTCCAGAATTAGTATTAAATTTTGTATTCGAAAACAATCTCATACATATGCTGCGATTATGTATAAATTGTAGATCGATAGAACATATGATACATACATATATATATATATATATAACATTATAACTTAGACCTAATTTTGTATATACATGATAATATTGTTATATCTAATCAATATACTTATAGTATAGTATATATATATATACCCTATATATTAATAGAGGAATATTTTGGAAAAAAAAACTGAGGTGTCAGCATTACAGAGCTCAGGACACTTTTTCCTTTATTTGTCATTAGCTTTTAAAAATGTTTACATTTATTTACCATTATATTTTTCCAAAAATACAATTAACACCCAAAATTAAATTTTTTATATTATCTTTCTAACTTAATTATATCCTTTAATTATATTTCATAAAATCTTTAAAATGAATTTTAAGAACCATTTGTTCATATGATATAATAATATAAGACTGATACTATAATAACTCCCACGGGTTAAATTTTAATTATTATACAATGTTTTTTATAGATATATACTACACAATCGAATTTTAAATATTTCAATTACCTATAAATATAAAAGATTTTGCAAATAAAAATTACAGTAAAAATATTAAATAATTATTTTATACCGCACTATGTGCGGGTTGTTACCTAGTATATGTATATGACAATATGTTCATTAGGTATGTCATTCGTGTTCTTAAGAGTTTTCAAGTTCACTTAATAAGAAAACAAAATCACTCTCCAGTCTCCATTGCCCTGTTCTCATACCACTGATCTGCACACAACAGAGTTAAACCGCATGTTTTATAAATGTTGGTTCGTGCTTTTGTGGGTTCGATTCCACCTAGCGTTACTCTTTTCTTCCACCTAATTAAAAAAATCTAAGAAAAGATAAATCCAACGCACTCAAAAAAAACGAATCCATCAAAGGTACACCCATCATCTACCTAGTACGTATAGATTACGATATTATCTCATACGCGGTCAACAAATCAAACCTAAGTAGCATAATTTATTAACTAAACTAATCAAAGGATCTATAAAATTCGACTGATGAATAAAACTATAATGAACCTAACTTTTAATCCCTCGAGATAAGGAAGCCGTGTGTCTCTACCACCAATTCTCTTATATTCTTTCCCACTTTTTTGTATTAGTTGGAACCTCCCAACGTAATCTTCTTTTTCTCCATTTGTTTTTTCCTTTCAATTTCATGTTTTGTTGTTCTCCATTCATCAACCAGCTGTTCTTTTCTTAAATATACCCCTCCACAATCTTTCGCTTTCCTAAATTAGCCTCAAACTTTTCATCATTTACCATATATCGTCATCTCCTCCATGAGCGGTTTAATGCCGAAGTATATGATTCCTTTGCATCTTTCACATTTAACCTCGAATCTTCTTTAGGAATCTCTGGTTCACAAATTCGATCTATACCCTCAAGAATCTTTTTTAATGTCCAAATTCTGAATCCTTTGAATCTTTCTCATATATGTAGCTCCAAAATTAACCTTACTAATCATTTTAAGGAATCAAATTCACTCTTCATTTTCACTTTAGTTCCAAACTCGGTCATCCTCCTCTCATAACGTGTTTTTCAGGTCAAATGGTTTGATTTTTCTCTTCCAATTTCATATTTTTCAAACCCCAAAAATATTCCAAAGTTGAACGTAACGGTAAGTGTAAGTTATGTTCTTCTCCTCATTGTACGAAACCTGAAGAAAAAAAAAAAATACAAACCAAAAAAAAAAACAGATCAAACGTTCACAAAAAAAAAAAAAACGAAATAAATAAACAAATCGAAAACACATACCTGACACGAACGAACGACACATACCTGGAAATTATAACGAAACACACATTAACGGGATATACACGAACACGACGACGGTTAACGGCAAACGGAACGGATCAACGGCGAACGGAGAACGTTGGACTTGACGGAACACAGTGAAGGCAACGAACGATGGAGAGAAGAAGAATTGCAAAATTGGAATCCAAACACACAATTTGCAACTAAGTCCTTTTCCAGATTTTAATTACCCAATTCGTCACTATACTACTTTCCAAATTTTTAGATTTCTAGATTCGACTTTGCGAAATTTCTTTTTTTTTTAGTCTGCTTCATTAAGCAATATCTGTATGTACAATCATCTCATCCTTCTCAACCCAACTAAACAAAAACGGTGTCGTTTCCCTTCACCGTTTTACAATTCTCGCACCCCGGTAATAACACAGCTCCGATTTCGACTCGGTCCGGTATGACTCAGCTCCGATTTCGACTCGCTCACGGCAGATCTGACAATATTCCTCGCCGGATCATCTTGACGGATCTCAAAAGCTCATCCAGAAACGATAATTTTTCCTGTGGCCGATTTCAAAAAACAAGGAACAAACCTGAAAACAACCAGAGATTTTTTTTCAAAGATCTTCAGCTTTCGACATAGACGCGAGCCTGCTACGACGAGGCTCATACGCAGCACGTCTCTTGAGTTGATGAGACGACGGTCTAATCAACGTAGTCAAAGCTCTCCTCACCCATTCACCTTCAACGCCACCAATTCTCACCAGCGAATTCGTCATAGCAGATCTACGCATATTCAAACTATTCGTAGGATACGCCGCCGCGCCTTGACCGTGAGGATTCGCTACGTTCTTGTGTAGACTACACCGGAACGAACCAGGATGCGTCGTCGGAGAACACATACATCTCCTCCTCGAATCCGGAATCTTATGATGATGATTGCTAGGCTTGTTAGACGAAACGGCGATAGATCGATTCGGAGATATAGATCTGCTGTTGTCGATCGAGTAACGGAACGATTGCGTCATCGGAGCTGATGCGAAGAGATTCACACGAGTCGGGGAAGCAGATCTGTGGTGGCTGTGGTTGTTGTGATGATTGTGGCTGCTGAAAAACGCGGTCGACGGAGACGAGAAACTCGAGCTTGTGGAAGAAGCGAAGCCTGAAGAACCGTTTGAGTAAACGCCGCAGAATCGTCCCGACGGTGATTTGGATCGGAGCGCAGGTCCGTTTGATCTGGTGGTGGTTCTAGAAGATGTAATCGCCATTGTTTAAAAGAAAAGAAGCTTCGAGAAGAAGATTTGAAGAAGAAGGCTCTCTTTTTTTTTAAGTGTCCCCTAAGGGTGATTGGTTCGGCAAACCTAGCGAGTCTCAGAAGGAGAATATATAGCTAGAGGAGATGAGTGGCAATTTTACGTAATTATCGAGAAAGTGGATGACCTTTTCCGTGTTTTTATTGTGTTGTGTGGTTAAGTTGACTTAACCATGGTTAAGTGAGAGATGGGTTTGGGGATCTCAACTTGACGTATTGAAAAGAATCGGATTCTCATCTAACGGCTGAAAATGTGTCTAAGGGAAGTGCTTTTGTGGGCATTTGTAATGGCTGCCACGTAAGCGGGTTCGAGAAACGGTCAGCTTTTGATTTACGAAAGTACCCTGACGTAGATGTGAATAATTACGGGATTGCCATTTTCTCTCTAATTCTATTTTGTTAATTGGTTTTGGTTGATAATGTAGAACAATATTAAACCAGAATACGTTTTATACTCAACTATAGATTTTACTAATTTTGATTGTTTTCTCTGTTTCAAATTAATTATCGTTTAAATTTTTTCGCACAAACTAAAAAAACAACTAAATTTTCTATTTTATGCTTTTTAAAATATTATCTAATTTTTTATTATTTAAAACATTTAAATAGTTATGATAAAATTAGAAAATTTTACCAAATATCTACATTAAAAATCTAAAAAAACAACTATAATGATACAAAAACAAAATTCTAAAAAAAAAACTAAATTTTAAAATAAGGACTAGTAGTGTTATTTTTTACGATCAGACATACTATTAAATGATATGTATGTTATTAATTATTGGGTATAAATATTTATTTTAGTTCTTGTGATATGTTTTACGGAAATTAAGTGTCAGATCGAATGCAATTTTATAAATCGACTGTAAAATACTATCATAAATAATTTGAAATACATGGCATAATATCTAAAATTTTAATTGGAATCAGACTAAATATAGAATATCATTCATCCAAGGACATAGAATTTCAAAGTCAGTTAGAGTTAAAATTCTCACCAAATTTGGAGAAGCAAATCAAGTTTTGCATAAAGATAAACTAAAACCAAAACATACAATTTGATAGCGGAATAAATATAGTTATATTTTTAGGTTAATCACAAAAGTAGGGTTTTGTAATGCATGTTTAAATTGAATAAGCTTATAGGTGTTAATTAGGACTTAGGTTCATTTGGGGCAATTGAGCTTTCTAAATCCGTCCATAATTTTAACATATATAAAACTTAGAAAATGCTAATTGACAGTCTACATATATAACAAAAAGGCTTTTTGGTGTCATTTTATTTTTCTACGGTCAAAATATACAGACGAATATGAATAATTGATAATTTGTTAGTGCCATAAACTCATAAAGAATATTCAAACCTATGTAATTTTAAATAATCCGGCTATTTAGAACTGAAAACTTATTAATCGGTCTTCACAATAGTGCTGTCGACTTCTTTTTCTTTTTTGTCTGAGAAGGCCGACGAACCATTAACGTGTTTACATGTATAACTATAACTTTATAATTTTGTTTGTCTAACGTATATAACTGTTTTGTTGTCAACGTAGGACCCCTAACATACAACAACAGAAAAATACCAAAAAAAAAAAAAAAACACAAAAATATGCAGTTTATTAATTAATTGGTAAAAAGATGGCACAGTCTATATTCAAATACAGTAAAAAAGTATATGTATAATGTATCATCGGCAGAAAAAAAAATAACAAAAACCAAAGATGTATCATATGTGACTATCATCAAATTATGGTCATTCGTATTTGTGTGAGATCAAATTCCATTGTGAATTTGTGACTAATCACGTACGGTTACCCAAATTGTATAGTAATAATATATGGAGTTGACAATGCGATACGTGGAAGTGGTCATCACAAACTTGAGCAACAATACTTTTCCTCGCTCTTACTTAAAACTTAAAAGACTTACAAATTAACTTCCAACGCATGATGTTTCCGCAGCCATATATGTGTAGGATTTTGCTGACTTTAAAGTTTGAACATAAACTTTTGTTTTAATAGAAATAATTTTTCGTAACGTACATTTTTTTGTTTGGATTTTCAAATCCATTAAAATCATAAAACTAATAACATTTTTTTAAGTATCTAAAATAAAGTAGAAAAATCAACAAATATATGAAAAAAAGGAAAAGTTTTGTTCACAAGAGACAATTGACCATTTGTAAATTAATCAAAACCGTAATTAGAAAAAACTGCTCTCAAAATAATATTATTATTCTTATTTGAAAGAAATCCGTGATCAAATTTTGTCTTCTAACTATCTTTATATAACCACTATCTTCTCCTTTGAGAGGTCTTCTTGACTTCCAAGAATTTTTAGCCATTCCAATCAATGCTAAATCCGGTAAGCAGCAAAAAAGCGTACATATTTGTTCACTATATTATTGGATCCAAAAGACATAATAAAAGTGACATAATAAAAGTGTATCTTTTGCTGGGATAGCTTGGAATTAATGCTCGCGTGTTACTTAAGAATGAACAGCAAGACGAGCTACGGCTTCATAATTAGTGTGTTAATCGATCTTCTCGCCGGAATCTTAATATCGTCAGATCTGGCTTATTAGGCTATATTTCAGGTTAGACGGTTTAGATAAATCGGACAGATTCTATTTTGTATTTGTAACAAACCAAAACCCTCTAGTGTATAAAGAGAACTAGAATGTAACAAACAATTCAATGAAAATAACAGAATCTTCTTCTGGGATAGCTTAGTGTATCTTTTATATTAATAATTAAGCTATAATAAAATATATTAATGCTAAATATTTTACTATCCATTGAATTGTAAAATAGTGAACAAATATTAGCTGCTTACCGGATCTTGGTTTGTTCACTATATTATGTAACATTGAATATATTTAGCAAGAATGTAACAAATATTTGTTCACTATATTATTGGATCCAAAAGCGTACATAATTAGCATTGAATAATTAAGCTATAATAAAATGGATAGCTTGGATAATTAATTATTAAGATACACTTTTATATTAATGCTAAATATTAAGATACACTTTTGCTGGGATAGCTTGGTGGAATTAATGCTAAAGATAATATAGCTTGCTGGGATCACTATATTATGTGTTAGGGTATACATTTTTTTCTATATTTTTCTAATATATTCAAATATCTTAATTTTTCTAGAGTACGAACATTTAATGCATCTCTAGACATTATATCGATAATTTCTTGAATACACAAAGATTCATCAGCACTTAATAATCCCGTCTTCCTAAACAAATCATCTATTTATCTTGTAAAAGAAATGGATTTGAATAACATTTTGAAAAGAAGAAAAAAACCCTATAATCAAATATATATCCACTTTAATACTCCTTTTTACGAATGTTCTGTTTATATTTAAATTACTTTCACTATTGTATGCAATTTCTTGTGAAAATAATCTTCTATGTTACAAAATTGCACCCTTCTTGCCCCAGTTATTAAAATACCTCTAAAAATTAAACTTAATCCTTATAAATTATGGATCGTATATTTTTAATAATAATGTGAAATAGAGAGGGATGAGCACATAAATGCACATGGACATGGTGGTGATTAATGATAATGTTCCCAGCTGTGAGGGAGCGTGACTTCAACACAATTATGTGTCAGCCTGTCAGATTTTGAGTCGCAGTCTTCATACCAAAATCTATGGGAAAGTGAATCCATTTACACTGTTTGATAAAAAAAAAAAGTGAATCTATTTACACTCACTGTTTTGTTCTAACTTTTTAACCGTCATAGTGTCACTTTTGTAAATGTTTTATTCTCTCTCTTTCTTTTTTGGTAAAAAACATATACACGAATAAGGTAAGGTTTTTATTCTCATATTGACAGTTTGCTTTAGAATTGTTTTACGCAGCAACAATTTCTTGGGATGTCTCTGATTTTTTTAGTAATATAAACAAAAAAAAAAGTTTTAATCCTAATTTTTGAGAGATATATGTCTCTGCGGCCATCCTTTGAGAGAAGCAGAGACCCGACACGTGTATTGTTTGTATTGGTTAATTTTTGTTTTATTGTTTTTTATTATTCAGTTTCTTCTTTCTCTCGACAATATCGAAAGGAAAGAAACACAAAATCACACAATAGCTCTCGCCGCATCGTCGTTTTCTTCTTCCGATCGATTCGATCTCGCATCGTCGTCTTCTTCTTCCGTCGAACAAAATCGAGCGACGTTTGTGTTCGATTGGATTTGCGTTTGTGTTTCTCGATCGGATCTTACAACCGATTATCTCTCCATTCCTTGTCATGACTCCTTCTTTTTCGCCTCATCCGCAAAGGTTCATCAGAAAAGATAAAACAAAAGTCGAAAGGGGAAACCAGAGGAAGGAGACGACCACCACCACCACAACACATCTCAACTCAGCTCTTCTATAATCCATGACAGTACGATCTCTCTCCATCCCTCTATTTTTTTCCCATGTTCTTAATCTGTGATGAATCCTGAGATTTCTTGTTTTTTTTCTTTGTGAAATTGTTAAAAGTTTGATCTGTGATGAATCCGTCTTGTGTGTCTTTGACTCTTCGATTCTATAATAATGCTTTTTTTTTTTTGCTTGTTGGAAATGAAGTTTCCTTGTCTTGATCTGACGAAAGTATTGGTTTTTTTGTTATCTGTCATATTGCCTCTTCTTATTCTTCCTCCTCCTCCAGGTCAATTCGAAGAAGGAGAGAGAGTCTTCACAGGTGGCGAAGCTGAGAATTTTGGCTATGAGCTTCCACATGAAGTTTGGCTCACATTTCCTCCTCTCATGATATATGCGGTATGTTTTTACATATTCAACTTCAAAATTCATCTTGTGTGTTAGATTGAAAATCTAAGCTTTAGGTAATGACTAATGAATGAAGGTATAAGTTGATTACATAGAAAAATGTTACTCACTTTTCAGGTTTTTAGAAGAGAGTTGTGCACAAATCATCTTAATAGAGTGCACAACTCTCTACAAGTAGAAAGACATCGTTCTACTTCCTCTACAAGAGATTCTCTACCTTCACAGGTACTTTTTCCTTAACATAGTCGTGATCTCTGGTATGTATATTCTTTTATTTAAGTAGTAACGTGTTCAATTGATTTAAGTTTGAAAGATTTTCTTGATTTAAGTCTATCTTTGAATCCGAAAAGATGTCGAACGTGCTGTTGGAGTCTTGCAAGCTCGTTTTGCGATTGTTAAAAATCCTGCACTTTTTTTGGATAAGGCAAAAATAGGAAAGATAATGCGAGCATGTATCGCACAATATGATAGTAGAAGATGAACGAGATGGATACAGCCTGTACAATACAGCAGAATTCCATCAACAAGAAGGAAATCGGACTTCACGTGTCGATTTAACATATTCTACAGATAGGATTAACAACCTCGACGAAGTGATGGGCATTTGGAATCAAGTTCGTGATACAAAGCAACATCGACGGCTTAAAGCTGATTTGGTTGAACATATCTGGCAAAAATTTGGCACAACTCGATATTAGAGCGATGCTAATTATGTTATTCATAATGCTTTCATATGTTTCTATCATTATATGTTTTTTTTATTGTATTCAGTTTTAAATTTGTGGTTCTTTTAAGATTGTAATATATGTTTTTTTTTAATGTAATATATTTGTTTTTTTTAATAAATGTATTCTACTACTAATTTTTATTTTCTTAATATTGCATAAATTATATAACTAACATTTATGACATTATAAAATATACTTTAAACATTTTTTTAATAAAAAAAATTAGACACCCAAGAATAACTAATGGGAGGACAAAAGTTAAAAGAAAGAATGTAAAGAAATTTGTATTATCTTTAGTATTATTAAAAGATATAAACACCCATATGAGTATGACCAATGGAAGTGCTCTAATAGAAGTTACAATGGTTTGTTAAGACATTTATATAAAAAAAAAAAAATATTCTAAAGATATTTGCAAATTAAAAAATGTTTACAATCTACGATGGAAAAATGATATTTTTCTTTTGGTGATAGGAAATTGATATATTTGTCACCATTAAAGAAACAAAAGGCTCTAAAAATATAATAAATCTAAGGGAAAAAAGTGTATTACAAAATATCAAGAATCGTTGAATTTGAAAACCTTTACCCGTTTTTATATTATTATAAGTAATGATTTTTCATAATCATCTTATTTAATATTGTTTTTAGGCTTTCCAAACAATCTTTTGTAATAATAAATTAGAAACAAAATGTTGTCTTTGGATGATACTAGTATGATAGTTTACCAAAAAAAAAAAGATGATAGTATGATACTGTTTGATCTGGGTTAAATAAACAGTAAACTGTAACATCAGTTTGATGGACTCGATGGAATTTTTTGGTGGAATAGCTGAAAACATTGCAAACGTATGTTAATCATATACTAATTTGTTAATTAAAAAAACATCAGTTTTCTAGGTTGGAGGTTATTAGTTAGTGTATTAAACTTGAATACACTTTGATTATGTATGCAATACGTTTTTATAGTCCAATGAGAATACATCATCTCTTTAGATGTATGAACCATGGAGTTCCAACAATTCCAGTATATAATTTGTGGTAAGTACATTAACATTATTATAACCTACCAATAGTTGAATTAGTATTAGATGCATTACTTTAGTAGACCTGTCAAATATTTTTTCTTATTGACCATATAAGAAAGTAGAATACATTACGAAGAGGTTTGAGCTTACATTGCTTCAATATTTTCCAACTGACGACTACTCGTCTTTAAAAGCATAGGCCACGGAGTCAAGTCATTCGCTTTAAGACTTCATTATACTAATATTAATTTGATGTAAGATTTGTCATCGATCAATAAATTTTTGTATATCGACTGTTTGACGACGATTGGAGACAAAGCACCACAACAAATATCTTTCTAGTTTCTAGTAGTTTTATCAAAGAAAAAAAGAAATATCTTTTCTAGTAGGGTAACAAAAAAAAAGTGAGAAATATCTTTTTAATAGTGTGACAAACAAAAATAAATATCTTATTAGTAAGTAAAGAATAAATATAAAGGTAACCAGATTATAAACAATAGAGAGGAGTTGTACAATGACCCAAAAAAACAAATAAGTAAATGATGAACAATTTTAATTGTAGAGGCTTGAAGAAAATTTAAAAACACATTAATTAAATATTAATAAAAATGTTTAAAAAGGAACTAATAGACAAATAAATAAATATCTTAAATTTTCTGTTCATGTTTTTATCAGATTTGAATAGGAGACAACGCTAACACATTACAAACTACTAAGTTATTATATGTCTTGATCACTTTGTCTCAGGTTTTTAATGTTTTTTTTTCCAATTATAAATTTGCTGGCATGTTTGATTAGATAACAAAACATGTTTACTTGGCAATGTTGATATGTTTGTTAATCTTTACCCTTTTTCAATTGATGATAAAACATTTTGCTGCTACCTCAAGTTGCCACATATCAAAACCATTACGTTCAAGTTGCTTCTAGCCTTCTACTACTACGAAAGACGAAACACCTAAAAGTGTCCACATTAGTTTCATGGCGTTAAGAAAAATGTTAGAAAATTAAATTATAATATACGCATTCATACATATGTGGTTCACTGCACCCATTGTAACGGTTAATTCCGACGATCTATACAAACTTTAATTAAACTATAAATTAGGCTAATAAACAATGATAGCTAGTTAGTAGTCACAAAGCACATAACAACAATGTTGTGTCATGTTGGGTAAAGTCAAGGGACAAGCAAATCATTTTTTAAGCAACGGCCTAACTATTAGACAATTTGACACGTATGAAACGCAATCAAGACACATGTATCCATCCACTTGCATCACTACATATCTATTTCGTGAACATTGGTTAAACTATAGTTATAAAAAAATTGCCACAAAAACTATAGTAAAATAGTTATAAAAATTAACGGTCAGAGAGATAAATTATAGTATCATCTCTAAATTCTGATATCACTAAACTTTTTTACTTTCGTGATTTAAGTGACAATCAAAACTAATTAATTAGAGTTAACAATTCCGACAATGGAGTCGAGATATAACATGCGTCATGTGATAACTATCCTCATTATTATCACCATTTAGCTTAGGAGGTGTTTGTACGCCACATGATCAAGCATTTTAAATTATGATTACGGACAAGGTGTATCCGATTCATAAAAACCTTATTATAAAAGCTAAAATTATTCGTCCAAAATAAAATATCGATGATACTATATGATTGATTAAATAAGAGTACTAATAATAATTAATACTAATATGGTAGAGAGTGGACAGTAGACTCCAGCTAAGAGATAAAGCCAATTAGGTGCGCCTAATTATTTGATTAGTGATAGACCCAAAGCCTCCGGTCTCGGGAGTCTAATCATTTCTCCATTAAATTATTCATAGAAATTTGTATTCGCTCCCAATAATATCAAAACGTTACTCTTACTATATGTTAAATCTGTAAACTAATCATATAACCTTTTTCTTTAAAAAATCGTAGTTTGATTTCGTCGTATGTCGTATCCTAAACCTATAAATTTTCTTTCACCTTATTAAAATGAAAACATTATCATCATTTCGTTTTGTAAACTGTTGGCTTTTGATGGCTTAATAGCTGTAAATTGTAATGACCAATTAAAAAGTTCGAAGTGCATTTTCACACCTGTTACTTCTAAGACTAAGAGCGATTGTTTCTTATTTTGTCCCATTTGATGGAACATAACGGGTCGACTATTGTACGTTGGTTCTTTGTCTTTTCGATATACCATTTGTGTTACAATGAAAATTCTATAAATTACTAAACACTATAAAATTTCAGTTCAAATTGGTCTAATGTAAAATTAAGATAATTCAATAAGATAATATTTCTTAGTTACGTTTGAAATCCTATAACCACCAAAAAAGATCCCACTTCAGGACCAGCTCACAATCTACATGTTTAAACTAAAATGACAAGCTAGCTAGCCTAACAAATCAGTGTTCCAACCATCCATGCACAAATTGGGAGACACTACAAAAGAAAACAAACTTGTTTCATGTTTGGCCTTAACTTTGGTTGGATCCTCTTATCTGTTATCCTCCAATGACAACTGGTAACGAAGTGGCCAAGTGGGTGAGGGGATGCAAAGGCTGGACTTTAGATTTAGTAATCTGATTTCTCTACTCATAAGCCCATGTTGGTTCTAATTCAGGCCCAAGCAGTTATCTAGTGATACACCCTCTTCAATGTGTTTCTTTTTGTGTTGCTTAAGACATGGCATTTACTTAAACTCGTTGTTGTTGTTGTTGTTGTTCAACAGGTCATGAAAGTCTTCATCTTCATATGTTGTCTTAATATAATTAGCAAAAACATGATGACTTATCATAAAAAGAGTGACACCAACAAAAAAAAAATCTCTGCAACATTTTCAACTGGAACACTGATTGATAAATAGGGCTTTTACAGAATTGAAAGGTTTATTTTATTACCTATCCAAAATTTTCACGAAAAGCCATTCATTCGCTATCCCCTATATATTAATAGAGAAACATTTTGGCAAAAAAGCTGAGGTGTCAGCATTACAGAGGTCAGAACACTCGTTCCTTTATTTGTCATCAGCTTTTAAAAATATCTACATTTATTTACCATTGTATTTTTCCAAAAATACTATTAACACCCAAAATAAAAATTTTATATTATCTTTCTAACTTAGTTATATCCTTTAATTATATTTTCATAAAATATTTAAAATAAATTTTAAGAACCCTTTGTTCATATGATATAATAATATAAGATTGATATTATAATAACTCTCATGGGTTAAATTTTAATTATTATACAAATTTTTTTTATAGATATATACTACACAATCAAATTTTAAATATTTCAATTACCCATTAATATAACAGATTTTGTAAATAAAAATGGGACATTCTCAAAAATGCCCCTTTTTCCATATCTCTTTTTAAAAATACCCTTTCATGTTGACCATTTTTAAAACTACCCCTCTTTATATACAAAATGACTAAATTACCCTTTTTTGAGTGACAGCAAGAATGTACAGTCATCAAAATCGAAAATATTTTCCAAAAAAATTTCCCGCAAAATTTTTTCCCCGCTAAAATCGAAAATTTTCCCGAAAAATTATTTTTCCCGCAAAAAAAATATTTTCCGCCAAAATCGAAAAATTTTCCCGCCAAAAATATTGAAATTTATACCTTTTAAAAACCTTGTAAATGCTTTTAAAAAACTTTTAAAAGCGTTTACAAGTTTTTAAGGTTTTTAAACACATTGTAAACACTTTTAAAAACCTTGTAAATGCTTTAAAAAGCTTGTAAATGCTTTAAAAGGTTTTTAAACACCTTGTAAACGCTTTTAAAAACTTTTAAAGCATTTACAAGGTGTTTAAAACTTTTTAAAATATTATAAAAATTTTTACAAGGTTTTTAAAAATATTGTAAAGCGTTTAGAAGGTGTTTAAAAACCTTTTAAAAATCCTTTTAAAACCATTTGAAAACCTTTTAAAACCTTTTAAAAACCTTTAAAAACCTTTTAAAAACCTTTTAAAAATCTTGTAAAGCGTTTAAAGTTGTTTAAAAACCTTTTAAAACTCTTTAAAAATCTTGTAAAAGCCTTTATAAGGTGTTTATAAGGCTTTTATAAGGTAGAAACCTTATAAAACCTTTTAAAAACCTTGTAAATTTTTTTTGGCGGGAAAAATTTTGGCGGGAAATTTTTTTTTTTCGAAATTTTAGGAAAATTTTTTCGAAAATTTTTTGGCGGGAAAATATGTCGGAAATTTTTTGGCGGGAAAATTTTGTTTTTCTTTTTATTGAATAAAATAATTTTCATCTAAGGGTAAAATGGTCATTAAAAATTAAAAGAGGGCATAAATAAAAATTGCCAGAAAAGAGGGTATTTTTGAAAAGGGGTATATCAAAAGGGGCATTTTTAACAAATTCTCAATAAAAATTACAGTAAAAATATTAAATAATTATTTTATACCACATTATGTGCGGGTTGTTACCTAGTTGTGCTTTAAGATAATTACTTTATTTTCTAAATTGACTCATTTGCAAATCGCATTCATCTTTCAACGAATGTAATTTAACAAATGGTAAATAGATCGAAGTCATTGAAATATTATTAATCTTCAATGTTGACATGCTCATAAAACAGATGTACCTATATGTTTTCAATATATACATGTTGGATATGTTTGTATGTATTTAGAATCTTAGACACATTTCTTTATAGAGACGGTATAAAATTGTATCTCCAAACTCCAAATATCATCTCAGAGGCTTCTTTCACCGAGCCACACACTATGATGATGAGATAGGTGGAATTTATTTACTCTGAGGTCTGAGTAGCCTAACTATGAGGAACCCATAGAATTCTAATATCCTTTTTTTTGTCTTTTCTATTGGAGAAACTCATACTTAAATTATACCTATATTATCTCATTAATATAATATTTGATATTTTTATTAAAAAGTTTATGTTAATTCAAAGCTTAACTATACTTTAAACATATCAAATACATTTGCTCGCATTAGACATTTTTAAAAAACAAATGACAATTTTTACACATTATTTTATCAAAATATCATATAAATTTTAATTACATTTGACATTCTGTATTTAAAATGAAATCAGTTACACATTATCAAAATATTCAAATTTTTGAAAAATTATTTAAAAAAAAAATAAAATTCCAGTTTTTTAAACTGTATTATAATATTATAATACTTTAAAATATTACTTTATTCTTTTTTTTACACAAAGTAAAATATTACTTTATTTCTATTAATATCAACTAAAATCAATTAGAAATAAGATTAATATAGAACTAGGTAATAACCCGTGCTGTTGCACGGAGTAAAATTTTTGTTTGAAATATTATATTTGTAAATATATTTATTTAGTATAACTTTTATATTGCAAACTTATACTGGTTTGAATTCATCAAGTTTTTTGAAAATTTAAAATAGTAATCGTTTCACAATAAATTTTAAATTGACATGATGGCAGATATGGATAGAATGTGAACCAAATTAGTGATCGTTAGATTTGTATCAAAATATTGAATTATCAAATCAGATAAAAAGCGCAAAAACCTAAAATTTCATGAACTGGATAATTTTAATAAAATTGTTTACCCTATCAAACCCGTCTGCTAAGCCATCCCGCAACAGGATTAAATATTTTGAGCCGTAAAATGTCTTTGCATCCGTCCCGCTTGAATTTATGAGATCCGCGTGGGTTATACATGCATTTCAATAAATCATTTTCTAATAGATAAAATATATTTAAAGTTTAAACTTAATTAATATTAATAAAGTTAAGTGATAAAGTTTTTAAGAAAAACACATTTTTTTTTGTCAAAAATACAATGGCATATAGTTGTAAATAATAAATCTAAATGAGGCTAAATAGCTGATATGATCGTGGCAAGCAAGGAGCCAGAGGCTGCAGAGGCTGCAGAGCAACAGGAGGTGGTGGGAAGGATCACTCGTTCAAGAGCTAAGGAGATGGCCAAGGAAGCTCATTCACTCATAGTTGACGGGTCATTCACCCTACCAAGGATCCAAGTCTTCAACATATCCACTCTGAAGACTTCACCCGGTAATGAGGACTAGGTAACTTAGGTGTGAAGTTTGTACTCTTTTTCCCATAGCTGAGTTTTGTCCCAATGGGTTTTCTCAGCATGGTTTTTAATGAGGCAAATGGATCACTACGTCGAGTTATCTAGAAATCATTACCAATGGGGAATAATGTTAGACGTTAAAACCCGCCTATCTGAGGAACCCGCCTGGCTGAGAAGCGAAGTCTGAACCGGCAAGTTTCACGTCAAAACCCGCCTACCTAAGACACCCGCCTGGCTGAGAAATGTCTTAACCCGGCCGTCTAGACGTTTTGCTGTTTTCTTATTTCCTTAAAACGTTTTGTTGTTTTATTTTTAAACTTCTTGTTGTTCAGAGTGTCGAGCCCTAGGGTGTTTAAAACCCAAAGCTACGCCTCTTTTCTCTTTTAGCGAAGAATGATGTTGTAACATGAATTGTTGATCTTTCTTCCTCAATTTGATTTCTTGAATGCGTTCTTGAATTCTGGGTTTCTAAACACTTTGTGATACAGAAACTCTTCACTTGTTTCGTTCCATACAACCACCTAAACATCTACCTCCATCAAACCATTGTTTGCTTCCTTTGATCTTCACACATCATCACCCAAAATCATCCGTTCATCATCACCTTCCATCCACATCACCTATCACTCGGTTATCAGCCTTCATCAGAGTTCTATCCTAGGGAAATCCTATCATGTGGTATCAGAGCCAACTCTGTGCCAAGGCTAAGCGATTCTAAAACCCTAATCTTTTTGTTGCTTAAAATTCGTTTGTTTAGTTTTAGGGTTTATTTTTGTTGAATTCGTTTGTGTCTAGATCGAATAGGGTTTTGTTTTGGTTGATTAGTTTGTGTCTAGATCGAATAGGGTTTAGTTTTTGTTGATTCGTTTGAGTCTAGGTCAAGTTTTGTGAGTTTAGGAATTAGTTTTGTGTTGTTTCAAATTTAGACTGCAATTAGGGTTTAATTATTTCGAGTTTGTTCGTTATAGGGTTGGGTGTCGATCGATTCTATTGTGGTGTCGCTCGATACTAGGTCTGTAGTCGTGTTTTCTTGTTTAAAATTCAGAGTCTTAGAGTTTATTTTCGTTTCTCATTCCAAGAACAATTTACTGCGAGTTTCTTCTTTAATTTGCAGGTACAATGGAGCTTTCTCCAGAGGCTATGGAAGCTTTGAACCAAGCCATGTCCAAGCAAATAGCAGAAGCAAACAAGTTAATGTCTACTCAGTTTCAGCAACAGATGGAGCAGCTCAGTAACACGTTTGAGAAACAGTTCAAGGACATAGCTCACGCATCTAGTGCTTCAGAACAGAGTTCTTCAGACCCGCCTAGTCCGAATGAAGCTCTCCGCTTAGCTAAAGGAAAGGCACACGTGGGAGCTTCATCCAAGCATAAACGGATTAGAACAGCTAAGTCACCTACTGGTGGAAGATAGACTTGTTTCAATCAGAGGAGAAGCACTCGAGTACGAAGAGAGCAACGCAGAACCGGCGGGATCATGTACGCCCACGACGAGCTGAACAAGTAGCTGGGCATCGAATATACACTGAATCATATAGAGAGTATTCCGAAGAAGATCAAGTTTCGGATCACAGTCAAGAGACAATGAGGAGAAACCGAAATAGAGATCATGGTAGGGATTATGAACCTTTGAGGGCAGTGAAGCACCTTAAAATTCAGTATCCTTCTTTCCATGGAACCAATGATCCAGAAACTTATCTAGACTGGGAAAGGAAGATGGAATCCAACTTTCAGATTCAAGGTACTTATGAGTTGAACAAGGTGAAGATAGCCATCTCCGAATTCAGTGGTTATGCTTTGTTGTGGTGGGAGCAGTTGGGGCTTACTAGACACCGACAGAGAGAGCCTGCTATCACTACATGGGAACAGCTAGTCACACAGATGAGGAAGAAGTTTGTGCCTACACACTACCAGAGAGAGATTCTTAACAAGCTGAGGCGTCTCACTCAAGGGACTAAGTCTGTAAGAGACTACTATCAGGAGCTGGAAACGCTTATGATCAGAGCTGATTTGAGGGAAAGTGAAGACATGGTTATGTCTAGGTTTCTTGGAGGTTTGAACAGAGAGATTCAAGACAAGATAGAGCTGCAGAACTATGAGGATGTGCAAGAAATGGTACATAAGGCAGAGCTGATTGAATCACAGATCAAGAGAAAGGGAGTGCGGTCTACGCTTACGCCTAACATGTCCAATCCGAGAGAGCTCAGCCAACCCGCCTTCACCAAGGACAGCAAACCCGTGACAGCCACAGTCAAAGAGGAGGTTAAGATCGATTACAAGCCCAAGAGTAGCACCTCTACAAGTCATATCAGGTGTTTCAAATGCCAAGGAATGGGACATTATTCCAGAGACTGTGCTAACAAGAAGATGTTTCTTCTTCAAGAAGGAGGAGAGATTGTACCGGTAGACAGTTCAGAAAGTGAACCAGAGCCTGAACTAGATGAAGAACCAGCAGTCATGGGAGAGATGTTAGTAGCACGCAGAGCTTTAAGTGTTCAGATGCATCCAAATGATAGAGGTCAGCGTGAGAACCTATTTCACACCAGGTGTATGGTTCAAGAAAAGGTCTGCACTTTGATCGTAGATGGTGGTAGTTGTACTAATGCAGCTAGTGAAGAGATGGTACAGAAGCTTAATCTCAAAACCACTTCACATCCAAGGCCTTATCAGCTACAGTGGTTGAACAACAAGGGAGCTTTAACAGTCACGCAGCAAGTGATGGTGAAACTAGCGATTGGGAAGTATGAGGATGAGCTGCTTTGTGATGTCATTCCAATGAAGTCAAGTCATATCCTTTTGGGAAGACCATGGCAGTTCGACAGAAGAGTGTTTCAAGATGGTTACACCAACAAGCAGTCATTTGAGTTCAAAGGGCGCAAGGTCACTCTTCTACCACTTACTCCCAGCGAAATTTACAAGGACCAGCTTCACATGAACCGCAAGGATACAGAAAAAGTGTCTCACAGCCTGTACATCAATCACAGCGAGTTCAACAAGCTATTTGAGCCAGAGATGACCACATTCAAGTTTGGGTATAAAGAGACACTCACCAGCACTAAGCCAGCAGAAGAGCTTCCACGCGAGATCATAGAGGTTATAGAGGCATACAAGGATGAGTTTCCAGAAGAGGTATCTCCAGGTTTGCAGCCACTACATGGGATAAAGCATCAGGTCGAATTGGTACCAGGTTCAGCTCTATCGAACAGACCCGCTTACAGCACCAATCCAGTAGAAACTAAAGAGCTTCAGAAGCAAGAAGAAGAGCTGATTAGTAAGGGACACATTAAAGAGAACCTCAGTCCAAGTGCAGGTAAGGATAATGTAGTCACAGATGCATTATCCAGTAGGTACACTCTCATTTCTACTTTATCTTCTAAGCTAGTAGGACTTTATGAGACTGACCTTGATTTTGCTGAGAGCTATGGCAAATGCCATAAGTTTGCTTTTGAAAACTACTATAGGCAGGATGGGTATCTGTTCTTAAATGATAGATTGTGCATACCAAGAGGATCCATGAGAGAGATGCTGATCAGAGAAGCCCACGGAGGTGGACTAGCTAGACATTTCGGAGTGTCAAAGACTCTACCTGGACTGCAAGAACACTTCTATTGGCCTCAAATGCAGAAAGACGTTGAGAAGGTTTGTTCTAGGTGCCATATCTGCAAAATGGCGAAGGGTAAGGTACAGCCTCACGGCTTGTACACTCCTCTACCGAATCCTTCTCAACCTTGGATTTATATTTCTATGCATGTTGTTCTTGGCTTACCTCGAACCAGAAATGGTAGAGATTCTGTTTTTGTTGTGGTTGACAGGTTTAGCAAGATGGCTCACGTCATTACAAGTCACAAGACGGGTGATGATGTTATTGAAGCTAACTTGTTTTCAGGGAGTTCATAAGGAGGATCAATGACAACACATATCAGACTGATCTTCAAGGTAAGTATACCACATCATCAACAGTCAATATTCCTGACTTGCTCTTTATTTATGCAGATTCCGATTTGAGGACAAATCCTTTTGAAGAGGGGGAGGATGATATGATCGTGGCAAGCAAGGAGCCAGAGGCTGCAGAGGCTGCAGAGCAACAGGAGGTGGTGGGAAGGATCACTCGTTCAAGAGCTAAGGAGATGGCCAAGGAAGCTCATTCACTCATAGTTGACGGGTCATTCACCCTACCAAGGATCCAAGTCTTCAACATATCCACTCTGAAGACTTCACCCGGTAATGAGGACTAGGTAACTTAGGTGTGAAGTTTGTACTCTTTTTCCCATAGCTGAGTTTTGTCCCAATGGGTTTTCTCAGCATGGTTTTTAATGAGGCAAATGGATCACTACGTCGAGTTATCTAGAAATCATTACCAATGGGGAATAATGTTAGACGTTAAAACCCGCCTATCTGAGGAACCCGCCTGGCTGAGAAGCGAAGTCTGAACCGGCAAGTTTCACGTCAAAACCCGCCTACCTAAGACACCCGCCTGGCTGAGAAATGTCTTAACCCGGCCGTCTAGACGTTTTGCTGTTTTTTCTTATTTCCTTAAAACGTTTTGTTGTTTTATTTTTAAACTTCTTGTTGTTCAGAGTGTCGAGCCCTAGGGTGTTTAAAACCCAAAGCTACGCCTCTTTTCTCTTTTAGCGAAGAATGATGTTGTAACATGAATTGTTGATCTTTCTTCCTCAATTTGATTTCTTGAATGCGTTCTTGAATTCTGGGTTTCTAAACACTTTGTGATACAGAAACTCTTCACTTGTTTCGTTCCATACAACCACCTAAACATCTACCTCCATCAAACCATTGTTTGCTTCCTTTGATCTTCACACATCATCACCCAAAATCATCCGTTCATCATCACCTTCCATCCACATCACCTATCACTCGGTTATCAGCCTTCATCAGAGTTCTATCCTAGGGAAATCCTATCAATAGCTAAATGTGTTTCGAGCTCTCTGGCGGCGACACATCAGTTTTTTCAAGATTGTGCTTCCCTATTAATATATAGGAGATTTAAACTTCTGTGTAATGGAGCTTGATAGATATCCCCTATATATTAAAAGAGAAACATTTTTGAAGAAAAGCTGACGTGTCGTCGTCAGAGAGCTATGTGACCAATTTATTACTTGCCCTTAATATTCTATAATATTACATAAACTGCTATTGCTATTCAATTTATTTATATACACAATATTTTGTTCCTATAAATTCTAAAACTGGTCAATATTATTCAAATATTAATAAATATTATCCCCTACATGTTTTCGAAATTATTTTCAAAACCTATGTATTATAATATAATAAAAAATTATAACATGAGATGTAAAAAATATATATTTAAATCATATTTTAAAAATATAAATAATATTATTTTTTATTGTTTAAAATTTTTTGACCAAAAAAAACTGAAATTAATTTTGAATAATATATATTGGAAAATCTTTAAAAAACAATTTGACGGTATCTTAAATTTATTTAAACTTATGCAAATCCTAATTTTCAGTTTTCCGTATATAAAATTTCTGATATATAAGAATAACGTATATTAAAGATTCCTTAATTTCAAAATTAACATATTAAAAATTAGGATTTCTTATATATATTTTAATATTATTTCTTAAAGATTTCGAAGGACGGGTTATTATAGATAAAAAATATTATATCCCTTATGGAGTATGGCTACAGGGACGTGTTTGACCCACTTAAGAATTTACAAGTTTTATACAATTATTATTAATCACTAATTCGGTAACTGTTAGATTTGGATATGTTGTTTTGTTAATCTTAATTTTATGCTGAAACCTTTATTATTTCAAAAATCACAAACTGAATGAAACCAAACTAAAATAAGTTTGAACTGATAAATTATTTAACAAATAATTATATCTATAAATGTAACTCTATGTGTACATAATATATTACAAACCTTATAGTAAATATAGTTTTTGAAATCAATCACGCACCCGAGTCCGTACCTAGTATAATATTATTTTATGAACTATAAAGAAACAGAAAAAATAATAACAACCTAGTAAACTTTTTATTAGTGTAATAAATCATTGGATACTTACTTTAGAAAAATGTGTTAAACCAAATTTAGAATAACATTTTTTTTTTGGTTCGGAAAAGGGGGCAGTTGCTAATCCTGGATTCCCTCTTGACGCCTCATCCGTATTCAACCGCATGCATCCCTTACGAGGCTTCAGCCATCGAATCATTCTCTCCACCCTTTGCCAAGTCTCTTAGGAACTGCATTTCTCCGTCTCCCAGTTGGTACCAAACGGGTCCAAACACCCGCCATTGCGGGACAATCCCGTAAAATATGAATGATTGTCTCATCCCCACTTTTACAGATTTGGCAGAGCCTTGAATCACATAGGTGTCTCCGACATCGCTCCACATTAGAATGGCATTTGTATAAGAGAGAGGGTCTCACAAATAATAAACAGTTCTAAGAGCATTTATAATGGCAGTTTCATAGAAGGTAAATGAAGATTTTAAAAATAATAAGTGATGAAAAAATAGAAGAGATAATTAGAAACCGTTCTCAAATGAGAATCTGCTGAAAAACGCATTTAACCGTTGTCTTTGTTATGAGATGTCAAATTATTTCTTTTTAATTTGAAATTAAAACAAATAATTTATTTATTATAAAATACTATTAAAATAATATATCTGAGAAACTCACACTATTTATGTTAGAGTTGCTCTAAACATTTTTGATTTTTTCGTTTTAATTTTGATTTATTTTTAATGACGATCTCTTTAATAAAAATGCTATTAGGTGCTGTGAAATTATAATATACAACCTTTCTAGCAATTTGAAATTAAAACAAATAATTGATTTATTATAAAATAATAAATAATATTAAAATAATATATCCGAGAAACTAACACTATTTATATTAGAGTTGCTCTAAACATTTTGGATTTTTTTCGTCTTTAATTTTGATTTATTTTTAATGACGATCTCTTTAATAAAAAATGCTATAGTGCTGTGAAATTATAATATACAACCTTTCTAGCAATGAATCATAAGGGAGCATGGTGAATATATATTGGATTTATGTTAATTTCGTATGTATATACCCTTTTATGTTTTGAACTAAATTGATGCTCTCGTTGGTGATAATTTTGGGTGATTATCAACTTTCTCTATCCTGTCCTTATGTTGCGCTAGTTCATGTTTCTCGGCAGCGATCTCAACTTATTGCCCACAAGAATTGGTTTTGCCACTTATTACATGATTAGTTGGTCCGTCCAAAATCTATAGTGACTTTCAAACTAATGAAACAGTCTCCAACAAATCATGATTATATCGTTAGTCAAGAGTAACATAACTCGTTGCGAACATCATCACCATTAAGAAGAAAATTTTGCCGCAAACATCATGGGGACCATCAACAACCGTTTTATGATGTCCATTATAGTGAAGCCAATTTCTTTGCATTTTCTTCATTAAAACGATGAATTTCTATCTTGATGTTGATCAGTTCTTTGATGGTTTCACTCAAGTATCTTTCATGTCCGTGATGGGAACATCCCGTTACGATGTTACTTTGGTAATTTACTACTAGATTTTTTATTATTCTTGTACGCTTCCAAGTGAAATGTTGCAAGAAGTTTTAGCAGACCGATCAATTTGAGGCTCGTAGCAATATTTCCTCGCAACTGGTGCCTCGATCACAAATCTAGGATCTGAGAATATGATGTCTACAAAGATGTGATGAATTGGTGAAAGAGATAATGATGAGTATGATCGACAACCTTAGATGATTTCATCTAGAAGATGATAGCTATAAACAATAAGTTGAGATTGATTATGGAGAAAGAAAATACAGATTTAATAATTTGGTGGCGAGGTTTATAGAAAGGGAAACCATAGTCACTAACCGGCGATGTGCACGGTGTTTAAAAAGCCATGTTTCAAAACTATTTCAAATAATAATACAGATTTTTCGTTTAATTTAGACTGATGCGAAAAATATTTAGAAATCTCATAATTTTACGAATATATGAAGATAGAACTTAACAAATTGTTGCTTGTATAACTTCAGTTTAGAATCCAAGATTTCCACTTGTTCACCAAAATTGTATACAGTTTTGGTTTGGTTTGTTTAAATTATTGTATCCGAGTGGTTTTATGTATTTTGTAAATTCTTGTTATTTGGTTTGCGGTGGAAAGAAAAATATATGTCTACATCCCTAATTAACTTAAGTTCAAATTTATACACATGTGCGCATCACATTTGCAGCTCATGTTTGTAAATTGTAAGGTCGACGATATATGTATGTGGAGAGTATGTGGATTTGCAAACGCATATTATGGCTCCGAATGGTAACAACGGATTTGGTTGTGCGGGACAAATGATTTGATAGTGCGGTACGGTTCAACTGCGGTATGTGCGGGACAAAAGTATTTGCGGGACAAGTGCGGTTAATGCAAAATAGGCGGTACAAAATAATGTTTGATTGGTAAAAAATTATTTGATGTGCGGATTTCATATTATTTTATTAATAACTGATAATTATATATAATAAATACATTTTATAAATAAATATTATAAACAAATATATCATAAACTGAATTGTTTTCTTCATTGTTAATAAAATAGTAATTTCATCTATTATTTATAAACTTTAAAAATATTTAAATTAATCATGTAAATTTGTGTTCATTAAAAGAAATCTTTGAAAAAAGTTATTAAATTAAGAAACATTTTTTTATAACATGTTTTAACAATTTAAATATACCAAAATATTACATTTCTTCCATATTTATTCCATAATAATAATGACAGTATTATTTTATTATTATATAACAATGATATAAGAGGAAAGTGAAGAATATATAGCTTTGAGACCTTCACAAAATATATATATGTGGGAGAAATAATAACAGTTATATACTATTTTTAATTAAAAAAAATAATAAACATATTATCTAGTGCGTATTTCATCTGTACCGCTGGGTAATAACTTGTGTGAACTTTGATAGCGGTCCAAGTGCAATTTCTCATAAAAAAACGCACCATCTTTCCTTTTATTTTTAATGCAAAACCACAAATATATAATAGTAGTGGTGAATGGTAACATATGTGCGTTATTCATAATTTTGTTGTCAATTCCGCTAATACTATGCTTCCATTCACAGCCTATATGTCGACATCAAGGTAAAGGACAAACCTATACTACAGTAGAACCATAAAATTAACAATATCGAGACCATGAAATTTTATTAATTTATTGATAAATTAATATATTAGTAATTTATCGATTAATTAATATATTAGTAATTCATTGATTAATTAAAATATTATTAATTTATGAAGAGATTTTTTAATTTTAATAATTTTCAAAATTTTCTATTGCAAAATAAGAAAATAAGATACTTTTGTTATCAAGCACATTGTAAAAGAATTTTCTTAATTTATAATCTTGGCTATCGTAATATGATGAATGTAATAGATAAAAATGATAGAATTTAGAAGTTTAGAGTTTAGAAAAAATTGCTACTATTATCCTTCATTGTAATAATGAAGTCGGAGAATATATTTCAGTATCTTTAGAACCAATTACATGTAAAGAAGCAATTATCACATCTAGGTTCTCTACAATTTTTGGATGCGATTTGAAAAGACAACAATGGAAAAAAATTAGAGAAGAGCTCCCACAAAAATGCAAATTCAAGAATATACAAACAACATTAGAGTCATATTTTACCAGATTTTCTTAGATATATATATATATATATACATATACATATTTATATATTTTAGTTTATTTGATTATTAATTTATGATATTGATGAGACCATATTTTTATATAGGATTTCAAAAAAATTATTATCTTATTATTTTATCGAAATGTGTCATTTTTTTATACTGGCCCAACTCGGGACCGAAAAATTTTATTAATTTATAAAATATTAATTTAAAGAGTATTAAATTATAGAGGTTCTATTGTAGTTTGTTTTTTGGTCAACATACTAAATTATATTGACATAAGAAATATGCTAAAATATTTTTCCTTAAATCTATTCAAATTTTTTCTTTCTAAAATTATTTTCTTTGGCAGAAAATATATTCATCAGTTATAATAACATTCCAAAAATCATGTTTTTAAAAAATAGAATTTTATTTAAAACTTGAATTATATGAAAATTCAAAAATATACCAAATTTGAATAAATTAATACCCTCTTTACTAATGTCCCAAGAATCAAAGAATACTTTACTTCAAACCTCTAAACAAATTACTTTTTTTTTCCGCAAACCATTTTCATATAAATATCTACATTTACAACTCATGCTTCTTGAAAAAAAATCATCAATCACTCACAAGTCAACAATGTTCTCAAGATTCACTTTTTTTTTAATAGTAAAAAAATGATTTAGATGAAAAATAAATATTCCATAAATTAATAATCCACTTTACTAATATGCCAAAGTCAAAGATCTTGTACAAAAAAACAAAACTGTTATTATATCATAATCCAACAAAACTAATTTATATACCCCAAAAAATAAAAGAAAAAAAAAATCAGCAAAAAATTATTCATGTGAGATATTATTAAAGCAGAAGAAAAGCAAATTTGACAAAATAAAATCGTTATTATTATTTTTTTTTTCTCTCTTCCTCTTGAGGCTCTCTCACTGTCCTTCGCCGCGGAATCGTCTCTCGGAGCCGCGAAAGGACCTCTCTTTAGGGTTAAAGAATCGTTCCTTCTTCCTCAGCTCGTTTCGATTCTCTTCTTCCTCCGATCAATTTTTCTAGGTTTCGCTTCCTCTCTCCGTTGCTTTTTTTGTACTTTTGTTTTCTAGGGTTTTAGATCGATTTCTTCTTGTTTTTGGTCACCGAAACGCTTAGAGCTCCACTGGTGCTTGATTGATTCAATTTCTTTGTTAACTAGCGAATGGGATAGATGTATTGCTTTTTAAGGTTTTCTTTTATAGCTGTTTTCTAATAGTTTTCGTGGTTGTGGTTGAGTTTGCTGGTGATCACATCTTTTTACCTGTTTCCTTCTTCGTTTTGATGTGTTGCAGTGATTAAAGGTTTGATTTTTTCTCTTGAATTTGATATAAAAAGTGTCCACCTTGACGAATTTGGTTCTTGTCACAGCTATATGATTTGAACGAGTTTTATTAAAACAGTTGTGAGTTTTGTCTCAGTGTTTGAAGAGTAATTTGTAAACACCAATTTGATCAAAGGTTGTTTTTTTTTTTTTTTTTTTTTTGCATGCAGCTGAGATAGCTAAACGTAAAAGCTGATGTTTTCTTTTCTCTTGTTTCCAGGTGTTCAAAGGCATTTGAAAAGATGGGACACAATGGCAAAGATGAAATTATGGTTGAGGCATCTCAATGCGCTGGTGCTATGGTTGAGATTAAGATAAAGACATTGGATTCTCAAACTTACACCTTACGTGTTGATAAATGTGTAAGATGAATACTATAATAGAAATTTCTTTGATGTTTCATTATCTCAATCATGAATTCTTCTTGTTTGCTTATAATATTCATTTCCATGAACTGAGACTACTAGCTGTAAGGTTTGTCTTACATCGCATGCATGTGTTGCATAATGAAGTTTCTAATTACTGATATCAACGCTTAAACTAAGATCGTGGAAATGCCTTATTTCAGTTCTCACTTGTTTATATGTGTCCCATATAGCCTTTTCTTATATTTGCATTCTGTTTTCTTGTTTTATCCCAGGTCCCTGTTCCTGCATTGAAGGAGCAAGTTGCTTCCATTACTGGTGTCGTTACGGAACAACAACGCTTGATATGTCGTGGAAAAGTTATGAAGGATGATCAACTCCTATCAGCCTATCGTATCCTTTTGTTCTTTCCACCATAGTGCCTTGGTTCTTTCTTAGAGATTTCCTTTCAGTTGTGTACCCTAGTTTCCTGATGTAGTTTGTCAAAACCTTGGTTCTGGTTTCCTGTTTACAGTTCCAGTATCGTATGCTAGCTAGTAATTCCTTTTCCTTTTACCTGTAAAATTCTTTAATGGGTCCATCTTAGATGTTGAAGATGGCCACACTCTGCATTTGGTTGTCAGACAACCTGTTCCACCATTATCAGAGAGTTCAACTAGTAATGCAGGTAGTGTCAAGTTCCCTTACAAATTTCTGGTCCCCAAAACTGTTCATAAATATCTTTGAATTTCTCTCATGATAGTTTCGCATTTGCCAATGCTTTTTGTGAGATTCTATTTCAACGTGCTAAGTAGAGAACTTGTTTTTTCAGCGGCGGATCCTGCTTTGAGTGCTGGTGACAGCCAGGGCAGTCAACGATCACGAGTTGTAGTAGGATCCTTCAATATTGCTGAGCAAGCAGATGGAGGAGTCTATTCAGATCTTGGTCAGGTATGCCCTCTTTTATCTGTTTGATCCGTTTCTATTTTTGTGTGTTGGATTAGATGTGATCCTTTTTATGAGTTATGTTTTATGTCTGGCAGATAGTTTCAGCTGTTCTGGGTTCACTTGGGATCTCTAATCCAGAAGGTGGTATCGAAGGAATTGATTCTATGGTAATTGCCTTTAATTTGCTGCTTTTTCTATAAATCGATTTTGGATGTAAGAGAGTTCCCTTTATTTTTCAGGGTCCTCTTCATGAGAGGTTGTCTCGAAGTTCTGGTCCTAGCTCTACAAGAGATTCTTCCGGAGGGCGTTCTGCCGCACCAAATTCTGTAGACCAGACGTTGTCACAACCACCAGTAGGCTTCCTTGTTTTCATGGATTACTTGGTTACTTATTTTTTGCATCATGTTTTTGTTGATGAGAAGGCTATATGTTTCCCACTGCAGGCGATTCCAGATTCGTTGACAACCTTATCTGAATATCTGAATCATCTGAGACAAGAATTTGCTGCTAATGGTTGAGACTTAATTTTTAAATGTTTGGTTCTTTGTCGAAAACAAGTCCCGAGAGTCTGATTGTGGTACTGTGATTTTTTGCAGGTAGCAATGCTAATAACTTGCAAGATTCTGAAAATTCAATGAGCAATGTGCAAGATTCTGCTTCTACTACTGGAGAGAGTCGGATTCCAAGACCATCCCATTTGGCAGAAGTGCTGCAATCGACAAGGCAATTGTTGATTGGTGAAGTAGCAGATTGCTTATCGGTATGTTCTTTTACTTTTATCTCATGTTTCTTTTTTAGAATGCCACTTATGTCTTATATCTTTGCTGATTTTGACAGTCTTAACCAATGCGGAAAATTTTACATTTGGACTTAGATAACTTTTAACAAAAACCTGCAAGCTCTTTAAATTTATTGCTTCCGACTTTTAGTGCCCTGGACACCACTGTTTCTTCTTCGTGAATGTTGCAATGTGATTAATATTAAAGTTAATAAAAGTAGTTAACATTAGTGACATGCAGTGTTTTTGTTATCATTTAATAGACTGACTAGAGTTGGCATTAGTAATTCAAATCCAGGGAAACAAGAATAACTGTTTCATAACTCCCTTTTGCAGAATCTTTCGACGCAGCTTGTGGATCATGTAAATGTGACCGATCCGTCATCTCGAAGGTTGTGCCAGTCAAACATGCTTCAATCAGGATCCCTCTTGGAGAATTTAGGCATTTCACTCCTGGAGCTTGGCCGTGCCACCATGATGCTTCGTTTGGGACAAACACCTGTGCGTATCCTCTTGCTACATATAGTGGATCCAAATCCTACAATTTTTTTTAATGATGCATTAGTCTGCATATGATGACACTTGTTATGTTAAATGTCAGGATGATGCTGTTGTTAATGCTGGGCCTGCGGTGTTCATATCCCCTACAAGGCGAAATCCCTTGACGGTCAGTCTCTCTCTCTATTTCTTTCATCATTACCAGTGTGTCCACTTGTCCTGCTCACCCTTACCTTTGTGTCTACCTTAAATTTTTGTAGTCCACTCGGCAGGGGACGAGTATTGGAGGCTTACAAGCAGGAACCGCACATTCTAACCCTTTTGCTGGACAATCACTTGCCTCTACCCCAAGAAATATTGAAATAAGAATACGTACAGGTGCTATTCATAGACTTAATTTCTAAGTATAAACTGTTATTTCCTGCTATATCGAAAATCTTCAGACTAAGTTCCTTTTTTTTAATCTTATAACTGCTTTCATCTTGGTGATATGTTATACTAGGATCTTGGGTGCCCGCCAGTGGGACCAACCAGAGAGAAGAAAGTACTACACAACAAACCCCTGGGCAGTCAGTTCCCCCTGCACCCAGCAGCACTACTGATTCTGCCCCCTCAACGAGAGGTCCATCTGAACCTCGAAATCCTGTGGCCTTAGTTATACCTGTTGTTGCTCGATATCAGCAAGTGTCGTTAGGTGAGCGTAGCTTTACTGGATTAGATGGTGTACATCAGCCTGTTACTGAATCTTCTAGGCAGGCACAGAGCGGCGGTACTCCAGGAAGAGAAGGTTAGTTTTAACATGATTTTCACTTTCCAACAACACTATTTTACTGATTGTTTATTGAATTGTTGATAAGATGAAACTTTTACGTTGGTTGCCTCTTGTCTTTACTGGGTTGTCTGGGCTTGGATCTTCTTAGAACAGGTAGATGTTGTGTTACCTAAAGGCAGGCTATGTCATAAATCTTTGTTTCTCTTAAACATGTAGGTGGTAGCAGTTCTCCTCCTGGCGGTCGGCGTTTGGCTGAATTAAGAGATAGAATCAATCAGTTTTTGAGGCCCTCATCTCGTCGAGAACACCAAGCCGGTAGCTCGGAGTCTCAGGCTGCAGCAAATCCCTCGTCCACAGCGGCCACAGAACCAAGCGAAGCTGTTGCAAATGCACAAGTGGAGCCGCTAACTACGACGGATGAAGGGAATTTCATATCAAGTGTTCTTCAGCAGATCATGCCCTTTATATCTCAAAATGTAGCCTCCTCAAGCTCAGGTGAAGCTGTTACAGGCAGAGGCAGCAACAACAGTAGACAAGCCTCTTCAAGAGAGGTACCTTCATTATCTCCACCCTTGTTTTCACCTTACATATGTCATGATTTCCTTAAAAGCCTTTTGCAACATCATATCATTGACTTGTGGTGAACATGTTATAGGGTTCGGATAGTGATATAAATTATATTATCTTAGAGTTCTGGGTTATGTATAGAATAATACAGATGAGTATCGGGTAGGATTGACCTTATCAAATACTGGTGAATAAAATCTGAAAAATGGTAACTGGTGAGAATACACAAATGTGTAAATGAGTGTTGGTTGTGGAAAAATTCGAGGTGCAGGAGGAGGAAGGTGCAGAGCGAGGGGATTCAAGTCGGAGACCTGGAGCACCGTCACCTCCAGAGTCGAAACGGCAGAGGGTAAATATATGAAAATCAATCTGAGTAGTCAGTCAGTCACTAAAGAGATTCATTTAGTTTGTGTTGTTAACTTTAAAATGTGATGATGTTTGATGCAGAGAGAGTGAGAGACTTTCTGGCGCAAAAGCAAAGGGTGGAAAGCACACTTTTTGAAGAATGATAGTTTTATTTTTGTTACTCAAGTGGTAATTTTATTCTGAGCTTTTGATTGTTCGTTATAATGGTATTGGTGGTGTTAACCAAAACATCTCCATTTTCTTTTTTTTTCTTCAAATTATGTTATATTCCCCCTCAGTCCCTACAATTTCATACTTTTTGTACTCAGTTATAAAACATAAGTGCATATATTAGATTTAGTACCGAATTATAGAGGAGGGGAGAGGCTAAGAAGTGAAGTTTATTACTCTATTAGATACCTTAAACAATAGACTTCTAGTCTAGGGTCTATTACTCTATTAGATACCTTAAATGGAGCTCACTCTTTTACTTGTGAATGTTCACGATAAAATGTGATCGCTGTTGGTCAACTTTTCAGGGGTCACCAAACTTGTTTTGACTTTTGAGTATTTTTAGATTATTACAACATGTTAATAAAATGTATGAAATCTCTTTGGCGACTTTTTCGATTTATAATCAAAAATTTGCTTGGGAAATTAAGACATGCTAATGTAGAAAAAAGGGAAATCAAGACGACATCAATATCTCAGAAATGTATCATTTCTTAACAATTGTTCTTAATTTTGGTTGTTTCTCGGATTCCTAGTGAAAAATAACTAAAGAATCTAGCTCTAGTTTTACTATAATAAAACTAAACTACATTCTATAAAAAGAACATAATAATAAGGGACTTTACTCATTCCCCTCAAACCCAGTATTGAAGAAGTTATTTTCACTAGTACACTACAACTGTAACACTAAGTAAAGCTTCAACTACCTTAACTTATCTATCTAGGTGGTGCACAACGATAACACTAATACAAAACACTTGACTACATAAAGTACATATCATGTTCATTTTGTTTCTCTTGTTAAAAGATCTTAAAACCAAACTTGAACTATGGTTCTCAAGTAAAATGATGTAAGCTTGAGTTTTTTTTTTAAAAAAAAAAAAAAAAAAAAAAAGTGTAAAAGAAATAATAAAAAGTTTATAAATATATCATCTTCTTCACCATTCCACCAACTGGGCAACTTAGAGAATATAATACACAGAAGAAGACGAAAGACGAAGACTTTGAACTCAATCCAAATCTCAATCTCTCAATCTCTCAATGGGTTGTGGTGGAACTCTGTTCTACCCACTTCTCATAACTCTCTCCGTTGCTCTCATCACTTACAACATCATCATCTCCGCTAATGCTCCTCTCAAACAAGGTTTCCCCGGCCGATCTTCTTCCTCCGATGACTCCATTGACCCGGTTATCGAATTGCCTCGCGGCGGCGGATCCAGAATCCGCACCGATGCCAAAAGGACGAGGCTTTTCCACACGGCAGTGACGGCTTCTGATTCAGTCTACAACACTTGGCAATGTAGAGTTATGTACTACTGGTTCAAAAAGGTTAAGGCTTCCGCTGGACCCGGTTCTGAAATGGGTGGGTTTACTCGGATCTTGCATTCTGGTAAACCGGATCAGTATATGGATGAGATTCCTACTTTTGTTGCTCAGCCTTTACCTGCTGGCATGGATCAGGTAAACCTTTAAAAGTTTTGATTTTGTTTGATTTGTGAATACAATTTGAGTAAAGTTTTGAATTTTTGCAGGGCTATGTAGTGTTGAACAGGCCAGGGGCATTTGTACAATGGCTTCAACAAGCAGATATTAAAGAAGAGTTGAGAGATGCTTTTGAACTTTTTTTCATGTTTCATAGATATTGTGATTCTTGTGCTGATATGTTGGTTTGATTTGATTGTGTGTGTGTATGTGTTGTGCAGTTATATTCTCATGTCAGAGCCTGATCATATCATTGTTAAACCTATACCAAATTTAGCTAAAGATGAGCTTGTTGGAGCTGCGTTCCCTTTTTTTTACATTGAGCCGAAAAAGTATGACAAGGTGTTGAGGAAGTATTATTCAGAAGAGAGAGGACCTGTGACTAACATCGACCCAATAGGAAACTCTCCTGTCATTGTTGGAAAGGTTTGTTCTTTTTACAGTTTGGGATCAGGTTTATAAAGGGAGTCCGTCTAAAAGATTTAGATTTTTTTGTGGTTTTCTAGGATGCTTTAAAAAGGATTGCTCCAACTTGGATGAATGTTTCTTTGGCTATGAAGAAAGATCCTGAAGCAGATAAGGCGTTTGGATGGGTTCTTGAAATGTGAACATCTTTTTTGATAGGATTAGTTTTTTTCCTTTTTAAGCAAAAGTGTTGTTTAGATTGTCACTTGAGTAGACTTGACGAGAAATTTTCTGTTATCTTTTTTTTTTTCTGGAAGTATAGGTATGCTTATGCTGTTTCATCTGCATTGCATGGTGTTAGCAATACTCTACACAAAGACTTCATGATTCAGGTAACCCTATACACACATTTTGGCTTTCTCTTAAATTTCTATGTTTATATTTGTGTGGCGGTTATGAATGGAGGAACCATGCCTATTTGCATGAGCTAGTATGATACAAAAATGGATAATTAGTTGCAGTATTCCAAGAAACTGTTAATCTAGAGTGCGTCTGTGTGTGACCCAGGGTGAACAAACTTCTATGAACTTTGTTGAATTTCCATTATTACATGGATAGTTATTGGAGTGGAATAGTTATATCCTGGACCTTATGATATTGCTTGTTACATGGATAAGATTTTTTCTGATGCATTAACTAAAGAGATGATGGACTTTGGTTTAATTGTGTTTGTGGTATGTATTAGCCTCCATGGGATACAGAGGTTGGTGACAAGTACATCATACATTACACTTATGGATGTGACTTCGACATGAAGGTAAACTTTCAAATTCTGATAATGATCAATGAACATTAGGAAAAGATGATTACAAACTTGAGGACTTGATTATTGAGATTAGCATATCATTGCCAACTGCCAAGATCTGAACCTATTTAGATTTAGCTGTGGGAAATTAGTGGCCATTACAAGGTAGATTTGAAATTGATAAGAGATTGATTGTGGTGATTTCAGGGTAAACTAACCTATGGGAAAATTGGGGAATGGAGATTTGACAAAAGATCATATGATCGCTCACCACCACCAAGGAACCTTACCATGCCTCCACCTGGTGTTTCACAAAGTGTGGTATGTTTACATGTCCTGCTTTCATTTTCTGAAAACAAATTTCCTAGGACTAGAGTTGTTGCTGGGACACGAGCCGAACAGCCGAGCCCTGGTCAGGCCTGATTTTCTCAAATGCAAAACAGGCCTGCCAGCAAGCCGGCTTGGCCAGTCTGTGGGCTTTATGGCCAGACTGGCCACTCCGGTCCATGATTACACTTGTAAAATCCTACATATGATTACAAACAGAGCTCAGTTTTCTTCATTAATGTATTGGCAGGTAACACTAGTAAGCATGATTAATGAAGCCACGGCCAACATTCCAAACTGGGGATCATAGAGAGAGAGAGAGAGAGCGAGAAACAGTTTATATGAAATAGATGTCTAATCTATATGTATCAGTGAGTTGTCCATTTCTCTTCAAAACACGTTGTCGTTCTCTGTGTTCTGCTCTCTAGTTTGTTATTGTTTATTATGGTTAGGTTTGTAAAATATATAGCTTTTCAAAGAAGCCCTTGTCTGGCATTTTTACTTCTCTACTAGACTTTGATGTCCTCGAGCATCCCAAAGGGTAAATTAATAAGCCTATACTTTAAACAAGTTGATATCAACAACGATAGCCAAGCACCAATCAATATGAACATATATAAACGTACTACAAAACATTTGTACAAATTCCTAAAATGTTGTTTTTAAACCCATGTACAAAATTATGCAGTATTTGGTTTTCACTATTTCCCTTTATCAAACACACAACTTCAGTTTTACTGATTTCTTTTCTTCCTGGTTAACTTCAAATCTTCAAACAAAAAGTGTTAAATATTCTCTTATATTTGTCTCACATATTTATTTCATTTTAATATATACAATATCATACACTTAAGAATAAGCCAAGTCTTCAAACAGGATTAAAAAATAAAATTACATTTTCTTGGTGTATCTTTAATCACAAGTAAACGACCAAACCATGAGTGCATGACATCAACCTCTTAGCTGTTGAGGTGGCGTCACTTGCTCAGAGTACCCATCCAAGCCGGTGGCTGCATCCCAGTCTGATCATAAACCGTATCAAGAACTGGCGGCAACATCTTGTAAAGTCCAGCTATATCCTTCATAGCATTCCCACTCCCACCAGCACCACCAATTCCCTGTTCTCCACCATGGTTCCAAACGCTAATCTTGGGCTGCAAGTCTCTGACTGCAAGCGCATTAGTCTTAGCTATCTCCTGATACGTGCCATTGTTAATCATCAAGAAGTCCCTAAGGCAAGAATAGTCATTCTGAACAGCGTCTAAGAGAGTTTTGAGATAAGTCCCTTGAGCACTGGCTAAGGCAACAAGTCCCTCTGCTTCTCTCTGCTTTGAGTAGAACGTTGCGTCTGCTTGTGCCTTCTGCGCCTCGGCTTGCTTTTGTTTTTCGTAAAGATCCGCCTCTGCTTGCTTCTGCTTGTTATATAATTCCCAATTTGCTTCTTGAACCTTGGTTTCATACTCAACACTAGCTTTGCTAAGGAACTCGGCCTTGAGCTTCTCAGTGCGAGTCAAAGCATTCATTTTCTCGACCTGAGTCTGAAGTTCAGCTTCTCTCAAAGCTACTGCTTTGCTGGCTTCAACCTCAGCCACCTGAGCATCCTTGGTCCAAGTAGCTTTCTTCATAGCAAGCTCAGCATTGGCTTTAGCTACATCAGCTTCCTTCTGATTCTCAAACACTTTAACCTCAGTCTTCACTTTGATCTCCGCCTTCGTCCCTTCTCCTTGCCTCTGCATCGATATGATCTTTGACTCCGCATCTATTTTCGCGGCGTTCTGAATCGTAAGTCCTGTTCGTTCCTTGGAACCGATCTCTCCCTTCATCTTGGCTTCAGACACATCGATCCTCGCCTGATTTGCTGCTTCCATTTGTGTTTTCTGACCCAAGTAAGAGAAGTATTCATGTCCAGGCACATCAACGAGCTGTTTGACATTAGCATTGTAGATTACAAGACCAAACTGGTCTAATTCTAGTTGAACCTTATCAAACACCTCCTTCTTAAACTCCTTTGCCCCTTTAAAATCATTATAACAAAAACTCCTTTATAACCAAAGCTTTCAGATAATATGTGTAGACAGCAAAAAGTGTTTAATATGTATTATTCTAATGAACATATAGCCTTTGTGGTTTTGTTGCCACCCCGGTTGAAATAAAACCTAATGTTTCCACCAAAAAGATATAACATAAATGATTACCTTTGAAGATCTCTTCCATGGTCATGGAAGCAGCAAGAACACGAGTCTCCCCCTCGATAACACCTTCAACAAGCTCATTGACGTGATTTGACTGTTTGTCATGAGGTGAAATCAGCCTAGCGTACAAAATAAGCGCTTGAGTGTCATCAACACGAGGACCAATCGTAAAAACGGCAGGAAGAACGAAAGGGAGCTTCTCTGCGCTCATGGCCTGAACTTTGAAAGTGTAGTTAACCGGAGAAACATCGAAGACGGTGCACCTTTGCCATGGAAATACCCATGATTTCTTGGAGAGCTTGATATCTTCGATACCACCACCGGTGATCGCCAAATATTGTGACGCTCTTGCAACCTTGAACATGTCGTCTAGGATCCAGGGTTTGATCTATATTGATTTAAGTTTGTGAATGAGTAGCTACTTATTTTTATTTTTGTGTTCCGTTAGAAGTGCTTATATAGTCGTCTACATGATATACGACTTTGTCTGTCACTGTCATAGAACTGATCAAGAAATTTCACAAACGAGTATATATGTATACAACACTTAAAGGAAAATTCAGTAGAATGTTTCATTGTTGACTTTTTTTTTTTTTTTATGTAGATATTGTCAAGATCAAGATGACTCTCAGAAGTTTCATCCATGAACTTCTTCAGATCCGCAAATTTCTTGTCGCATGGCAAGTTTCATCCATGTACGGTGGAATCGGTTCTATTTAAAGAATCGATTTGGAGATATCCTTATCGAATCATCAAATCCAACTTTAATATTTTACTAGGTTCGGACCGTACGTACGTACGGAATTGATTTCAAAAACTAAGTTTACTATCAAATTTGCAATAATATATATATATATATATATATATATATAAAAGTTTACTATTAGATTTTTTTTTTTAATTTAGTTTAGACAAAAATTATAACCGAACATTTTTTTGCTATAAGTAAAGATAGCTCCAAAAGAAATAGGAAAAAAAAAAAGAAATGTGGAATGTTTATTTCGAGACTAAACAAACGTTGTCTCATCTCATATATGTCATCTTCTCTCATCTCATAACTGTGGTTTTAATAATAATTATTCATTTGAGATTTGCATATTTTTGTCTAACAAATAAGGAAATATGTAAGAGATTGTGTCCTTAACAAAAAAAAAATAGAAAAGCAATGTTTTAAATCAGACCGGTCTAACCGCGACCTGGTAGACATTCTGGTTTGTGTTACTTTTAAAAACCAAAAAAGTAAAACCCGGGAAGAACCGGAAAAACCTGCTAAAAAGCCGTGAACTCAAATTAAAATATTTTATTTTTTTCACACTTCAAATTCAAACCTAATTTAAAATAAATGTTGTTATTTATAAAAGAATCACTTAGTTATTTTATTTTATTACTTAAAAATTTTAATTTTAATTTATTATTATATAAACAAAATATACATAATTATACTTATCAAACCAAATATTATTTATCAAACTCGGGAACTATCAAACCAAATATAAAACTATTACAAAAAATTAGACAACCTTAATTAAAATGTACAACTAATTCTTTTTCAAATTTTTGTTGTCCAACCTTAATTAGGGATGTTCATCTTATCAATTATTTGTGTGCAATAGTTTAAAGTTTTTTTTAAGAACTTAAACAAAATTCAGTAATTTGTATTTCTATCGGGTTTTAAATGGCCCGTTTGGTTGGATATATGTTAAATAAAGTAGGGGAATTGGGCTGTATAACCCAAAAAAATACTATAATTTAAAAACTAACCATACTAACCATGTATGCACTATATTCTCTATATTTTATGTATTAATGACATGATTTACCTCTATGATCCAATCTCCAGCCACCACCACCATTCATTCACCACCATTCCTACCACCCTTCTACCACCTCCGACCACCGCCCATCCAACCACCTCCGCCGGACCATCGCCCGACCGCCGCCGGACCACCGCCAGACCGCCACCAGACCACCGTCGGCACCACCTCCACCTCTTAACCACCATCCCCTAGGGTTCCCAATATATTGTCCCTTAGGATTTAGTTTTCCCCTAAACCACCACCGCCGACCACCGGCTTCCGGTCGCCACCACCACCGGCCGCCTCCATCTCCGGCCACCGGACCACCGCCAGACTGCCACCGGACCACCGCCAGACCGCCTCCATCTCCGGCCTCCGGCAACCTTCTCTGACCACCGACTACCGGCCTCCGGCCACCTTCTCTGGCCGCCGACAATCTCCGGCGAGCATCTCCGGTGAATCTCCGGCGACCACCTCCGGCGAGAATCTCCGGCGACCACCTCCGGCAAGCATCTCCGGAGGGAATCTCCGGTGACCACCTCCGATCTCCGGCCTCCGGCCACCGTCTCCGACCAAGAGCCACCATGCTCTCCACCACCTGAAACACTAAAACGGTAATTTTGTTATATCCCCATCCTAATCTTCAAATTTTTTCAAATATGGTGTTATTTTATGCTATGGTTTTTTTTTGTTTTGGTTATTAGGCAAATTCACCCAATAAAGTATTAGTAATTGCTCTTGAGAAAAAAAATGTGTCGAGAACTTTTTGTTATTATTTTTGTCGTCGTTACCAAAAATTAGAAACAGGTAACTTTCAGAAAGGAATTGGTGAAGATGCTATTCTTCAACCTTACTCTATCAGTCAATCTCCAATCTCCAGAGAAAACACCACCTGAAAAAGATGAGAATTAGTTGTAAGTTTGTAACAATTGATATTAGATTCTATTTGTATTTTTACTTTTATTGGATTGGGTTTTGGGATTTCTTTGAGATCTATATTCAGTCTTGTTTGACAGATAGATTGCCAGGTTCTTGCATGGAATTAATAGATCGAAATTCAGATCGATATAGCTCACAGTGAGCTGCTCACTAATCACGATCCACGCCCATAGCAAAGGCTCACCATCGCTGAACAGCTTCTTAAAACATTAATATTCTCTCGTTGTTGTATAAGATGTAAATCGATTAAGGGAATATATTATTACAATTTTGGATCCAAGTGGGTTTTCGATTGTTCAGTTTTCTTTAAATTGTTCTCAAATAACTATGAAAAACTGAATCAACTAATTCATGACTTTGACATCTTGATTTTATTGCTTTCGCATACTATCATCCATCAGATATTCTTTCCTACGATCAATGAATCCTAGATTTACTTCATACTTAATCTATACTTCATCTAATATACAATAGATTCTCAAATTCCAGGTTCCAAAGTAAGTGATTTAGAATTCAACTTTTTAGTTATATTGTCTGAAAAGTTAGCATTAGCTAATCAAGATAATGGTTCTTGCATATCTGATAATGGGTCAACATAATATAATTGTGATACTTAAAACTATTCTAATAATTGATGTTTTACATGTACTTTCTAATACATTCTCTCTTTTTTTTTCCTGTCAAATTTACTCTTTCATTGGACAAAATTAGTTTCTTTATTGTCAGGTTAATAAGTAAGACAAAAAGATAAGCAATATGAAGCAAGGCAAGAGATGTATATGCAAGCACCTGCCGTTATATACAAATAAGAGGTTAGTATTATTAAGCCTCTTAACATTTCATTTACAAAAGAATCAACATAGATTTGACTTAATACTAAAAATCCATGACAAAAACTACTTAATAAAAAAACGCTTAGACACTTCAATAATTTTTAAAAACGATTAAAGTAATTTATGAAAATGATAATTCTTACATGTTTTGGGACACTTTCAGCATTCATTGTTTTGGAATGCTATTAAATCTGCGAAGAGCACCACCAACCTGTTTTAGAAAAATTACAGAAAACAAACATGATTAGTGCACCTTCAGTTAGACTTAATAACTTATAAAGCAAATGATATACAATGGCCAATAAGAAATGCTTAACCAAACCTTGTCAACCTTATAGTTATCATGTCCATTGTAGATGGTATCCGTTTCAATATAGAGAATTGATTGAAAAATCCTTCCAACTATGATTTGAAGGGCTTAATATCGGAGACATGAGTGATACCATCATTGGCGGCCATCTATACTACCAAGGTGACTTTCTGAGTTGTTATTTTAGGTTTGATGTGTTTGTTTGTTTATGACGTTTTGTTTAGTTTTTATAGTAGTAATGGGGGTGGTTTGTTGCGATGGTAGAAAAATCTTATAATCAATTAACGATTTTCAGTTACTATTTTCCTAAGATTTTGTTTGTCATGAAAATAATTTCGGAATTTGATTGATCTATTTATAAATAGTTTTGAATGGTGAATCAAAGATAATGGAGATGATAGACTCCAATTTGGTTAGTTTTGGAAGGGAGTAAGTTTCGGGTTTTTGATATTCTTGATTTGGGATTTAAATTTAATGACTGGAAAGATTGATATCGTATTTAAGACTGGTTAGTTGCTATAAACTGCATTTTTTTAATATTCAGTTTATTCGGGATTTTAATGTGAAAGAGTGTTGATATGGTTAGTTCCTAATTCATCGTGATACAATATTTACTATGACAAATTAGCATATTTTATCTTCATAATTATTTACTGAATTTGCTCGCAGGTGTAGGTGGAAGAATCTGTTTGGATACGCTTGTATCATAACCACGATCCGAATAAGGTTATGCGACACGATTAAGGATCCGCGTGTTTTGTATGTATTAAGATTACCATGTTGTCCTCAAAATTTTTTTTCCTTCTTCTTTGTTTTTTAATCGTAGGGGTATTTCATGTCATACTTTTGTGTATTTTTTTTTAAGCCTAAATGTACTCCCCAATTAATAGTATAGATGTATTAAATTCTGTATCTTTTAAAAAAAAAACTAAAGAAATTCACTCAAATATCTTGAATTTATGAAAATTCAATTTTTAAAATGTCTTCAATAACATAAATTTTAAAATAGGTTTTCATATCACTAGTTAATATCGGAATTTCATTAGACTTTTTCAAATTCATGTGTCAATAACATAAAATTTGTTCTTTGAACACAAATTACTTGGAATACACGATTGAATACCACGTATATAAACAACAAAAACAAAAATCATATATATAGTTCATAAGAAAAAATAATTTCTCTACTACAGCAAAACCAGATACGTCCTAATCGGAATGTTTACGTATATCAATCATATGGTTTGATATATGTATGGTATATATATATATATATGTACATACAATACTAAATGTTGACCATGACCAAATTTATATATACATTTACAATTTTTTGAGTTTATTAAAGGCATTTTGATGATTAATATACATGACGTTGAGTTTGTCAAAATCTCACCAAAATTTGACTTTGACAAACGATATTAGAGTAAAAGAGAGACTTTTCGCAAATTCCTTATAAGATGATAAAATTTAAAACCACTACCAAAAAACTACATCTATATATATAAAGTTAACTTTGCTCACTCCTCCTTCATCCACATCAGCATCCACCTAATCAATTTTTTTGCATAAAAAAATATTATTTTTAGTATTCATTCATTGCATATTTAACTTATAAGTAATAATAGTAAAAAATAAATTAAAAACGAATTATTTAAAAATTATTCAATATTAAAATAGTTAAACAATAATTTAAGTTTTTTTGTAAATAATAAAAATAATAACTATCTAATAATGAATAAAGTAAAATTTTAAAATAGTAAAAAATAATACAATACATTTGTTTTAGTAATAATGTTATTGTTAGAATTATAACCAAAAAATGATTATATTCCAAAATTTAGAATGGGTTAATGAGTTTTAGAATGTAAAGTTATGTCATTGTATTTATAAAAATCTAAACATGAAAATAAAATTGAAGTGAAACATTAGTTTCTAAGAAACATATACCATAAAGATTTATTATGGTATATCTCATAAGGTATATTATCAATTGATGCTATAATTTTATAACATGATATAAAACATATATAACAAATATAACATATATACATTATCAAATATGTTTTTTATAATATATATATTGGCAAAAACAACATATTTAAAGTACACTATGTTTTTTTTTTGAGAAGACAAAGCTGAATTTGCATCACAAAATTAACATCTGCAAATAACATATGAGATTTTAGAAAAATATGTAACTTGGATTAGTGAATAGATATTCATTGTGGGGTTTAAACATTTCAGCATTATTGACTTAGTCAGAAATTCTATTATGGCAGATGATGCATTCTATCTTGCATTTGGACAACCTCATTGCAGCGACATAGCACTAAAACTTTTCATATAACTTCGTATATTCGCATTTAATGTAGGGTATCTATATGTTTAAATGATCTCTATAATTAGGTCAACGATCTATAATGACGTTAGAAGATTGTCGACAATATTATTACGACACTAGAGAATATATGTTATATATAGATTAGTAAAATAAATACGGCATTTATCTAGATTTATCTTTTAATCTTCAAATTATATTCATATTCAATGATTCTTATTGATAAAAAATTTAACTAAAATCTCACGTAAAATCGCAAATAAATATAACAAATAAATATTTAAATATATATGTTGTATATCACTGAGTAAAGTAAGCTTAGTATTTATATAGATTTATACTCAAAAGTTGGAATGATTATATTTGAGCTCAACAATTTATATTGATAAGAAATATTTTAAATTAAATTCCCGCGCGTGCGCGGGTACAAATTCTAGTATATTTATATAATGTATTAGGTACATCAACAACAAAGATGACTTCCAATCATAGGCAGCTAGTAACTACTCATGTTCTTGTGGATGACCCAATTGACGCTCGTCCCAATTAGCCAATAAGTAGTTTTAGCTACCTTTGAAAGTAGAAACACTGTCAGTTCAGTCGAACAATCAAAGTTAGGCTTTGGAGGAATGTGCAAGCCCACTTTAGTGTGTTTATTCATTATGCTCTCCAACGGTAACAAATGAGAGGAGCTTCTCCTATGTGCACTGCAAGGTACGGATATGACGCCAAGGACAGCTCACACTATGGTCCAAACAGAGAACAATTTCTCTGCTCTTGCCTCACCAATTTTATGCCACTGACTGGGACATTTGTCAGTCATCTATCAACCTTTATAATCATTAGGTCATAAGGTCTCCTCATATATAAAGACAATAGTTGTAATCTGTGAGATTAATCAATGAAAAAAATATCTCTGAGCCTCCTTCTCTTTGTCTCTAACCTAGAGCTATAGCTCTTGCTTTCATGGTATCAGAGCATCAGTAGTACAATCCATGGCTCCTGATGACTCTTTCTCTTTCGCTCTATCTATCTTTCAAGTTGTGACTCTCAAACTTACAGAGTCAAACTATCTTCTATGGAAAACTCAATTTGAGTCTTTCCTCTCACCTCAAATGCTTCTCGGCTATGTCAATGTCTCTATTACTCGTCCTTCAGCAACTCGTTCTGTTAGCACTACTGAAGGTTCTTCTGAAGAACCGAATCCTGACTTTGCAAAGTGGTTCAAAATGACCAGCTCGTCATGGCCTGGATCTTTGGTTCCTTGTCTGAACCAGCTCTTCGAGCAGTCTACGGCATGCACTCTGCTCACGAGGTATGGATTGCTCTTGCCAAGAAATTTAACCGAGTCTCTACCACTAGGAAGTTTGAACTGCAGAACCGCTTGCGTGCTTGTGTTAAGTTAGGTAGAACTATGGAGGAGTATCTTAGTGAGCTTAAGCAAATATTTGATCAGCTAGATTCCATTGGTTTTCCTATGACTGATTTGGAGAAAATTCATGGTCTGTTGTCGGGTTTGGGAAAAGACTACGAATCTGTTACTACTGTGATAGAACACTCCATAGAATCTGTTCTTGGACCTTGTTATGAGGATGTGGTATTTAAAGTCATTGCCTTTGACGACAAGCTCAAGACCTATTCCTCTGCTTCAGTTGTCACTCCACATCTAGCTTTTCAGGCTGAGAAAAGTTACTTTGATAGAGGAGGTTCAGGCAACAGAGGTGGTCGATCTGGTGGAGGTTACAGAGGTCGAGGTAATTACTCTACTCGTGGCCGTGGTTTTCAACAACATGGTCGTGGTACACAAGGACAAGACAATCAGAATAAAACATCAGGATCTGCTAAACCAACTTGACAAATCTGCAACAAGTATGGTCACAGTGCCTATGATTGCTACAATCGGTTTAATGAAGAGTATGTTCAGCAACAGACTACCGCTTTAGCTGCTATGCGTGTCTCTGATGGTGAGTGTCACAACAACGGAACTGAGTAGTTACCTGACAGTGGATCCACTGCTCACATCACCAACTCCACTGCAAACCTGCAACATTCTCAATCTTATCGTGGTAACGATGCTGTTATGGTTGGAAATGGTGAGTTCTTGCCAATCACACACATTGGTACGGTTCCCCTGCAGACACTTTCAGGTAAATATCTACCTCTGAATGATGTTCTTGTCTGTCCAAATGTGACAAAATCTTTGCTTTCAGTCTCTAAGCTTTGTACAGATTATCCTTGTACTATTAAGTTTGACTCTGATAGTGTGTGTGTAAAGGACAAGCATACCAAGCAGCTCCTCACAACCGGAAACAGGAGTAACGATCACTATGTGTTGAAAAGTCCTGCATTCCAAGCCCACTACTCTACGAGACAACTTGCAGCAAGTGATGATGTCTGGCACAAGCGGTTAGGTCATCCTAGTGCAGAGATTCTTCAACACCTCTCTTCTACTGCAGCGATATCAGTCAATAAACGCACCAACAAGCTTTATGAGTCGTGCAAGCTTGGCAAGAGTGCTCAACTCCCTTTCTCTTCCTCTACTTTTGTAGCTAGTAGACCGCTTGAGAGGTTGCATTGTGATTTGTGGGGTCCTGCTCCTGTCACTTCTCCTCAGGGTTTTAGATATTATGTGATCTTTGTTGACAATTATTCTCGTTATAGTTGGTTCTATCCACTGAAGAATAAATCTGATTTCTATTCAGTCTTCTTGCTTTTCCAAAGACTTGTTGAGAATCAGTTTAATCAGAAAATCAAGATGTTTCAATGTGATGGAGGGGGTGAATTCATTAGTACTCAATTTGTTACACATCTTGCGCATAATGGTATAAAACAACTTATATCGTGTCCACACACACCACAACAAAACGGTCTGGCTGAAAGAAAACATAGACATATCTCGGAGCTTGGTCTTAGCATGATGCTCAACAGTAAAGTGCCACAATGCTACTAGGTTGAGGCTTTCTTCACTGCCAATCATGTCATTAGTCTCCTTCTAACCTCTGTTCATTCAGATTCTGCACGTTCGTATGAAGTTCTGTTTACAGCTAAACCGGACTACTCGTATCTCAGGATATTTGGTAGTGCGTGCTATCCCACACTCCGAGCCTATGGAGCCAACAAGTCTGATCCTAAGTCTTTAAAGTGTGTGTTCCTTGGGTACAATGACAAATACAAGGGATACAAGTGTGTGTATCCTCCTACAGGACGTGTTTACATCAGCCGACATGTTCTTTTTGATGAAAATGTCTATCCGTTTGAATCGAATTATGCTTATCTTCTTCCGGCTGCAACTCCACCACTACTATCAGCCTGGCAAAAGAGTTTTTTACCTCCTCCCACAGCTCACACTGAGTCACTCTCTCAGAACTCAGCATCGAGTGTCACTGAAATCACTGTCAATTCAGTCCCTGCAACTCCGGTCTTACCAATGTCTGCAGAATCCTCAAGCTCTGCTTCTGCCTCAAGTGATGATGAAAATGATGATATCACTAATGATTCTCAGGATGTTCCTTTATTTGTAGAGGATGACTTTCATCCTTTTCCACAACCAGTTGTCAACAATCATAACATGGTCACAAGAGGAAAAGATGGTGTTCGCAAACCAAATCTGAAATACGCACTACATGCGACTCACACCACTGAAAAATCACCGAAGACAGTGGCCTCTGCTCTAAAGCATCCTGGTTGGACGACTGCTATGTGTGATGAAGTTGAGTCATTTGTTGATACAACCACATTTGCTCTGGTTCTGTACCAGCCGGATATGAATGTTCTAGGCTGTCGATGGGTCTTTACTCCAAAACTCAAATCTGATGGGAGTTTGGACAGACTAAAGGCGCGTCTCGTTGCCAAAGGATATGATCAGGAAGAAGGTGTGGACTTCCTTGAAACCTACAGTCATGTGCTTCGAACTGCAACCGTTCGTTTAGTTCTTTATGCGGCAACAGTCTATAACTGGGAGGTAAAACAGCTAGATGTCAAAAGCGCTTTTCTTCATGGTGATCTAACCGAGACAGTGTATATGCAACAACCTCCTGGTTTCAAAGACAGTAGCTATCCTTCGCATGTTTGGAAGCTTAATAAAGCAGTGTATAGATTGAAGCAGGCACCTCGAGCATGGTTTGATAAATTTAGCTCATTCCTTCTGAAATTTGGCTTCAACTGCAGTTTCAAGGATCCATCTCTCTTCGTCTATCTCAAAAACAACAATATCATCATCTTATTACTTTATGTTGATGATATGGCTCTTACTGGTAACAATTCAAAGTTGATTGATGAGTTACTACAGTTGATGAATGAAGAATTTCGTATGAAAGACCTTGGAAAACTCAATTATTTCCTTGGTTTACAAGCCCACTATCACCCTGCTGGTTTGTTTCTCAATCAACATAAGTATGCTGAGGACTTACTTTTGCGGCTGGTATGGCTGATTGTGCTCCAGCATTCACACCATTGCCTCTCGAACTTCAAAAGGTCAAAGGGCAGGAAACTATTCGATCAACCCACTCACTTTCGTAGTCTGGCTGGTAAGTTACAATATCTCACACTTACTCGACCAGATATACAATTTGATGTCAACCTTGTTTGTCAGCGTATGCACGCACCTACGGTTGCTGATTTCACTCTTCTCAAGAGAATAATCCGTTACATCAAAGGAACGGTTGACTATGGTATCTCGTTCTCGAAGAATGCTGATTTCACATTGCGAGCTTACAGTGACAGCGACTATGCAGGTTGTCAAACTACTAGTCGTTCTACCGGTGGCTTTTGTACTTTTCTAGGCGACAACCTTATTTCCTGGTCTGCAAAACGCCAAAACTTAGTTTCTCGTAGTTCCATTGAAGCAAAGTATCGTTGTCTGTCAGATACGGCAGCAGAGGTAAACTTGTTAAAGGATGTGCTGGAAAAGATGCCTCTCACACATGCCCCTGAATTATATTGTGACAACCTGTCTGCAGTCTACCTCTCTGCAAATCCGACTCTACACAAAAAAACCAAACACTTTAAAGTTCACTATCATTATGTGAGGGAACAGGTTGCAGATGGATCTATGGTCGTTTATTACATTCCTGCTACTTATCAGCTTGCAGACATATTCACAAAATCCTTGCCACTTCAAGTCTTCACTGACCTGCGATTCAAACTTGGTGTGATCTCTCCACCCACTCCAAGTTTTCCGGGGGGGGGGGGGGGGGAAAGTAGAAACATTGTCAATTCAGTCGAACAACTAAAGTTGGGCCTTGGAGAAATGCTCAAGCCCACTTTGGTGTGTTTATTCACGGGGGGAGGGAGAAGTAGAAACACTGTCAATTCAGTCCAACAACTAAAGTTGGGCCTTGGAGAAATGCTCAAGCTCACTTTGATGTGTTTATTCACTGTGCTCTCCAGCGGTAACAAAGGAGAGGAGCTTCTCCCATGTGCACTGGTACGGATATGACGCCAAGGACAGCTTACACTATGGTCCAAACAGAGAATAATTTCTCTGCTCTTGCCTCACCGATCTTATGCCACTGACTGAAACACTTGTCAGTCATCTATCAACCTTTGTAATCATTAGGTCATAAGGTCTTCTCATATATAAAGACAATAGTTGTAATCTGTGAGATTAATCAATGAAGAAATATCTTTGAGCCTCCTTCTCTTTGTCTCTAACCTAGAGCTATAGCTCTTGCTTTCAACCTTCACCTTCAGTTATTAGACTGCACTCACAACATTTCCTACTCGGTAGTTACCGTTCATGCCTAGGGCTGTCGAATATTAAGCATTTTTATTGTGTGACCGTATATGTAAACGATCATTTCTAAATAGACTGTCGGATCATATACATCACCAATTTCAGTTCCAACAAAATATGTCTTATACCTTTTTTTAGTGTCTTAGCCTCTCATTTTATTTCTTTATCAAAGATTACGAGTACCATCAAAATAATTTATTTTTACAAAATACTTCAAAAGAACACTAAAGAATAAACCAAGTTTTCCAACAGGAAAAAAAAAATAACACTTTCATAGATGTATCTTAAATCATACGTAAACGATGGCACTATCCAAACGTCAACCTGTGTTAGCTGTTGAGGAGGCGTCACTTGCTTAGAGTACCCATCCAAGCCGGTGGCTGCATCCCAGTCTGATCATAAACCGTATCAAGAACTGGAGGCAGCATCTTGTAAAGTCCAGCTATATCCTTCATAGCATTCCCATTCCCACCAATTCCCTGTTCTCCACCATGGTTCCAAACGCTAATCTTCGGTTGCAAGTCTCTAACCGCAAGAGCATTTATCTTAGCGATCTCCTGATAAATACCATTGTTAATCATCAAGAAGTCCCTTAGGCAAGAATAGTCATTCTGAACAGCCTCTAAGAGGGTTCTAAGATAAGTCCCTTGAGCACTAGCTAAAGCAACAAGTCCCTCTGCTTCTCTCTGCTTTGTGTAGAACGCAGCGTCTGCTTCAGCTTTCTGTGCTTCGGCTTGCTTTTGCTTCTCGTATAGAACCGCCTCTGCTTGTTTCTGCTTATTGTATAGTTCCCAGTTTGCTTCTTGAACCTTGGTTTCATACTCAACACTGGCTTTGCTAAGGAACTCGGCCTTGAGCTTCTCAGTGCGAGTCAATGCGTTCATTTTCTCAACCTGAGTCTGAAGCTCAGCTTCCCTTAAAGCCACTGCCTTGGTTGCTTCAACCTCAGCCACCTGAGCATCCTTGGTCCAAGCAGCTTTCTTCATCGCTAACTCAGCATTGGCCTTAGCCACATCAGCCTCCTTTTGATTCTCAAACACTTTAACCTCAGTCTTCACTTTGATCTCTTCTTTTGTCCCTTCTCCTTGCCTCTGCATCGATATGATCTTTGATTCCGCATCTATTTTTGCGGCGTTCTGAATAGTAAGCCCTGTTCGTTCCTTGGCACCGATCTCTCCCTTCATCTTTGCCTCAGACACATCGATCCTCGCCTGATTTGCTGCTTCCATTTGTGTTTTCTGACCCAAGTAAGAGAAGTATTCATGTCCAGGCACATCAACGAGCTGCTTAACATTGGCATTGTAGATTACAAGACCAAACTGGTTTAACTCCAACTGAACCTTATCAAACACCTCCTGCTTAAACTCCTTTGTACCTTCAAATCCATAAAATAAAATAAAAAAACTCTTTTAACCAAAACATTCACAAAAAAATTCTAGAAAAAACAATATAAATTTGATCAATTTAGAGTCATTTTTCCCAGTTGAAACTCTTCCTCGAACTTAAAAAACCAATCAATCTTACATTTAGTCAAAAAGACTTAGCCAAATTGTTCACAAAATGCGTCTAATAACAAATATCTTCAAAATTTGAGAATTCATATAATCAGAATTAGTAGTGTTACCAATTCTAATTGAAAGGAGTGATTGGTAATTAAAAGTTTATGTATATACCTTTGAAGATCTCTTCCATGGTCATGGAAGCAGCAAGAACACGAGTCTCTCCTTCAATAACACCTTCAACAAGCTCATGGACATGATTAGATTCTTTATCGTGAGGCGAAATCAACCTAGCGTATAGAATAAGCGCATCATCGTCATCAACACGAGGACCGATCGTAAAAACAGCGGGGAGAACGAAAGGGAGCTTCTCAGCGCTCATGGCCTGAACTTTGAAAGTGTAGTTCACCGGAGAAACGTCGAAGACGGTGCAAGATTGCCATGGAAACACCCATGACTTCTTGGAAAGCTTGATGTCTTCGATACCAGCACCGGTGATCGCCAAATACTGAGAGGCTCTTGCAACTTTGAACATCTTTACGTACGATCAAATGATGAAATGATTTTGATTTGATTTGGGACTTTTCGCCCAAATGATTTAGAAGACTTTGTGTTGAGTTCCTAAAAGGTCTCTTTGTATTTATAGTCGGCGATATGTTTATAAGATTTGGTCTTATCATTTGTTTTTTTTTTTTTTTTTATGTACAAAAACCACAAAGATAATACTTCAACGCATTTCCAAGAAACTACACTTTTTTTTTCTTTGAGATTCTAAAATTTACAGAAAAAATTCAACATTGAATTAGAGAATTAAATATATTGGCGGCTAGAGACTTTGTAGGTTAAATATGGGGTCCTTTAATTACTCTTTTTGGGTTCAAGTGGCTCAATTGTAGCCAAATTATGTTGATTTGATTTGTTTATGATCTCCACGCGTTTCTGAATTAAAGTTGTAGATTTTTTTCCTAGTATGATATAAGCTAAGCGGTATGGAATCGGAAGTGGGTACGCGGAAGCAGAAGCGTTTGGAAACGCTGAAGCGATTTTTTTTGAAAATTTAGGAAGTGGGTACGTGTTAGAAGCGTATAAATATATATATTATATCTTATTATATAAAGTTGGGTTTTGAAAGTTAGTCATTAACAAGATTTTGACATGTGTCAAGTTATCAATCTTAGATTTTGACATGTGTAAAAGTTGATAATTAATAAGAGGAATTTGATTACAATAAAAATAAATATTTTTTTTTAAATATTAATAATGTAAAAAATATAATTATCAAAAACTACAGAATTTATAAAAAATACAAAGTTTTTTAAAAATAATTATAATGAGATTATATATATATATATATATCATAAAATTCGAAATTATAATATTCTTTACTTACTTTTAATTTTAAGTTATTAATTCTACAAAAAAATATAGAAAAAGGGATTAAGGAAAATATACAGTTAATTATTAATTCTAAATTTTGTAAATACTCACTTCTATATAAATATAGATCGTCTAATCGTCAAAAAAAATATATATATAGATCGTCTCATATTTAAATAATTTATTCAAAAACACTGCTTTCAACTTTGTTTAATTAGGAAATTTTTTTTAATGGGAAGTTAATTTTTTTTAATTTTCTTAAACCAAAATTTTCTCCTACTTTCTCCTTTTTCAGTTGGGAATAGGTAAGATTAATATGTTGACCTACAAAGATTAATATTTTAATGTATGCGTCTTCTTTTCCTAATACTGTATTTTAAAATTTATCATAATATTTTTATATTATTTTATTTAATTTGTATTTTTATCTTTGAATTATTAGGGATTCATATATTACCATGCTTATAACTTTCTATTGTTTCTTTAACTATGCCAAATTATTTTTCTTCTAAATTCTCAAACTTTTTTTTTTTTTGCAAACATAATTGTTACCATTATTTATTCAAGTTTTTAAAGTCTCCCATACGTAACAAACTGGCCATCGAATATAGGTGGATCCACGGTTTGGAAATAGATGTAGGACCCACTTAGGAAGGTGGGCCCATGGACTGAGAGTGGACATGGGCTCACTAAGAAAGGTGGGGGTTGAGGCGTTACTGAGACAAACACTACATCATGGTGTGTCAAAAGCACTTCCACAAATACAATGAGAAATTTAACATTAGTTACTATCAAAAGATTTTGTGACGTTAGAAAAAAGATTTTTACTTTCATTGGTTGTCGGAGCAAACAATTTTGAGAAAGCAAAAAGACGTGAACATTTTCTCTCCACACAGGAGGAGGGTAGAGCCGATGTTCTCTCTATGGTGAAGAATGTTGGACATAAGGTTAGCTTCCCAAGAGAGGAAGGCAGAGCCAAGGTTCTCTTCATGGTGGAGGAGGTTGAATGCAAGGTTCTCTCTATAAGGGATGAGGGCAGAGCCAAGATTTTCTCTATGGTGGTCATATATTATTATGGTGATACATCATTGATTAGTATATTATATAATATATAAACACATTAAACCAGCTATATAATTTTCACTTCTGCATAGTTACTATCACAAATACATTGAGAAATTTAACATTAGTTACTATCAAAAGATTTTGTGATGTTAGAAAATGGTTTTTACTTTCGTTGGTTGTCGGAGCAAACCATTTTGAGATAGCAAAAAGAAGTGAACATGTTCTCTCCACACAGGAAGGAGGGCAGAGCCGAGGTTCTCTCTATAGTGGAGAAGGATGGACACATGTTCTCTCTATGGTGGAGAAAGTTAGACACAGGGTTCTCTCCATAAGATATGAGGGCAAAGCCGATGTTTTCTCCATGGTGGTCATACATTATTGTGATGATACATCATTGTTTAGTATATTATGTAATATATTTTTTGTTCAAAGTGTTTTTTGAGCCAACACTTTTAGTAATTAAAAAACTTTGCAGAAGTGAAAGTAAAATAGTTGGCTTAATGTGTTCATATAGACATTTTCTAGGTGGTGATAAAGAATATATTTGTAACATAGAGTATATTTGTAACATAGAGTATATTTAGGTGTAAAAGAATTCACTTTTAATATTAACATTCATAAAAGATTTGTAAATGGATATAAATCAGTGTATTATAACAAAAATTAATTTATAAACAACATACAACAAATTTTAATATATTTTTGTTAAATTTAATTTGATTTATAAAACTTTAAATCCGCACATCGGGCGGGTCATCATCAAGTATAATATAATTATACATTGTTTATATATAATTAAATAGAATTAATACGATTTTATAAAAGATTCATTATATTGTATTATTTGCGATACATTGTAAAAATTCGTGTTAGTCTAGTGGCTTTGAGGACTGGTATTCATTCCCAGCAAATACAACTGGCGATTTTTTTCTACTTAAAAGAGAGGGGTAAAATTGTAATTTACAGACTGAGTCATCTTCCTCCTTCAAAACCCTAATGGCCGCCGCTCTGTGTTTTTTACACCCAGTTTTTCGTTTTAATCCATTTTTTGTGACGAACAACCATCGACGGTTCCGATCTGCACCATCACGCTTCCATTCCTGAATCGCACGGTTCTACGGCGCTTCCAAACACCACATTTCACGAATCGCAATTCCAAGGCGATTCAGGACGACTCCGAGCGATTCCGAACCCGCTTCCGCTTCTGAAGCGAGAAACGTGCCATCACCGGCGATTCCGTGCATAAGTATATTTATTTTTAATCAATTATTTTTACTGTAAACGTTTTATATTTCTGATGGTCACAAATCTTTGTCATACCATTTTGTTATTCATTTTTTTTATCTATACTAGTATTTTTACAGTAATTTTAACAAAAAAAAATTCATTTTGCAAACAATTAGCATTCAATGCATTAATTTTAATATTAGTTACCAAATTAATTATAGCTAAGATTTTAAAAAATAAAGAAATCTTTCTACCTCATTCAAATATAAATTTATGACTCCCTTTCATTTTTATTTGAATTTATATTTAAATTATCTTTAATTATTCTATAATACATTTACTTAATAAAAGTTATGATTTTTTCCTGCATGTGATATGATGTAATACAAAAATTTTAAAACGAACATATATTACTCAATAGATGAATAAAAAAATACAGATATAATATCCCACATCGTCTAAAAAAATTGGGCAATGGTTCAGAGTCATACTATAAAAAAAACCAAAATGATTCTGAATACAATGAGTAGAAAGCTTGATTTATCAGACATTCAAACTTTAAAAACTTTTATTTGGTTTATTCAGGTTCTTTATTTTAAAGATTTTTAAAAGGTTAAATATGATAAATATTTAAAACTTTTAAAAGGTTAAATATGATAAATCTTATACTGTAGATACACAATAAATATTAAAAATTAAGATGATATAGTGTGAGTAAAATATCTCGGGACGGAGTTATATAGCGGAACAAGTTTAATTATCGATATTTATATAATTTAAAAAATATCATTAACTCGGTATTACACTGGTAAACCATCATTTCATTATTTTGTTAACATTGTCGGTATCAGAGAATAGACATATCTAATTAAATTGATTAAATAAATATTATGTAAAAAATAAATTATATTACGGTATTATATGGTTTAAACCATAAAATTAACAATTATTATATAATTATAACATATTCAACCAACAAATATAACTTATAATTTAAATATTTTAATTATAAATAATTTTGCTCTACGGTATACAGCGGATCCTAATCTAGTTCATCAAGTATTATTTTAATATATACTTTTGGGTATTCGACTATGGTAGATCTTTAGAAGAAATTATTCATGATACAAAAGAAATTATTTAATTTAGTTTTTCATGTTCGATTAAGAATAAAAAGAGTAAGTTTTTCATGAAATCCCTATTACTGAAATATATTAAGGCTCCATACTCTCGAGAAAAGCTCTCTCTCGTAGCTATGGGGTGTGGATTTTGTGGTCTTTGATTCGTGATTTGATTCGGGTTTTGATCCGGTTGTGGTCGGGATTTGATGAGGGTGGATTTTGGCTCGAGATCCTTTTTGTTTGTTTCTATTTTTTGGGACAAGGATTTCCCAGATCTGAGATGGAGATCTCCGGATCTTAGGGTTCTTTCTCTGGGTTCGTATCCGGCTTTTTTCCGGATCTCTATTTTGTCTCATGGGGAGGATTCATAGGGAAACGATTAGTCTTTAATTCTCACTCGGTCTTGCATTTTTCTGGCTTGGATTTCGGGTTCGTCGGATTGATATGGATTTATTTGGATTGGAGTGAGAGAGTTTTGATTCGGGAAATCGGAGTTTTTGTCTTGGGAGATCCCTTGACACATCTAGCTTCCATTTTTGGCTCATCACGGGAGTTAAATCAGGGTTGAGGTTTTGGGGATCTTGATTGTGGCTCTTGCGGGATGGATATTTTCTCTCCTATTGTGGCTCTGACATTAAGTGAAGGAAGGTTTTGGTGTTCCGAGGCTGACTATAATCTCTCCTCACGGTTCGTGGTTATCTCTCATTCTATATTGTTTCAACAAGCTCTTCTGCTTAGTTTTCTTAGTGATCCACTTGGGTGTTATCGGGGTTGTTTTTCCTCTCGCATAGTGCGTTTTTTACGAGTTTGTTTACCAATGCGAGTCATGTCTCAGGGTGTTTTGTTGCTTCAGGGTACAAAAGGGGTTTCTTCGGGGTCCGAGGGAAAGCTTAAGATCAAGATCCCCCGGTTTGATAATTCTGCATTGATTGAAGGTTATGTTAAAACCTTGAATGGTAGATGCATGAATCCAATGATGCAAAACATGAAGGCCTTGTTGTTTATGTTGCCTCGGATATGGAAGATGGAGGAGCGAGTGGTTGGGGCTGATTTGGGTATGGGATGGTTTCAGTTTGATTTTGAGCAAGAGGATGATATTCAGGAGGTGCTGAAGATGGAAACTTATCATTTTGATCATTGGATGCATTCTTTGGTCAGATGGGAACGGGTGGTTGATCCGCGGTACCCTTATCTGATCAAGTTCTGGATTCGCGTGATGGGTGCTCCCCTACATTTCTGGGCAGATGAGACTTTTCGTAGTATAGGTGCTGATCTGGGGGAGGTTGAGGAGGTCGATCTAGATAATGGCCGGGTAAAGGTTATGTTGGATGGTTTCAAGCCTCTGGTGTTTGATGCCTTTGTAGAGTTCCACAGTGGGTAAGAGACGACAATATCTCTGAGATATTAGCGTCTATATGGGTATTGTCGGCGGTGTCACAGTTTGTGCCACGATGTGTCCCGGTGTCCACTGTTTGGCGATAAGGAGAAACAGAGGATGGAGGATAGGTCTGATCCTAGGCCAGAAGATAAGCTACAGAGCTATAAGGGTGCTATGGTGAATGGTGCTTCTATTGGGAATGCCTTGGGTTCAAGTGGGGATGGTTCAAGGGTGCCTCACCAAAGCTCTGCTAGTGGAAATGGACGTGGTTCGGGTCCTCAGGCTACCAATCATCGTGCTAATCTGGGGTTTGGTGGTAAGTTGAGAAAGAATAAAAAGGGTTCTCATGTTGATGGGAGGTTGGTAAAGCAGGACACGCCTAGGGTTCCTTCTCCTGTTTCAGCCGCTCAGGTCCTTGAGTCAGCAAATGGTCCATCTCAACCTGATACCTGCGAGGTGGGACATTTTTTCACTGCTAATGATCAGAAGCTGCTTGATGAGTTCTTGGGTCCTAATCTAGAGGCGGGTGTGGATACAGGTGATAAACCTGTGGAGTCAGGGTCTGTTCTCGCCCATGATGCTGACAAGAGGGTGTGTAAGAACTTGTTTCCTAGTGCTGGTGAGGAGGGTGTTCCGGCCTCAGGGTCCATGGAACTATCGCAGCAAGAAGTTATGTTCTCCGAGGATCTTAGTGATTTGTTGGGACAGGATTTTCCTCTCAGGGATGATCAGCATCAGGGTTTTATGGATACAATAATGGAGGAGCAAAATGTGGAGTCGACGGAGATTTCCCAAGAGGATACTCATATAATGGATGCTGAGGTGCAGATTGAGGAGGAGGGTACGGTTGAGGTGGCTCTCCCTGAGCATGCTTTGGCTGGAGGCATAGGTGATAATGTGGAGGGTCTCTCGGAGGATAAATCACGGGATGGAGTAGCGGAGGGCATGGTGCAATCTCCACGGGCCCGTTTGTGTAAGCAAAAGGGTGCTATTCCAGGTGCTAGTACTAAGAAGCAGAATATGTTTTCTTTGACTTCTCCGCGCAAGAAGATTGTTGCTAAGGGTGTAGGACTGCATGGGAAAGGTGGTTCACACCAAGGAGGAAAGCCTCCAAGCCCTTCGGTTGATTAATGATTTTAGTGCATAGGGGTTGGCAAGGGCGTGAGGTCGCTGAATACCTTACTTGGTGCTGGAGTTTATCTTAGGAGCAAGCTTTTGTTTCGTCTCCTTTGTTTTATTTGGTTTTTTATATGTTGTTTGCTGGGAATAAGTTACCAACGGTCTGTCTGCATGGCATGGTTGTAGTCGTCTCTCGTTTTGGTTTTCTCTTGTGTGTTTTTTCTGTAATATTTTGGGTTGATGTATCTTCTTCGTAGGAATTATAATAAATCCTTGCTGGCCCTTATCTTGGTCCCCCGTTTTTCTCCTCTTTTTGTTTTCATGTTGGGTTTGTTATGATTTTATTCAGCCTTTGGTTGTTGATTTTATATTGGGCTTAGGTGTTGGGCTCTTGCTGGGTTTACAGCTCTTGTATTTGACGTGTAAGGGTGCCTTTCTCCCAATCCTGCTTTTATTTTTTGGTACGGCTCTCACTCATCGCGGGTTTTATTATGACTTATGGGTATTTCCCTTATCGGTATTATATGATAATTTGGGTTATGGATGCGTCAGGGATATTGCGCGCATGTTTCTTTGGTTTTTTTATTTTTATTATTTTTCTTATCTTCTTTAAGGGTGGGAGGAGGTGAGATTGGATGTTTTTATACCCATCAAAATCCACTGGTGCTATGAATATTGTAAGTTGGAATTGTCAAGGCCTAGGTAATAAGGCCACAATTGGAAATCTTAGGGATCTATGGTCAAAACATCGGCCAGATTTTTTATTCCTCATGGAAACCAAGCAACCTTATACCTGTTTGGAAAAATTTGTTGGTCATTTTGGATACAAGAATTTAAAGACAATTGAGCCTATAGGTTGTAGTGGTGGTATGGCTCTTTTTTATAATCAGGATGAGTTTTAGGTTTCAATTTTATATGAGTCTAACCGGTTAATTGATATTGAAGCGGTTTATAAAGGTCGAATAATTAATTTAACTTTTATTTATGGTGATCCAATTCCTAAGAATCGGAATTTGGTATGGGAACATCTTTTGAGAATTAGTTCCTCCCGGTCCATTCCTTGGTTTGTGGTGAGGGATTTTAATGAGCTGACAGGAAACCATGAAAAGCGTGGATGGAAATTACGTCATCCTTCATCTTTTCTTTCTTTCAATGAAATGATTCAGGACTGTGGTTTTTTGGAGTTCCCGTATCTTGGGGATTGTTTGTCTTGGAGGGGTTGGCGTGATAAAAAACCTATACGTTGTAGGTTGGACAGGGCTTTAGGGAATGAGGATTGGCATGAGTTGTTCCCAGACACGGTTACAGAGTATTTGCCAATGATAGCCTCTGATCACAAACCGGTTGTGGTTACTATTGGTGCTAAATGACCGCGAGGGAAACAGAGTTTTATGTTTGACTGCTGTTGGATTGGTAAGACGGGTTTAATGGAAGCGATTACCTCAGGATGGGATGGGGAGTTAGACCAGGGTGTCGGTCCACTAGATAATGAAATCTATATGCGATTACCAGAGGGAATATAGCTCAAAGATAAGAGTGGTTCTCGAGAACAGTACTGCATAAGGCTAGACAAATCGCTTTATGGACTGAAACAGAGTGGTCGAATGTGGTATAACCGATTAAGCGACTATTTGGCAAAGAAAGGCTATCGGAATGACCCAATCAGTCCCTGCATCTTTATTAAGAAGTTTGCAAATAAAGGATTTGTGATAATAGCAGTCTATGTGGATGATTTGAACATCCTAGGAACCTCTGGGGAAATCGCCCAAACAGTAGACTATCTCAAAAGAGAGTTTGAGATGAAAGACCTAGGTAAGACAAAGTTCTGTTTGGGGTTACAACTTGAGTACATAAACAATGGTATCCTTGTGCACCAAAAGGCATATGCAGAGAAGGTACTCAAGAGATTTAATATGGAGCAGGCTCACCCATTGACTAGCCCTATGGTTGTTAGAAGCCAGGAAGTGGATAAAGATCCATTCGCTCCTAAGAAGGTTAAGGAAGAAGTCCTTGGTCCTGAAGTGTCGTACCTCAGTGCTATAGGAGCGTTAATGTTCTTGGCTAGCCACACTAGGCCAGACATAAGTTTTGCCGTGAACCTCCTAGCGAGATATAGTTCTTGCCCGACCATAAGGCACTGGAATGGTATTAAACATGTTCTGCGATACCTACAGGGTACGACAGACTATGGTCTATATTATACTAACTATAACAAAGAAGGTTTAGTTGGTTTTGCTGATGCAGGTTATCTATCTGATCCACACAATGGTAAGTCACAAACAGGCTATGTGTTTACACACGGTGGTACAGCAATCTCTTGGCGTTCTATGAAGCAAACCCTTGTAGCAACTTCATCAAATCACGCAGAGATACTAGCAATGCACGAAGCCAGCCGTGAGTGTGTTTGGTTGCGGAGTTATCTCCCCAAGGGAGGAAGGTGGAGGAGGTTGGACGCAAGGTTATTTCCCCAAGGGAGGAAGGCGGAGCCAAGGTTCTCTCCATGGTGGAGGAGGTTGCACGCAAGGTTCTCTCCATAAGGGATGAGAGCGGAGCTGAGATTTTCTCCATGGTAGTCATACATTATTTTGATGATATATCATTGATTAATATATATATTTTTGAATTCAATTTAATTTATAAAACATAAAACCCGCACATCGGGCGGGTCCTCATCTAGTAATATAATAATAAACAACTAAGCTAGTGGTCTCATACCCACTAGCCACCTAACCACAATCACACCAAACAACAGAAATAGTAAAACCAATAAATAACCAATAAACCAATGACCAATATCAACTAAACCGTAATAATTCCAAAATCATAAACTAAAGATCCAATCAACATAAACCAGAGAACCAACAATCCTAAACAACATTCTAGGTCTCAACTCTAGCAACCTAACAAAATCCAGACAACAACCAAGCGAGCCACTAGAACATACTCATCTTCATTGTCATGATCCCACAGTCACAATTTGCCTCTACTTGCACCACAAACACAATGAGATGCTTGAATATTACCATAAATACCTTGAGGCGATCCTCCCATCTACGAGCTATACACACAAGCAAATCAAAAGTACAACTACAAATAAAAAATAACAGACCAAACATTAAACTGAGCTACCAATAACACTTTCACCATACCTAAACATCATCACACAAAATAAGTCATACAACCCAATCGCTTAGATAAGCTCATGGTCACACACTCATCTTAACAAATGATTCACAAAACTAACTACAACCAAATTAGAGGCTCTCCAATATCCAAGATTAACCAAACTCGCTCCTACAACCAATTACAACAACAAACAAACATTGAAAACAAACTGCCAGAAAAAACAGAAAAGAAACAACCTCACAAATGAAACCACGAAATCAAAACGAACCGTTAACTTTCTAATCCCTCCGGTGAAACGCAAGGTCTATACGTCCAGAAGCTTCCCACTAAATTTCAGCACGATCGGATCTCAGATGAAACCGAAATTGATCTCGAAACACCCGCTGATCTCAATCCGCGAATGAGAAGAAACACTCCACGAAACAGCCAATATCTCCTAGAATATTAACTCAAAATAACTTCTGTGAATATAAGATTATACGAAAATCTCTTAGCTATAATCCTTAAAAAAATCAATATCTTTCAAAACGATTTGACTAGTCGGATCCTCTTTCTCCCAAACCCTGACAGTTCTATTTCTCTCTTTACTCTAAGGAAAAAGCTTGATCTTCTTCCCTCTCCTTTACACCCAATAACCAAGAGTTATCTCTCTTTCTCTCCCTCTGATGTCAATGTCGATAAAAACACAAAAGAAGAGAGGAGGCGTGACAATAAAAAAGAGTATTAAGGGTTTTTGGTTTAATTAGATTAAACCAAAATTTAATTAAACTAAAATCAATTAAAAATTTTGTCCTTCGGTTTTCTCTACATCACAGTTTTTTAGAAAGCGGATGTTACAATTCTCTTCCACCGACATAGATCCGTCCTCGAATCTCAAACTACCATCAGCCAAGGACTCTTGTGCAACCGTCTCCACGGTCCGCACACCTCCGACCGATCTACGAAGGTCACCTCTAGGCGATAAACTCACGCTCCAGACATTATTTGCTCTCAACTTTTGGACTTTTTTTCACTCATAGGTCTGAACCTTGAGTTTTTATTGGCTCCTCATCAGGCCGAAGCCTGCATGCTATAATGTTGGCTCATCATCGGGCCTAAGCCTGCATGCCATAATATATAAGGAAGTCCAATATTCGTCTCTCGGGTTGTCACCCTACAGTGCGCTCCCGAATCGTCATCCGAAGTCGATATACCAACCATACTTCCAAGCCACAAAGTCTAAGAATATGGCAGTACTAGGAGAACCAAATTCCCCCAAGAGCCGCGAGCAAATAATTCTAAACACGTATGATCCTATCCCTATCCAGGTTTCCTTCCCGTGGCTCGCGTAAAACATCATAATGTCCTACCAACCACATATCCCCTCACTAGAATACCTCATGACCGCACAAGGATCATATGCATACCACAAGGGCCACCAAAAAGGCCAACAAATGTCCTAAATAGGACCGCCACCAAGGCCAAACAAATGTCCTAAACAGGACCGCCACCAAGGCCAAACAAAATGTCCTAAACAGGACCGCCACCAAGGCCAAACAAATGTCCTCAAAAGGACCGTTACAAAGACCACTTGTCCCGAAGGACCGTCACAAAGACCACTCGTCCCGAAGAACCGTCACAAAGACCACTTGTCCCGGAGGACCGTCACGAAGACCATACATCTCGAAGGATCGCCTCAACATGCCACGTGTCTTGAAGGATCGTCACGAAGACCATACATCCCGAAGGACCACCTAAACAGGCACATTGGCTAAACAGCCCGCCACAAAGGCCACACAATTGGCCAAAAAGGCCCGCCACAAAGGCCACACAATTGGCTAAACAGCCCACTACAAAGGCCACACAATGTCTCAAAAGACTGCCACACACGGGCACAATGACTCAAGTCCGCCACTAAGGCCACACAAGCCCTTTCAAGGCTCACAACCACTGGAAATGGACAAATTCTATCTCACATAAAACTTTCCATTCTTAGCACTTTCCACTTTTGGAAACTTCTATTACAGGAAACTTTCCTCCAAAACCCTGCCTCGCGAAAATTTCGTACCCCGAACACCAGAGGAACCGAAGATACCTGTTTATACCCGAGAACAATTATACATGATATCATACTATCACATATGATTTGATTTCATAAAACCGTTTGCCTTAATCTCCCTCTTCGAATCCTTGTGAATTGTTTTGCGAGACATGGTATGCTCAGTTTCATTTGTTTACGATTTCATGGTATGCTCAGTTTCAATTGTTTAAGGTTACGTTCATTGTTTCTTGTTGAATTTGTTAGATTATACAACTGTTTGTACAGTTATATTTCAGGTTTTTCGGGTTTTGTGGGTAAATTTCAGGTTTTTGTGGGTACTTTGGATATGTTCGAGTAGGTACTATCCATAACCGAATATAATTTGGATACATTACAGGTTTCTTAAAGTCAGTATCCAAATAACCCGAATCCGATAAAAACCGAACCTGAACCCGACCCAAAATTATATGAACACCTGTTCGGATCCTATATTAGTAAACCCGAAAAACCCGAACCCGAATAACCCGAACCTGAACCCGACCCGAACACCCAAATGTCCAGGCCTAATTTCAATGATTTAGCTTTCTTTATAGACTGTTCAGACTTAGTGAAGATGGTGTCTTCTCCTTCGGACTGGCCAGCTTTCTCGGCGTACCTTGACGACTTCAAGATTGATAGGGAGAAATTTTCATCTTTTTCTTTATCTTTAGTTTCTAGAACTGCTAATGTAAGTGTGGATTCTCTGGCACGCCAAGCGCGTACCTCTTCGCACATTGTTTTGTTTGTAAACAATTTTCCACCCAATTAGCTCGTTTGAACTGATATTTTGTTGACAAAAAATATATATATTATATATATATATATTATATATATATTAATGCCAAGTTGTATATAGATAATTAGGCCCATTAAAAGTCTCAAAAACTGAAGATATAATGAATTAGCCCTGGCTCCTTTCGAATTCGCCATGATAGAACTCTTTTTTGGGTGTTAAATTGATTATTTTTTTATAGCTAAATTGTATCTCCGACAAATGAAATAGTTGAATTGCAAAGACTAGTTTGGATTCTGCTCATATTTCTTTACTCATTGCATAAACATGAAGTTGATCTTATTAAAGTCACTCTCTATAAATGTCTAACATTATTTAAAACTGAAAGTTCATTATCGCGTTATCTCTCTTATAGTTGTTTCTGGAAATTTTAAGAGTATAAATGACTTGATGGAGGATTCTGGCTGGAATTTCCTATTTCTTTGGTAAATTAAAAAAGAGTATACATAACTATATACATATTTCTGGCCAGAATGAACATGTAAAATTTGTAACACACAGACAATGTTTGGTATATAATATATATATATATATATATATATATATATATAATGGCTCCATCTATAAGCTTAGTAATATTTCTGAACATTTGTTTGACTAATACTTTAAGTTTTTTCTCATGACAGTTTAGCCAAGTTTTGTTTGATACCATATCTAGTGCAGTAGTGCTACATGTGAGATAGGAAGATTTACGTACTACTCTAGATTGGATCGAGCTTATTTAAACAAAAACTTTCCATAATGCAATCTTTGTTATGGTGATTAGGACAAAAATATATACAATGATTAGTGGGGTGATCACTGAGTCATCGTTATAATAATGAAATAAGTTTAGGCAACAACATGGACAGCCTTTTATTAATATTGTGAGTTGGTTTGGTGTGGTTTAGCAAATCTACACTTAACCCAACGGCTAATCATCATTTGCCAGCCTGCCAACGGCCTCTAATGTTTCTTTTTGTCTTACTTAAACACTTTTACTTATCTTACTTTATTTATCACTGTTATTAGCTATTGGAATATTGAATTTACTATTGCTTTCGTTGTTTACTTTCCTAGTTATATAATTTCAAGGAAAAAACAAAACTTATAAACCAGTATAATAGACTACGATGTAATATTATTAGATGATTAATCAAGTTTACTAGAATTAAATCAAGACATAACCTAAAATTAATTAATATATTATCATAAATTCAGGGTGTTTATTGGATCTAACATATGTATAGTTTACTGAATTATTAATTTCATAATATAAAAAGATGTGTTTTTTTTGTCAAGTAAAAAATGTGTTTTTAAAAAATGGTTAATACTGGTGAAAATCTGCAAAAAAAATATTACCTTTCGTGATTCAAATATGTTGATTGGAATTCCAGAAGTTTATTCCAAAATTACTCTACATTCTACAACTATTTTAGTAATTTATCATTTTTAGAATTATATCTGGTCAATATATTTTTTTCTTTCTATATATTAAAATGAGAGTTGCACCGAAATTTCATGATCCAATGAATCATATAAAATTAAAAATTTAAAAAAAATTATTCTGTTATTATCATTAATCAGTGATATCAAAAAGTGAAAAAGAAAATTATCATAACTTCAATACAAAAATATCTAAGTTTCAACACTCTTGAAAAAATATCGCATTCACTTATCTTCATAAAATAATAATTGTATACAACTTTCACTTTTTCTGATAACGCAATCATTTTTATAAAAAAATAGTATATTTTAAGTATTTTACTCAATACTACTACTTCGTAATTTATCAACAAAAACATTCTCATAATTATCCTTAAGACAAAAAAAAAAAAAAAAAAAAAAAAAAAAAAAAAACAAAAAACAAAAAAGCAACCGTTTCGCTCCCGGCTTCACAGCTGTCTTTCATCATTAGCCAGCGAATAAAATTAAAAAAAAAATCCTCGCTCCTCTCACGCCACCGTCACACCATTCTCATCACAGTCCAATTACATACCCCATCACTACGATCACCCAACGATCGATACGTCACGTGTCATAATTATCACCATCTATATATAATAACAACAACTCTTATCTCTCTGATATTTTCTTCTTTTTTTTTTACAGAACACTCTGTTTTGTTTTGTTGTAATCACTAATCACCATGGCCACTGATAGAGAGAATCTACTCTCAGATGATTACGATGAATCGGCGGCGTTTTGTGGATGTGGGTATTTTCGTAAACTCTGTGTAGTTCAGTGGCGGCGGCGAAGAGGAGGAGATGACGAGGAGGCGCGTCTGGAGTATCGCAGTCGGAGCAGTGGATGGAGCGGTGGTGGCTCTTTGCAAGAAGAAAGTGGGGGAAGGTGGGAGAGTGGGAAACTTAAGGGATTAAAAGAGATTTCGGAGAAAATCGCGGGGCCAAAGTGGAAAAACTTTATAAGAAGTTTTAGTAACAGCAGGAAGAAGATGAGGAGAGATGTTGATTTCACTTATGATCTTAAAAACTATAGTCTTAATTTTGATGACGGTGGTTGTGGTAGTAGTGAAGATCCTTCACCGGAGAGGTTTGTAGCTCCGGTTGTTACTAAAGTTTGATTTTTTTTTTTTTTTTGTAATGTTTTTTTTTTTAATCTTTATGTTAATATAAAGATACCTATGGAGTTATAATTAAATTCGTATTGAATTAGGTTCTAACTTGGTGTTCAATCGCCACTAATTAGATTCGTGATTGGCCATTTGGGTAAAATAGTTATAGAGTAAATAGTTAGTAAACAGAAAACATTAACTTGTTTTTTTTTTTACTGATTCACTTGGTTCACATGTTTATCCCTATATTACATACATGTTTATCCCGAGAATATATTTTTACTTATCACAAATATATGTATATCTAAAACTAAGATATATATACAAAACTAATAATACTTTCACTTAAATTGGTGCCTGTAAATTGCGACTGTACAAATTAGACAATAGATACTCACAACTCGAACATGCTAGAGTCATAGTAAAGATGTAGGCAATGATTTGTAGCATGATGAACATATGTGTTGTTAAGATGAGTTGATATATAAATGATATTATGAAATACATGGCAATCGATGTCAATTTGTTTAGTTTGCTTAGGAAATTTGAACTAGTATCGACTGTATAGTATCCACTTTAATTATTATAAAACAATGGGTGAATTACTCAAATGTTACTCATTTTAGGTAATATTACCAGAATCTACAAAAAACTTTTTTATTACTATAATGTTTCGGGTATTTTCAAAATACCCAGCGTGCCCCTTTTTTATGTTACCGGAAAAAACGTTATTACAAAAATGCCATTGCCACGTCAGACGCCACGTCAGAAATCGCTGACGTGTACCATAACTCAGCCATAACGCGATACAGAGTATGTTGTGGCTGAGTTATAGGTATTTTGCGGCTGAGTTATCGAAAAAAACATTTGAGTAAGAGCGGACGGCTGACTTATGAAAATCTGGCTGAGTTATTTTCATAAGTCAGCCAAGCGTTATGGTGACTTATTACATTTGGCTGAGTTATGCGCATAACTCAGCTGTAGTAATGGCTGAGTTATCACCGATGGTTGAGTTGTCAAAATTTTGACTGAGTTATCAAAACGACACGGCTGAGTTGCCATTTTCCGACTGGCTGAGTTATGAAAAATGGCTGACTTATGCGATGTAGTTACGGCTGAGTTATGGTAAAAACTATAAACTCAGCCGTCATAGGCTGACTTATCGACAAGTCAGCCGTTTGACGGCTGACTTATTGGCAAAAATTAATTACTAGAATGTTTTTCAGTTACGGCTGACTTATCAAACGATACGGCTGAGTTACATATTTTCAGTTCATGAGGCGGCTGAGTTTGGCAGCAATTTTTTGCTTTTTAATTACTGTAATGTTTTTCGTGTTGTGGCTGAGTTTTAGTTAGGCTGAGTTATGGTATTGTTTCATGGCTGATTTGCCACGTCGGATGCAGCATCCATGTCAGCATTCCATGTCATCATCTTTTTCTCCAAATACGAAACGTCGTTCGACTCTGGTTCTTCAACTGGTTTAATAAGTGAACTATTTACCTTCTTATTCACCTTGTTCTTCTACTTTATCACATTTTTGAATAAAATTTTTAGGTCTATGTCTATTTTCATTTCAAATAATAATAAAAAAATAATAATTTAGGAGAAATAAAATAACTAATTAAAAAAATTATTAAATAAAAAAAAACAGTAAAAAATAATTTTCTTGATATATGAATTAAAACAATTTTTTTTTTTTGTATTATATAACTGAATTTTCGTTTTTTTAATTAAAAAAATAGATAACTCAACATACCACATCTTTAACTCATGAAAATTTCCATGATGTTGAATAATCTTTTGAGTTAACAATTTTACAAAGGATATACCTCAAAGTTGTACATCAACCATAACACATGATTATTCAAACTCAACTTCAAAAAAATTAGTTTTGTTAGTGATTGGTAACATTTTTGAATAAAATTTAGGTCTATGTCTATTTTCATTTCAAATAATAATAAAAAATAATAATTTAGGAGAAATAAAATAACTAATTAAAAAAAGTTATTAAATAAAAGAAAAACAGTAAAAAAAATTTTCTTGATATATGAATTAAATAAAAACGAAAAAATAATTTTTGGTATTATACAACTGAATTTTCATTTTTTTAATTAAAAAAATAGATAACTCAACTTACCACATCTTTAACTCATGAAAATTTCCATGATGTTGAATAATCTTTTGAGTTAACAATTTTACAAAGGATATACCTCAAAATTGTACATCAACCATAACACATGATTATTCAAACTCAACTTCAAAAAAATTAGTTTTGTTAGTGATTGGTAACATTTTTGAATAAAATATAGGTCTATGTCTATTTTCATTTCAAATAATAATAAAAAATAATAATTTAGGAGAAATAAAATAACTAATTAAACAAAGTTATTAAATAAAAGAAAAACAGTAAAAAAAAATTTTCTTGATATATGATTAAATAAAAACGAAAAAATAATTTTTTGGTATTATATAACTGAATTTTCGTTTTTTTAATTAAAAAAAAAATAGATAACTCAACTTACCACATCTTTAACTCATGAAAATTTCCATGATGTTGAATAATATTTTGAGTTAACAATTTTACAAAGAATATACCTCAAAGTTGTACATCAACCATAACACATGATTATTCAAAATCAACTTCAAAAAAATTAGTTTTGTTAGTGATTGGTAACATTTTTGAATAAATATTTAGGTCTATATCTATTTTCATTTCAAATAATAATAAAAAATAATAATTTAGGAGAAATAAAATTCTTATTAGTTAATATCTATTTTGAATAAAGTTAGTTTTGTTAGTGATTGGTAACATTTTTGAATAAAATTTGAGTTAACTCCATAATTCAACTTAAATCAATAGTAACACATGTTACCAGTCATTGCCTATATCATCTATTTACTTTCAGGTTTTTCTTGTGATAAGTCAGCCATAACAAACTATAACTCAGCCGTTACATGACCTTTCGTTTTCCCGTAAATATTATAACTCAGCCGTAAAGTCATATATATCATCCATTTTACTTTCAGATTGTTTCTTCTGATAACTCAGCCATAACTCACTATAACTCAGCCGTCACATGACCTTTCGTTTTCCCGTAATTATTATAACTCAGCCGTAAAGCGATATTTTGGCGGGAAACCATCAGTTAACCTAATAATAGACATATTTCCATTCTAAATTTAAATTTTGAGTTATAATAATTTTAATATTCAATTGTTGGAGAAATACTTTTAGAAAAATAAAATTCTAAATTCGAATAATAATTATTTAATTATTTGCAATAATATCTTGTAATCAAAAAAAGTTATTAAATAAAAGAAAAACAGTAAAAATTATTTTTCTTGATATATAAATTAAAGAAAAACGAAAAAAAAATAATTTTTTTGTATTATATAACTGAATTTTCGTTTTTTTAATTAAAAAAATAGATAACTCAACTTACCACATCTTTAACTCATGAAAATTTCCATGATGTTGAATAATCTTTTGAGTTAACAATTTTACAAAGGATATACCTCAAACTTGTACATCAACCATAGCACATGATTATTCAAACTCAACTTCAAAAAAATTAGTTTTGTTAGTGATTGGTAACATTTTTGAATAAAATTTAGGTCTATGTCTATTTTCATTTCAAATAATAATAAAAAATAATAATTTAGGAGAAATAAAATAACTAATTAAAAAGTTAGTTTTGTTAGTGATTGGTAACATTTTTGAATAAAATTTGAGTTAAGTTCATAACTCAACTTAAGTCAATAGTAACACATGTTACCAGTCATAGCCTATATCATCTATTTACTTTCAGGTTTTTCTTGTGATAACTCAGCCATAACTAACTATAACTCAGCCGTCACATGACCTTTCGTTTTCCGTAAATATTATAACTCAGCCATAAAGTCATATATATCATCTGTTTACTTTCAGATTGTTTCTTCTGATAACTCAGCCATAACTCACTATAACTCAGCCGTCACATGACCTTTCGTTTTCCCGTAATTATTATAACTCAGCCGTAAAGCGATATTTTGGCGGGAAACCATCAGTTAACCTAATAATAGACATATTTCCATTCTAAATTTAAATTTTGAGTTATAATAATTTTAATATTCAATTGTTGGAGAAATACTTTTAGAAAAATAAAATTCTAAATTTGAATAATAATTATTTAATTATTTGCAATTATATCTTGTAATTAAAAAAGTTATTAAATAAAAGAAAAACAGTAAAAATTATTTTTCTTGATATATAAATTAAATAAAAACGAAAAACTAATTTTTTTTGTATTATATAACTGAATTTTCGTTTTTTTAATTAAAAAAATAGATAACTCAACTTATCACATCTTTAATTCATGAAAATTTCCATGATGTTGAATCATCTTTTGAGTTAACAATTCTACAAAGGATAATAATTAGTTAATAATTTGCAATAATATCTTGTGATAAAAAGCTCACTTTATGAATTTATTATGCGTGTGGATTTGAGCAGGCACAAAATTAGTGATTTTTCGCGCTTCCCTAACAACACTTTTTGTGACATCGAGTGACGTTTTAGTAATTATTAGGAATCTTACAGAACAAAAGACCCATATATTATTTGCAATAATATCTTGTGATAAAAATCACACTTTATGAATTTATTATGCGTGTGGATTTGAGCAGGCACAGAATTAGTGATTTTTCGCGCTTCCCTAACAACACTTTTTGTAATATCGAGAGATGTTTTAATACTTATTAGGAATCTGACAGAACAAAAGACCCAGGAAAGAATAATACGTTTTCAAATTATTGAGAAGACCCTAAACGATAACTCAGCCATAACTTTACCATAATTCAGCCAACCCTCAAATTAAAATGACTAAATAACCCACCAAACCGAACCGAACCGGAAACTATTTTCCCATTATTTTCGGTTAGTTACGGTTATATTCGGCTTGCTATCAGTTATATTAAGTTAATCGACCTAATTTGGATAACATTTGGATTATTTTATGGTTATATATTCATCTAACCGACCCATAACCGGAAATAACCAAAAAGTAATTTCAAAAAAATTTACATTTTCAAATGGTTATCATATTAGTATATCCAAATTACCACCTTAAACCAAACACAATATAACCAAAACCAAACTGTTATATTAAAACTCATAATGTTGGAAATATGAACTCCAAACCTCAAACCCTAACCCTAACCCTAACCCTAACCCCTAAATGTCATGTTTTGAATGTTATACACATTTTGATCAAACTGTGTAAAAATCAATTTTTTCTATAATTATTACTTTTTATTGCTTATAATGATTGTAATATTCATTTTTTCATTCTATATTTTAATTTTTGAGTTATAATAATTCTAATTTACAAATATTTCATAAGTCAGCCGTTTATGTCGATAACTCAGCCATATCAGTCAATTGTTTGAGAAATACTTTTATTAAAAAAAAATTAAATTCAAATTCAAATTCAAATTTTGATTTTTTTTTTTAAATAAAAAAATCGCTAAAATCTCATTTATTACGCTTGTTGTTCTTAATAATAAACATAATTATTGTTTGCGTCTCCCCAACAACACTTTTTGTATTCTCGAGAAGGTATATAATAAATTAATATATTTGTTGCATAACTCAGCCATAACGTTACCATAACTCAGCCAACCCTCAAATTAGAATGACTAAATAACCGACCAAACCGAAACGAACCGGAAATTATTTTTTCCGTTATTTTTAGTTAATTACGGTTATATTCGGCTTGCTATTGGTTATATTAAGTTAATCGACCTAATTTGGATAACATTTGGATTATTTATGGTTATATATCCATCTAACCGACCCATAACCGAAAATAACCGAAAAGTATTTTCAAAAAATTTTAAATTTTCAAATGGTTATCATATTAGTATGTCCAAATTACCACCTTAAACCAAACACAATATAACCAAAACCAAACTGTTATATTAAAACCCATAATGTTGAAAATATGAACCCTACACCTCAAACCCTAACCCTAACCCTAACTCTAACCATAACCCCTAAATGTCATGTTTTGAATGTTTTACACATTTTGATCAGACTGTGTAAAAATCAATCTTTATCTATAATTATTACTTTTTATTGCTTATAATGATTATAATATTCATTTTTTATTCTATATTTTAATTTTGAGTTATAATAATTTGAATTTACAAATATTTCATAAGTCAGCCGTTTATGCCGATAACTCAACCATATCAGTCAAATGTTTGAGAAATACTTTTATTTATTTTATTCGCAACTCGAATTCAATTTTTTTAATTAATTTGAATAATATATTGTAAGAAAAGCTAACTTTATATATTTATTATGTGTGAATCTGAACAGACACAAAATTAGTGATTTTTCGCGATTCCTCAACAACACTTTTTGTGATATCTAAAGACCTTTTAATTAGATAATTTATTAGAAATTTGACAGAACGAAAAATCCAGGAAAGAAAGAAAAAAAATACATACTAATATCTCATAACTCCGTAATTCATAACTCAGCTGTGTGAAGTATATAACTCAGCCGTAACTTAACCGTAAATCAGCCAGAACTTTGAAAAGATAAAACCTTGGAACAATGGGATATGGTTTTAGTTCATATATCTATAGAACAATGGGATAATAAGTAACACACAGGGTAATTGCTAATTACAACACAGTTTCAATATATAGTCCATCATGAACTGAACAATCAAAGATAAGGAATCAGACTAATTCATCAGCCTACTTTTACCGGATTTGCTGGCCATATGACTGTTTAATGGCGTCAAGTAGAATCTTGGAACTCCTACTTTCTTCTTGAAAGTAACTCTTTTCCTTGGCCTTCTTGAAGTCCTCGTCAAGTCTCCAGCTTTAGTACAACCATTCTTACTCAAGACTTGTCTTCTTGTGGTCCTCACTCTTGAATTTTCCCAACAAAGAGACTTAACAAGTCAAAGATTAGAAGATACATAAACGGATCTACAACCTCTTTATAAAGAAGATCTCAAATACTCTTTACCAAGAAAAAAATCATCAACAGAATCAGTTTCAGCCTGCAACAAACTAACACTTCAATGTTAATACTAACCTCTTTGGTTGGTCCCAAAATACATTCATACGTGTGAACCTTTGACATCACACATTTGCGGTCAAATATAGAGTTAACCTGTGAGAAGACCAAGATTTGCAGTCAAAGTAATTTATATAAACAAATAAATCATAATTAATTATATTGAAAACTATAAAGTAAAGTGAGTAACAGAGAGTACAAACACACCGCATACTTGTATCTTGCTCAGACTCAACTACAAAAACACATGAAAAACAAAGAAGCATTAATAGTCTATAGCAAAGTGATATGTCAAGAGTCTCTATGTTTATGTTAAAACTAATAACGATTTCTTGACTGAGAAATTGTTGCTTACATGATAATACTGCTAACAAAACGAACACATGTGAGAGTTCTTAGAAAGATAAAACAGATTTCAAGGGGTTTTGATCAACCGATAATCCTCACCGCTGCTGCACAACAAAAACGCAGTGTCATGTCATATAAGCCACACAAAGTTTAACAAGGACCTGTTAAGAAGCAATCGAGGAACTGTAATGGAGGTTACTTAAATACTGTTAAGGGAAATGGTTAGTAACAAATCATACTCACAGCTTGTTCATGAACTGTAATGGATGTTAAATAACTACTCAGCTCCTGCAAATTAAACCATCAGCCAGAATCATGTGTTAGTCTTCACACATAAAAAACAAAAGGGATCAGTTCTAAATCACGGATAATCCAGCACCAGAGAGAGATGCCTCAGTCAAATCTCTTGGGATTTTCCTGAAGAACAAAAAAAAACAAAAGGGATCAGTTCTAACTCAAGACAACAACACAAGTATACAATTCTTAAGACAAGAACCAAAACACTGTTTCCCTATTCATAATTCAAGATAAAAACGATGGTTGAAACCATGGTTGTGGCAGAGACAGATCTCGACAATAGGATCCCACTAAGCCAAATCTTCAACAAAACAGATATTTCATCATAAAATTTTGTACCTCCATCGCAAAGCCACAAAACGCCGCCGTCTTAATTATCCTCCATTACATCGTCACCCTCCGACCTCTTGAGTTTCCTCCACTTCCCTGAGTCTGAAGGGTAACCGTCGAGCAAAGCAGATCAAAATCCAACACAGAGATTCCTTCAAGTTCCGTTAGCTTCTCCCTCTCTTCAACCTCTCCTCCGCCGCCACCGCCGTCGTGTCTAATGTCGGCGATTACTCCTCCTCATTTATCCAAATCCGCCATAGATATGAAAAAAGAGAGATTTATATAGGGTTTTCTAAGAGGAAGACTTACTAAGAAACAAGACAAGCAGAGATCTAGGGTTTGCAGGAGCAGAGGTCTCGATTTGGTTTTGCAGACTAAAGTTTTTTTTCCGACTCTAAAGTTTTTTCCGACCATGACTAGACCAAGTCGAATCTGGATTTCTTGCACTTGTTGGTGTAGACCCAGATCTGAATCAGACAACATCTTCTATTAAATCTCTCTCTCTTTTTTGGGCTGGAACAAGATGAGTGGGGAATGTCGGGAGTGGAGAGATAAGATAGAAATTAGGTTAATAGTGAGTTTTGTGTTTTTTCTCTTAAATGTGGGAGGTAAAAAGAAAAAACAATTCTCAATTCTAAAAAATTGTTTAGTAACGTGGAAAGTTGAAAATGATGTGTATTTTAATTTGCTGATGTGTATTTTTTTTTTTAATTTTTTACTCAAAATCAAAAAATAAAACTTAAGGGGTAAATTGTAATTACACCTATGGCACTAAACATTTGAGTAATTTTCAAAAGATTTATAGATATGAGTAATAAACCAACTTTTGGATAACATTTGAGTAATTCTTTCTAAAACAATTAACAATGTCTTACTATATGGTGGAGCTTCAAATTCTGCGAGAAACACTTCTATAGGTTGTGAAAAGACATTGTCAATATAGTTAATAGTTGAGTGATATCAACCTATACCCTAATGTATCACGCATATGTCTATTGCATCTTATAACAAAGATGAGCTTATGTTTTTGTAGAAACTTGATAACCCCAAAATCTTGTGGTGATTTTGGTAGCTTTTTGAGAACCAACATAAACACTTTTGCGATAAGTCCTTCTTACGTTAGAGTATAGTTTTTTATATTAACTAGATTTGACACATGGTACACCACAGATTGAAATTCCTTTTATTTCTATTTATATTATAATTTTAAAATAAAATATAATTTATAAGACGGTTTAACATTGTAAACTGAGAAATGATTGTCATTTTATTTATTTATTTTTTTTGTATGAATATGAGAGATGTATTTCGGTGAATGAAGATCTAAATGATTTCTATCAATGTTTTTTAACCAGGATCAGGCGAGTCGGCCGGTCTAACCGCAATCCGATAGGTATTCCGGTCCAGGTAACCTCTAAAAACGAACAAATAAAACCCGCAAAAAACCAGAAAAACCCGCTAAAAACCCGTGAACCGGTGGGTCGGACTGGGTTGTCGATCTTAAATAAAAATATTTTATTTTGGTCACACTTCAAACTCAAACCAAATTAAAAATAAATGTTGTTATTTATAAAACAATCACTTAGTTATTTTATCTAATCATTTAAAAGTTTAATTTTAGTAGTTTAGTATTTAACTATGTATGTTTTGTTCATATATTTATAGAAAAGTATATGTTACTCATAAAATGTAATCAAACTAATAATCTAATTGACCCGTAATTCAATCGGTCTGACTGGTTGACCCAGTGATCCGAAAAACTTCTGGTTCACCTTCCGGTCCGGTTTTAAAGACATTGATTTATATTAAAAGATTGGAAAGGTGTTAGGTCAGATTTTATTTTGAACTGAGCAATAAAATCTCGAAAATCACGATTAAGTGTGATTAATTGTCAAGATTTTATTCCTTTTACGCCTAACAGTATTTGTTATGCCTAATACTATATATGGTGTAACAATATATGAAATAATCAATTTTTTTTTTTTGGAAATTGTATAAATCATTTGAATATTTTCTTTAAGAAGATTCTTTGAGATATTTTTAAGTATATCCTTAATTTCATATAGCCCACAGATTAACCAATTAATCTATAATTTTTTTTTTGTAAACAATCTATATTTAATATATTTTCTATTTTGTATCCAACTTATAAAAATTATATAGCATACAAAAAAGTTGTGTATGTCCATTCTATTATATAAAAAAAATTGTGTACTTCTTTTTTATGATTGAGAGTATAGTTTTATCCCCTTTAATAACTTGGTTAACATTGTGGTCTATCAATAAAATCTGTGGAAAATAAATAGGTAGTACTGTGATTATAGATCTTTGGAAACAACGTGATCTTCGAAAATAAAGTTTGGAATATCCATGAACTATCAATTTGGAATATCTCATTTAAGATTTTCGGTAACAATTAAGGTTTTATTTGTTACTATTAATATATGAACTATCAACTTGTGACCAACTAATATATGGATTAATCTATAACCTATGTATAACCTATTTGTAACCATATATTAAAATTATAAATTCTACCAAAACAATGTTGTATACTTCCCCAAAAAGGAGATTGTATGTTTTCTCTACGAAGCACGGGGACGGCAGTTCCATGACGTCTCCCGTCTCGGAAACGTTTCAGGTACGGGGACGGCGAAGAAACGGCATGGAAACGAGACGTTTCGCACAAGGTGGGCACGACAACAGTTTATGGGGACGGCAACGGTTCTAATCAAAAACGTTTCTGAAACGTTCCTATTGTAAAATAGGAAATCTAACCTTTTTTCTTCCATTGTCCATAAAAAAAAAGTAAAATTAACCTAGGGTTTACAAATATCAATGCTATATATATATCTTTTTGCATTCTTACTTCACGTCGTCGTTCATCGCAAAACACACAAACTTCTCTGTTTTTTATTTTTGGTGAAGACTCTGTTTTTCGTTTTGGTGAAGACTCTCTGTTTTTCGTTTAGTTCTGCAAAAGGTATGTCTCAAGTCTCAACTCTCAAGCTTCTTAATAATTTAATATAAGTCAAATCTTTGTTTAATCAGTGTTTATAGATCGAAACGACGAAACTTATAAACATAGTAATTGATAAACATAGTAGTTGATAAGTTACGTAACTTACGTTTATATATTTTATATTGTTTGCTTATATATTTTATAAGCGTTGGTTGATTATTAACTTATATGTTTTGTATCATGAAATTTTTTATAAGTGACTTTATTTATTTTATTTTACTAATATATGGATATTTTTATATTTTATATATTATAAAACTGACATACCCCTGCCGTACCCGTACCCCTAAATATTTAGGTTGCCGTTTCCCGTCCCCGTCCCCGTACCCGATTCTCGTTCCCGTCCCCGTCTCGGTGCTGTATAGTGTTTTCTCCATCTATTGGTATTTTAATTAGTTTTTGTGAATATATATAATAAATACATATACAAAACTGGTACATAATTTCAAATAAGTATACATACTAATTTCGATTTTAATGGGAAGATTTATATAGCTTACTTTGGTGGTAGGGTTAAAATCATCATTTACATGGATTAGAAATGACACACCATTAGTGGATCTGAAAGAATTAAGAAATCCAAGATGTATATTAGTCATGTAATTAGGGTTTTAGCAACGTAGAAATTCATAATAAATTTGTTTTTATAACATCAATGTAAGTTGTCAAAAAAAAAATGTAAGGTAACCAAGATAATATCAAATCTTAAGTCATTATGCTCTTGGTGACAATTTGAATATTACATTACTACAGTCTATATATCTATTATGTTAATACGATACACGAAAGATCTCCTCAAATCACTAAATCGGCTTAAGGCAGGAATATCTTCTACTTTATCTGGGGTAAAATATCTCTGCGACACAGTCAACTCTGAATCCCATAAGAAAGACACATGCAATGTTGTAACCACTTCACAAATTACACAAAAAATGGTTCTAAGTATATTCTCTGTCTCTGCTTGTTGATTTTTTGTGTGTTTGCGTTTGAAGTAGCTTGTGTTTATAAACGTTGAAGTAGCTTCTTACTTGAATGTGAAACTGTGAGCTATGATTTGAATGTAACAGTGACATATGTGAAATTTATGAATGCTTACTGTTGACTTTTATTTTAGAGATTTTATTCTTACTTTTCGCAAAAGAATGGTGATAAAGGAAAATCACCATTGGACACATATCTAGAGGAGCCAGTGTTAGATATGGTTCAGTTTAGAAGTTTAAATCTGCTCTCATATTGGAAAGACAATTCAAGCTGTTTTAAGGAGTTATCGTCAATGGCTTGTGATGTTCTAAGCATACCTCTTACAATTGTGGCTTTAGAATCATCTTTTAGCATAGGTAGTCGTGTTCTTAATAAATATAGGAGTTGCCTTTTACCCACTAATGTGCAAGGAATTAGATTCAGGGTTTTCAAGAAATTGATAAGAATTCTACATTTTATTTGCATATTGTAATATTTAGGTGATGAATCTAACAAATACTCTTTTGAATATTGTAGGTGATGAGTTCGAGTCTGTTGAGGAAAGAACTATTGTTGCAGTGTAATGCTTAAGTTAATGTGTTCTTTTCTTAAAGTTTTGTAACATATTGTATTTGAATTTCGAAATTGTTATGCTTATGTTATTGTGTTCTTTTATTGGAGTTTTTCTTGTTAATGTAAGATTTTAACCTTAAAATCCTTAATTTTTAGATATTAAATTGTATTATTTTATAATAGAAAACCTTAAAAATGAGAAAACAAAAACAAAATTAGATTTTATAAAAGAAACAACAATAAAAAAAATCAGATTTTATAAAAGAAGCAACAAAATAAAATTCAGATTTTATAAGTGAAAATCACAAAAATAAAAATAGATTGGACATGTCCATATTTTGGATTGTTGTCCGTTGTGGACCTTCTAAATATAGCCCATAAACAGAATCGTCCACACGGACACGCCCATTGCTCGGTTGACACCCCAATGGACATCTATATACATAACTTCTTTTGGTTATTGTCCACAAGTCCATTAAGAATTTGATGATGACATTGTTCTGATAGACAAGGGATTATGTCCCTTCTTCTCATTAGTATGCCGATATTTTCACAAAGGGTCTCCCTACACCGCTGTAACCTGAATTTTGAAACAGTCTTAGCATCGTTCCATACAACGCTACGACTGAGGGGGAGTGATAGACAAGGGATTATGTAATATTCTCTTTCCTTGTATGTATAGATATTACTTGGGCATCACCCATATACACTTGTATATATTGTGAGTAATGTAATGAGAACACATCAAGGGTTTACCAACTCACATGGTATCAGAGCTCGGTCCGTACATACTCAACCCAATCCACAATCGGCCCGGCCCAATAGTTGGCCAGCCGATTCATGCCCGAACATACCAATATTGATGTCTAAAGAAACCATCATCTCGAGGGGGCGTATTAGGGATACAATATTCCACATTGGAAGTTGAGTAGGATCTTAAGTGGTATATATAAGATATGGGTCTCTCCACTCATTTCCAATTGGTTTTGAGTTGTAAGCCAACAATCTAACATGGTATCAGAGCCTACTTCTCTAACCTAAAAAAAAAAAACACACACGCCGCCCTCCTCTCTCGACTTCTTCCTCTGTTTTCTCTCTGTTTTTCTTTCTCTTCTGTGTTTCTCTTTGTTTTCTTCTCATCCATGGCTCACCAACCGCAACCCCACCTAAATACTCCTCACAAGGCTTTTGGCGTGACTCACATCAAATCCTACATCCCGCTAACCCTCGACATGACAAAGATCAACTCTGATGCTTGGCGTGAACTTTTTGAAACACACTGTTTCAGCTTTGGCGTGTCTGGCCATCTCGATGGAACCTCTCTTCCTGTGACTCCAGACGACATCGCTTGGAAAGAACGTGATGGCCTCTTCAAGATGTGGATCTATGGGACAATATCTTCCTCTCTCCTCGACACGGTTTTGAAAACTCGTTGCACCGCTCGTGAACTATGGCTCATCATCGAAAATCTTTTCCGCGACAACAAAGAAGCACGTGCCATCCAACTCGACAATGATCTTCGTACCCTCACCATCAGCGATCTTACGGTTCACGACTATTGTCAAAAGCTCAAGAAACTTTCTGATCTTCTTGACAACATCGACTCTCCGGTCTCCGATAGGGTCGTCGTGACGTACATGCTGAAGGGTCTCTCCGCAAAATTTGACAACATCATCAACATCATCAAACATTGCCAACCATTCCCCACCTTTTCTATTGCCCGATCCATGCTCGTTGAGTAGGAACAACGCTTTAATCGCCAGGTCCAAACTCATGCCTCTTCCTCCCTTGACTCGTCCTCTCATAGCGTGTTATACACAATCTTCTAGCGGACACAACAACGACAATCGCGACAACAACTACAACAAGGACAACTCCTATGGTGGCAGGGGTTGCGGTCGCGGATGACGCAACAATAACAGAGGACGTGGCCGTCAACATGGCAATAGGGTCCCAATTGGCGGATGGCTCCACCGTGGTTCCAACCACCGACCTCTTTCCCGCAACAGCAACAACGTTACCGGATGCAACACCCGCACATGGCGAACCTCACTACAACCCATCCAGCGAGCGGGATCCTCGGTCCATCTCCTACGGTGCCTCAACCTATGCTGCTTCCAGCGAGCCTGGCCACAGCTTTTGGTACCATGACCATGCCAAATCCCAACGATGCAAGCTGGTACATTGACACCGCAGCAACATCTCATCTCACAGCACAGACAGGTACTCTCCATTCCCTTTTTAATTCGAGCTCGTCCCCATCGGTAGTTGTTGGTGATGGATTCTCCATTCCCACTAAAGCAATCGGTTATTCTTCTTTTCCTTCTCAAACACGTCCTCTCCATCTAAATAATGTGTTTGTTTGTCTCTCTATTATCAAGAACCTTATCTCTGTTCGTCAATTTACTATCGATAATTTTGTTTCTGTTGAGTTTGATCCTTTTGGCTTTTGTGTTAAGGACCTTCATTCTCGGAGCAATCTCCTCCAATGTAACAGTCCCGGTCCTCTATACTCCATCACTTCACCACCATCGGCCACTCTATGTTCTCCACAAGCCATGTTATCAACGGTTCCCAACTCTCTGTTGTGGCATCATCGTCTGGGACACACAGAAAACACAACTCTTCAATCTCTTATTTATTATGGTTTAATAAGTTGTTCTAAAATTGAGAACTCTCTTTGTCATGCTTGTCAGTTGAGGAAACACATTAGATTACCTTTTAATTATATTATTTCTTCAGTTTCTGCACCTTTTGAAATTGTTCACTCTGATGTATGGACCTCCCCGGTTCCCAGCATCACTGGTTTCAAATATTATGTTATTTATCTTGATCACTACACTCATTTTCTTTGGGGTTTTCCTTTACGACAAAAATCTAAAGTGTTTTCAACTTTTAAAAAATTCATGGCTTATGTTTCTAATCAATTTGGCCGCAGCATTAAAGCTTTACAATGCGACAATGGTGGTGAATATCAAAACAAAGCCTTCCTTGATCATCTCTCCTCTCATGGCATCCTCCCTCGTTTCTCTTGCCCACATACTTCTCAACAAAATGGCAAAGCTGAACGCACTCTCCGCACCCTCAATAATAGTGTTCGATCAATGCTTTTCTAAGCTTCAATCCCACCTTCTTATTGGGTTGAGGCTCTTATGATGGCCACCCACCTCTTCAACATTATCCCATCATCTTCCATCAACAATGACATCCCATTCACAAAACTTTTTCAGAAATCGCCTCAATACACTCATCTTCGGGTCTTCGATTATCTTTGTTATCCCAATCTACTTCCTACAACCTCTCACAAACTTGCTCCACGCTCCACTGCCTGTGTCTTCCTTGGCTATCCTATCAATCATAAAGGATATCGCTGTCTTGACCTCATAACCCGCAAGGTAATCATATCTTGTCACGTTATCTTTAGCGAAGCCGTTTTTCCTTTTTCTTCCTCTCCTCAGGGTCCTCTCTCATCCAACCCTGAAAACGACTTCCCATTGTCGGTTTCTCCTATTCTCCGACAACCAAATCCACCACAAGTGGCTCCTGTCACACTTCCACAGCCACCAACGCCTGCGGGACCAACCCCACCGCCAGCCCCTCAAGTGGCTGCTCCTCCACCTCAACCTGTGGCTGGTCACTCCATGGTGACAAGAATCAAACGAGGTATCACCAAACCCAAACAACATCTCTCTCTTCATACTGACATATTATCTCTTCTTCCTACCTCTCACCTTAAAGCCATGGAGGATCCAAACTGGAATCCTGCAATGAATGAGGAATATGAAGCTCAAATTAAAAAGGAAACGTGGGATCTAGTACCACACCCTAAAAATACTAATATTGTGTGTTCCATGTGGCTCTTTAGGCACAAGTTTGGTGCAGATGGAAAGCTATCTCGGTACAAAGCCCGTTTGATTGTTAATGGAAAATCTCAAGAGATATGCATTGATTGCGACGAGACATTCAGTACTGTCGTGAAACCCGCCACCGTTTGCCTTGTCCTCGACATCTCTCTCTCACGCAACTGGCCAATACGTCAACTGGACGTGAAGAATGCATTCCTCCATGGCACTATTGTCGAAACTGTTTACATGCATCAATCGCTCGGCTTCCAAGGCCCCGACAAACCTGATCATGTGTGCTTACTATGTCGCTCTATCTATGGTCTCAAACAAGTCCCGCGTGCTTGGAACCAACGTTTTGCTCAATATGCTCGTCGCATCGGTTTTACTCAAAGCAAAGGTGACTCCTCTCTCTTCGTCTACCATCACGCTCGAGGCACAGCTTATCTTCTACTTTACGTCGATGACATCGGTCTCACCGCCTCATCACCATCGCTACTCAACAAAATCATTGCATCTCTTAGTAAAGAATTGAAATGTCGGATCTTGGTGATTTCCATTACTTTCTCGGTGTTTCCATCAAACGCAACTCCTCCGACATGTTTCTCAATCAACGCAACTACGCCGCTGAGATTTTGCATCGAGCTAATATGACAAACTGCAACCCTTGCCCGACACCAACTGATTCACGGGCCAAACTTGCAGTCGAAGACGGCCCTGCCGTCGTTAATCCTATGCTATATGGCAGCCTTGCCGGAGGTCTCCATAACTTAACCTTCACAAGACCCGACATTTCTTTCGCCGTCCAACAAATCTGTTTGTTCATGCACGAACCACGAGAGGCTCACTTCAAGGCTCTCAAACGCATCCTCCATTACGTCAAAGGTACTCTTGACTACGGCCTGCAACTTTACCCCACAACCTCCTCTGGTTTAGTAGCCTACACCGACGCAGATTGGGCTGGCTGCCCCACCACAAGGCGATCCACCTCTGGCTATTGCATCTTTCATTGAGATAACTTAATCTCCTGGTCCGCCAAACACCAACACACCGTCTCCCGCTCAAGTGTCGAAGCAGAATATCAGGGCGTTGCCAACGTCGTCGCCGAAACAACATGGCTCCGTAACATCCTCTTGAAACTCCATTGTCCACTATCCAAAGCTACAATGGTCTATTGTGACAATGTGAGTGCGGTTTACCTCTCCACGAATCCTGTTCAACACCAACGTACGAAATACATCAAGATTGATCTTCACTTTGTTCGGGAACACATTGCGCTGATATTTTCACAAAGGGTCTCCCTACACTGCTGTTTACTGAATTTCGAAACAGTCTAAACATCGTTCCATACAATGCTACGACTGAGGGGGGTGATAGACAAGGGATTATGTAATATTCCCTTTCCTTGTATGTATAGATATTACTTGGGCATCATCCATATACACTTGTATATATTGTGAGTAATGTAATGGAACACATCAAAGGTTTACCAACTCACATGTTCATCCTTACACTTTGACATCTATATTCGATAAATGAAACTTGTTAATCATCAGTTCATGTGCACAAACACCCCGTGATGGCGTGATCGATAGAAAAATCTCGTCGAAAACTTTCGTGTAACTTGTGGCTATCAGTCACAAACGTGATAAAACGAAACAACAAAGATGAATAAACAATTGAGTAGAAAAGAACACGTTTCAGAATATTAAATCACAAAAGTACCCAGCTGCAAGCTACATTACCAAGATGGGGCCTTTTCGATATTGTCGTCATCTACTATGTACATGTACTTACTCACCAAAGCCAATTCCATAAGCTCAAGTGGTAACATCGTAATAAATATAGCAAAAGAAGCGGATAAGATGGAGACAAGTATGGTTAATACGGAGGAACATATAGACTGAACTGAACTATAAAAAAAAGGTTATAAAAATTGTGCATCACAATACTCTCCTCTCGCTATCTTCTTATTCACAAGATATAATGATGATGATGATTATCTGATGGTTCATAAATTAAACTCATGCAGACAAGCAAACAAAAACAACAAGAAACATTAAACAAAAGCCTTAATCTCCTTTTCTTTTTTAATCTTTTTTTTTTTTGGTTTGTGTACTACTTAATAAAATATATGGGCAGCATGACACATAACCAAAACTACGTACTATGTAATTGCACAAAAAGTTACTTTCTAATACTGTCCCCTCTCTCTGTATTATAACCCAAACTCCTCCATAAATTTCTCAACCTTAACCCCTAAACCCTGAAACTCGAATCCCATCTTTCACCTCGCCCAAATTCACATCTCTGTTCTTTCTACGCAAAACGCTCTCTTCCGCTATTGTCACCTGCATTGCTTTCATCCAAACAAAGTAGTTTCAGACTTTTTGAGTCCAATCGATAAGTTTTCGGTTATGTCTTGAGACAAAAGAAGTAATACATACCTTTTGCGTTTGTTCTTTAAGACCGTGGAAGAAGATGGATTGCTGTGCCAGTTCCTCTTTCTCTGATTGATGAACCAATTGTTTATCTGCTTTAGCTGCAACCCTGTCTCCTGCACCAATCTCGCCTTATCTTCCTCCTACAAATATCAATAATTTGATATGCTCATTGAAGGAATTGGAAGTAAATTTCTGAAAGAGATTTTGGGGTTACTGAAAGAGAGGAGAGAGAACTCACAGTAGGATAAGGCCATTTCGAATGAGATTGCCACCATGCTTTGAGAACAGAGGTGGTGTCTCCTGGTAATTTCCCAGCTCTTCTCTTCCTCAGTATCTCCTCTCTTATGTCTACTATCTTCTCCTTGTAACCCTTTTCACAACCAAAACAAAGGTTCTACATTGTTAGATCATGGTTGTTGCTCATATACTACCACTGCTACTTGGTTCAGAATATATATAAACTTTATAGGCTTCAGAAATGATAAGTATTGGGTCTAAATATAGAAGATCATAGAACGAGTTAAGCTCTTATTACCTGTTTGAGCTCATGCTTGAGTTCTTGTCTAACTCTTTCCATCAAGGATCTCTCGCTCTCTGTAGGAACCAGAGGACCAAACCCCAACACATCTAAGCTCCCATCGAACATATTAACATCACTCTCTACTTGTTCATCCTCATCATCCGACATTGTTGCTCCCATCCCTTCACCAGGAGACACTCCTATCTCACCCAAAAAAGAAATACAATAATTGTAGTGAAACGAAAAAGAGCTCCTAAAAGTTTAAACCAAATGCTAATATATGTGGACACATTGACTCTCACCAACCTGTTAAGCTTTGAAGAGACTGCTCAATCTCCCAACAGGCCATCACAGCTTCCATAGCATGAACACGCACATGTTGTTGCAATTGCTCTTTGAAAGAACACAGAAGCAGCACATAATGCGTCTGTAATTTTACAACCACAAAATTGAATACATCAACACACACAACCATTAATATTGACAAAGAACAAAATTTGGAAACCCCCTAAAAGAACTTGTCTGAATAACTACTGTTGTTTCAAATTTTTTAATAATTCATCACCATTATTATATCATAAGCTCTGTCTTTTATATTTTCTGGTCGTCTAGATAATGTAAAAATTTAGGAATTTTTAATCTTTACGCCATTGCTTATCCCCAAAAAAAAACACAAATCTTGATTTTAAGAATTCAAAATTAAGAAACCTAATCTGTGATTAAAATTAAAATTTGTGCTAAATAGAATAATGAAATCGTTAATCATAAATTATTTTTTTTTAAAAAGAGACGAAATTTATGTATATATATATATATATATAATTTATACCATGAACTGGTCAAGCTCTTTGTCGTCGCCGACGAGTCCATGAGCGGCGGCGCCTAAAGCTGAGTACTTAGTGACGACGTGCTGTGACTGAGCAAGCTGAGCGTCGATCCTCGGAAGCTGATCAACAGGAGTAGCGATTCTCAAACACGCAACGTGCGCCGACAAAAGCTGCTCGTAGAGAGGATGAGAGAGGATCTCCGCCTTGTGTCTCGCATTCTGCCAGCTCACAACTCCGTCCACCGCCGCAGCTCCTCCTCCGTCGTTTTTGTTATCTCCTCCGCCGCCTCCGCTTTTCATCTCTCCGCCAATCATCGTCTCCGGTCCTCCTCCTCCTCCAGTGACGTCATCGATTCCGTCTCCAACAACAGCGGAAGCGGTCGCGTTGTTGTTGTTGTTTCGTTGGAGGAAAGAGGAGGAGCGAGAAAGCCACTGGTTAGCAGCGACGGCGGCGGAGGAAGGAGAATCGGAGCTGCTAGCGGTGGTTGTGTTCGCGGTGGCTGTGTGGAGGTTGAGGAAATTGTTGTTGCTGTTGTCTGAGGAGCGGAGAAGCGCAGAGTTGAGCCAGTTAGGAGGAGGAGCTTCTTGGAAATGTTGCGGTTGCGGAGGAGGAGGAGGTTGCGGTTGCGGAGGAGGTGGTTGGTGTTGGTCGGTGAAATGATTGAAGGAGAGGTCTTGAGAAAGATGATTGTGATGAAACGCCATCGTTTTTGGCTTAATCCTTTTCCTTTCTTTTTTGAATTTTTTTTTTTTTGGTTCTCTGTTTCTGAGAGGGAAAGATAAAGAAAGAAAGTGAAGAAGGTGAATCTCTGCTTCTATGACGATTGCTTCATATGTTTCAATTCTCCAAAAAAAAAAAAAAAAAAAAGACACAGAAACTTTTTGAGTTTTCTTTTTTTTTTTTAAGTTGGAAAAGTATATAGTTTTGTGGTGTGTATGTATGTATGTATGTATATCTGAGAGTATATATGTGTGGGTGTGTTCAGACTTGTACAGAGCTGAGAGAGAGATCGAGAGATGACCATTTATTCCGATATTTTTATTCTCTCTTTATTTTTGTCACATTAGTCATAAAAAAAATCGAATTTTATATTTTCAAAATAGTAATTAACAAATGAAGTTGTCAGAAAAAATATTAATAACAAATGAAGTACAGAAACGTATTTAATCTGAGTATTAGTATGATATTTGGAGAATTTTTAACAAATTTATTTATAACAAATCCCCAAAAAAAGAGAGAATATATTAATTTTGGCCTGGAAGATTTTCAACTCTATATTAATTTTTTGTGTTAGAAAAAATTAATTTGTTTTTTTTAACAATAAAATGATGTCAACTTTCTTCTATAGTGATATTTCGGAAAAAAAAAGCCGACATCATAAATTAACGTTACAATATTTCGGGAAATATTCAAAGCAAAATATATTTAATATTTAGTACACACTACAAACAATGCCTTTGAAAAAAAAAAAGTTATGGTTGACACAAATGTTTTGTTTTTTCATTTTTGAATCACAATGGACCACATAGACCTCAAGAAATATATAGTATATAAAATAAGTGACTAATGAACAAATAAAAAATTAGGTCACTACAAAAATTAATAATTAAATAAAGTAGGTCGTCATGAACTAATCTGAATCGTTGATTATTAGTGGTGACTGGGTTTATTGAGAATCGGACGGCTGAGAATGGTCGTTGCCTTGTTCAACTGTGCTTTTTTATTTTATTTTATTGTTGAGAATAATAAATGTATCTCCTTTTTTCTAAAAGAGTTTGATATTGCTACGTGTTGTGTTTATAGACGCAACTTATCTAAGATGAAGCAGCGCGTATGTTTCACGCTCAGATTTTACTGCATGACCCTGATGAATAGTATTCTAACTTTTAGTAAATTATAAGTGATATTTACACTTTGATATATAAGCAATCAAGCCTATGATAAGTAACAGAAATGTGTGTAAGTTATACTATAATCAAAGTTCAAAACCGTTTGTTTTTGTGCTTGCTGATATAATTTTTAAGAAACGACTTCATTATATGTGCCCACTAATCAGTCCAATTATTACATAATTAAATCTTTTTATTCAGTTTAGTTATATAGATGTCGAGCCATGTCATCTTACTCAACCAAAAAAGGCGAGTTTGTTCCAAACTACACGTGTGAAACTCTGAATTGAAACATGCACGATCATACTAGATAATATGTAGAAACTTTTCGATTCACATGCATACTCAACCATATGATGAACTTCATATCCCCCCCCCCATCTAATTCGTTAATATTACAGTACACTAGATTTAAATTCGTAGTACAGAAACCAAAAAGAACTAATAATATGATGATGGATAACACATTTAATTATTATATGCTAACCTGGATCTCTTAATTACAGTAATAAATAATATACGTAATTTTTTTCTTCTTTTCTGTCACATCTTTCTACAATTACGTATTATAGTTTCACAATCGAAAATTATTACTCGTATTTTCTGGACACCAATCAAAACTTTTTAAAATGTCGATCACGCTTTTTTTAGACCTCAGCATCGAAAACCTTCATTTTCTACTCTTTCGTGTATCTCATTTTCTAATGATTTTTTAAAGTCCTTCTATGACTATGTTTTCATTAAAGTCAGAAAATGGTTTAAATATTGAAATATTCTCCATCAACAACTGAATATTCTACAAGTGAGTCATACTTAGGTTTATTGAGTTATTTTGAGTACAAATGGATAATAACAGAAACAAATAGAAACAACCAAAAAACTAAAGCGACGCAATACGTAGCGACGACGACCCCGTAAAGGTTGGAGCGTGCTTTCCACGTCACCTATGGAGCGTGAGGAAAATCACAACTTCTTCGTTTTCGTCACTAAACTAAAACAAAAAGTCAAAAATCATAAAATGAATAAAAATCATATGCTTTGTTGGCCAAAAATATGACAAATGTATTTATTTCCATCTAATCCATTCACTGAAATTAAAAAATATGAGCAAAGAAGATATCTAACATGAAAAAATACAAAAAAAAACAAAAGACGATAACTGATACAAATCTTTACACAAGAATGAAAAAAAAAAAAGAAAACGAATTGTGCTTGAGAAGAAGAACATCAACGAAAAGTAGAAACACTGATTGAAGGCGACAAAAGAACCCATCTAGTTCAAAAAGTTTTCTTATCTCTTAATCACAATTAACATCTCTCTCTCTCTCTCTGTCTAACCTTTTAAATTTTGTCCTACACTAACACCAATTCGTTTAATTTATCCTTTACTTCTTTGTGTCACCTACTTCATAACCAAAATATTTAAGTTTATCTCATTATAAACGATTATCCATTTACAATGGTCAAACAAAAATTATGATTTATATCAGTCTAATAGCGTTAATATTAGCCATACATAATTGAATTTCTTATGTTTTAATTCGGATTAGCCATGTAAATTAGTGGAAGCTAACCACAAAAATTTCAGAATCGGTTTGTATAAACCAATCAACCGGAAATAACCGGTTATGAAGAAAAAAGAAGGGGGGGGGGGACCATAAATCACGTCGCTAACTCGGGCGGGCCAAAAAAACAGAGGACAGGCGTCAAGAGGAGGTTGTTTGGACCACAGATGGTTTGTGGTCCCCTCACACAAAGCTAATAGCATGCGTTTGGGGATAAGAGAATCCCAACCGTACATTTGGATTGATGCAACCCTCCTCCCTCCCGAATAATTAATATGAAAAAAAGATGAGGTGATATATAATATTAGTATAAAGAAAAAATCATAGATACGACAAAATAAAAAAATTGAAAAGGAAAAATAAAAAAGAAAGAAACGTGGGGACCAATCCTAGATTTTTCAGACTTAGGGCTGACAGCCGCCGGCTTAAATCAAGTGGAAGGTCTGTTTTACCCCCAACAATGGGCAAACAAAAATTAGGGTTGGTTTTGTGGGAGTTCTATTATCCTTTCGAGTTCGGTTTATATTTTGGTTCGGATGTTTGAATTTAAGTTTATAGGATCTGTTTGGATATTTTAAATATTCACATATTGCTTGTTTTATTTTATCTCAGGTTTTTTTTTTGAAATATAAAATTGTTTAAAATTAATTAAAATATCCACTATTCAAAAACTATCAAAAATATTAAACTATTTCAAATTATTCGAATCACCGGAAGAATTAGTGTAAGAAAACTATAACTATCCAAAAAGATATCTGAATTAACTAAAAATATCAGTAATAGAAATACCCAAACTAATTAAAATAGTCAAAATTCAATGAAATAATACAAAGCTAAGCAAAAAGGGGTTAATAGAATAGTTAGGTTAGATTGTTTACAGTAACTGTTTGGATTTGGGTTTGGTTTTGGGTTAAGTTTTTTTATACTCAAAATATCGGCCTCTAAAATCCGTTCATGAATTTTTAAAATTTGAATTATAGTTCGATTCAGATATTTCAAACCATGTTTTCTTCAAATTTTTGGGTGTGAATATTTCAAGACATAGTTTTATGTATTAATAAAATATAAAACTACAATATTATTAAATCAAGATTATAGTTAGAATTTGATTCTATTTTTAGTTTGAATTCCATTCTATTTTTAGAATTTTTTTTATTCTTGATTTATGAATAAATTTGTTTTATAATTTTTCATTTTGGTTTTAGTTGAAGATATAGTTATTTAAAAAAATTTAGTTTTTCATTTATGTTTTCCAGTTCTGTAATTTTTTTTGAACATACGAAAATGAATAAATTCAAACTATATTAGGATATGGTTTTGTTCCTAACCAAACATACAATCAGATTGATTTTTTTTTTTCAACATTAGACCACAACTGGTCTGTCCATTAGCCAAATCCTTATATTTGTAGGAGTAGAGACTCGATTCCGGATGTGATGGTGCTTTCTACAAATGGACTTACCTCATGTCATTGCACTAAATCAGATTGATTTATATCTAAGAAAATTATTTTTATCAAAAAAAGAAAGAAAATTGAAACTATAATGTGAGGGGGACTACATAGCGCGTGGTATCCAGTTGTTGTGTGTTAAATAGCCAACTGTTTAAGCTCTATCTCCAAAATGGTCCCCCTCCCCTACTACTACTAGTAACTAGTCTACTACTATTCCTTCTCTTTCCACAAAACAAATTCTCAATATATAAAACCATTTTTATTTATTTCTTTAAGGTAAAATCAATTTGGCTCTGACAAAATAAAAACATTTTCATGAAAACATTTTCCAATTTTTATATCTGTCGTATTCTGACAAAAGGAGACTCCATTATATCATTTATACCGACCTTCCATTTTTTTTTTTTTTTAATAAAAAATTGTTTTCAGGTTTTTTTTAATAAAATTTTATGACTGAAACTTGATGTGGAATCATACAAAAATACCATGTCTAAACAATATAAACTAATATCGATATATTAAGTAAAGTATACAGATATGCTCGAAACTTTGTCTATGGAAGGAAAATAAAAGACGTTGAAAATACAAAATATAAATTCTCAAACGAAATTCGAAGGAAGACGAAACTTTAGGCTAAAAAAAGCACAAGCAATTAGGCTTTAGTGCCCGCAACTAATTTAAAGATAACATTTTGACTTAAACAAATAATAACTAACTACATTTCGTATAAAATTTCATGGTTTATGCTAGCTACAAACCCTTTTTAGCCTTTTAGGTCTAGCTCACCACTACACATTCATCCGGTTCATCATGCTTCGTTTAACTGCAAACCGGAGTAGTTCTAACCAAAATCGTCGTTACCAATAATCAACTTCTCGCTCTTTAATTTGCTACATTGACTTTATTCCCTCATTTGTAGGCTTAAAGTTAATCATGATCGTCGGTTTAACTATGTTACCGAAAACGTGAGATTATCGAACAGTGAGCATGTTCTTCGGTCACTGACTAAACAATGAAATGTACTTATTTGCCTTTGGGTCATCGTTATCGAGAGAGGCTTATGTAAGTCGTTTACTATTATAATGGAAATGTGTGTCCTTTTCACAACCTTTTGATCTTCGCTTGCGTCCTTTTCTTTAAAGCTGAACACAACCATCCAATTTCTCACAAGGCTATGTCAAATGCATAGCGAAAAATAAAATTAACTTTAGGAGATATATTGGGCTACTAATTATATATGTATACACGTAAAATAATATTTTAGTTACGACTTACGAGAATAGTTAAAAAGCAAAAGTGAGAAATAATATATGAATATATATGCTTTTTCTATGACACATTACTGTTTTACTTACTATGCAACAGTAAAATACTAAATTGGATGTGTTACATATATGCATTATATTTTTCCATTTATTTTTAATAATAATGCAAAGGAAAAATGCAATGTAAATGAACAACATCATAATGCATGTTTGAGCTAGATAGATATAGAAACGGCCCCAAATTTTACAAGCCGATTTTTATATATACACACAATTATACAAGTCGTCAGTCGTTTAACGGTATAGTATGTGTTGAAGTATTAAGGAAATAAAAGGAAAAAAATGAAATAAATATATATATATATATATATATATATATATATATATAAGAGATCTCAATTAATTTGCCGACAGTGGAGTTCTTATAGGATTTTGTCAAACAGGTTAGTTGAAAACTTGAAATTGTGGGGGAGAGATGGAACATAGATGAAGCTAATTGACACAAAAAAAATTTCATTAACCTTGTAGATAGATTATTTGCAAGGCAATATAGCAATAATATTAATATGTGTAGCAGAAAATAAATAACAGTTTATTTGCAAAGGAACTTAGCGCTAAAAATATATAAAACTTAACCCTCTTTTTTTTGTTGTTGCAAAAGTATAAAATTGTATATGTAGATTGTAGACTCGAAAAACAAAGACGAAAAAATGAAATTCTTTTCAAGAACTCAAGAGATTAAATTTGAAACTGAAGCAAAATCAACAACTTAAACCCGAAAAAATGCTTACACCAAACAAATAATTTTCTATTTTCATAAAGAAAAATTATAAAAGAGACTACCGCCACCGATGATAATACACTAGCCAGATTACAAATAATTTATAAATGATAGACAAAATATATGATAATTATTTTTAATCATAGTTTTATTGCTAACTATTATTTTATTGACACACGAGCAACACTCAATCTTTCCCCAAAAAATTGTCTTCACCAATAGGAAATTATTCAATTTGAATTAACGGATCTACAGTACAATAATCCAAATCAAGTTTGTGATATTGATATTTCGATAAACAAAAAGTTAATGTCAATCATATCCCACTTGTACACTGGCAAAAAGGTAGTAGTTAAATATATAATATAATAAAGTAGGGTTACACCCTCTAAGAGCTTAACTGGTTCTCCCGCTAGCTCCCGCAAACACTGCGTTTGCGTTTGCGGGCGGTTGCTAGCGTTTGCGGGCGGTTGCTAGCGTTTGGGGCCAATCACACAAATCGCTCCCAATCGCTCCCAACCATTGAATTTCAAAATCTGGTTCCCGCAAGCGTTTGCAGTTGCGGGCGTTTGCGTTTCAATTTTTTTTTTTTTTTTTTTTTTGAGAAAAAACTTGAAACATATCAATGATAATGAAATATATTTTTTATATATTTTTTACCTAACTATTTTATTCATTAAGGATGAGAAAAAATGAAGTACGGATACGATTGAAAATATTAAAAAAATAAACAATTGGAAGAAAATAATATTTCAATTAACAATAACCCGGAAAACTTGATGTAAATTTAATGGCACATCACACATAAGTTCAAAAAAATCTAAATAAATATGACGTTTCATCAGAATTTTAAGAAAATAAGATTATTTGTGAAAAATAAAAACAAATCACGAGTGACTCTTCTCCACTCTCGTTTGATCATTACTACAGATGCAAATACTGCCCCACAGAACTTATTGAGTGTGTGAGATTTAAGAAAAAAGATCTACGATCTAAAACATATGTTTAGTCATTTATCAAATTACTTGATTAAAGTTTTGGTAAAAAGCCAAATGCATAAAGTAATAAGTATTTCATTATGAAATTTATTTATTTTTTAATAATTATTTTAGTATTTTTAATGAATTTTAATTATAAATCAAGTTTAATAAAGTTTTTGATATTTTAAAACATTTATATAATTATATATCACATTTATTATGTTCTAACCGCTATTGCACCCGCTGGTCAACCAGTTGTAAACCTCCCGCAAACGCACCAATTTTAAACCACTAAACCAGTCGTTCAAAACGCTTAATAACGCTTGAAACCGCAATCGCCCGTTTCCGCAATCTTCCGCAACCGCAACCGCAACCGCAGCGTTTGAACCAGTCAGGCCCTAAGAAGCTCTATTTATCTACCATGTAGCACCTTTAAATCTTCTGTTTTTTTAAATAATGTTTTATCTCATGTTTAAGCCAATTGATAATAGACTGTAAATCATTAATGAACCACATGATTTTATCGACTTCTCAAAGAAAAACCGACGGAATCTCTGAGTTTCGATTTCTCCTCTTCCTCGCCTTTCTCTCTTCCTCACCCCTTTCCCCATATCTGTTCAATTATCAAGAGACAGTTTGTGATTCCTACTGTCCTTTTGCGAAGGAAAATTGGGTTTCTTATATTTTTATATTAAAGTAAACCAATATGTCATTTATTTATTTCATGAGTGGCTTGCTTCGGTTTTGGCGCACCGAGAGATTTCGAATCAGCCGAGTTGAAGGGAATCTCGACATCACCATTCTTCCACAGCTTGACATATGACTACTGTAAAACTGACATCTGTCCCAAAAACTTATTTACCAAAATTTTAACTAAACTACCAACAAAACACATTTAATCAAATACATATCGCTCAAATTTTAAATATAAAACTAATTTTTTTTTCAATTAATCCACAAATAAGACATTTAATCATACACTTCAAAATTAAAATTTCTTATATAATAAAATAGGATACCTCCTAAAACTTTCTTCCACAACTACTGTAAAACTTACACTTGTCCAAAAAACTTATTTACCAAATAATTAACTAAACTACCAATAAAACATATTTAATCAAATAAATATAACTCACATTTTAAATGTAAAACTAAAAAAATATATTTTCAATTAATCCAAAAATAATACATTTATTCAAACACTTTAAAATTAAACTTTAATATAAACTTAAAAAAATTCAATTAAACCATAAGTAAAACACATTTTATCTTATACATTTAATTCACAATTTAATATAAAACTGAAAAAAACCATTTCCAATTAAACCACAAATAAAACACATTCAATCATTTAAATTTAACTCATCATTTAATATAAAGCTAAAAGGTTCAATCAAAAAAAATAAATAAAACACATTTAATCATATACATTTAACTCACACTTTAATATTACAACTGAAATAAAATAAAAAAATATTTCTAATTAAACCATAAATAAAACACATTTTCTCATATGAAACTAAAAAACTATTTCTAATGAAACCACAAATAAAATACATTCAGCCATATAAAATTAACTCACACTTTAATATAAAATTGATAAAATTTTTTCCAATTAAACCATACTTAAAACACTTTAAATAATATAAATTTAACTCACACTTTAATATAAATCTAAAATAAAATAAAAAAATCAATCAAAACATAAATAAAACACATTTAATCATATACATTTAACTCACACTTTAATATTAAAACTGAAATAAAATAAATTTGCATTAACTTTATTTCTCCACTCAATTTTATTCAACACACAATAAATTAGAATTAACTCCCATACTTTTTAGTTTCAAAACTGTAACTCTCATCACTTTCCATCCTATAACTCTCATCACTTCCCATCCTATAAATACTCATTTTTCATTCTCATTCTCTTTCACTTCATCTTAGATATAATATATTTTTTGTGTTTTTTTGTTGGTTGGTTAAAAAAACAAATGAAATATTATTTTAAAAGTTTGATTTTAGATTGAATTCAAACTTTAATATAAAGCTTAAAAAAACATTTCCAATTAAACCATAAATAAAAGACATTTTGTCATTGAACAAAAATATAGTAATGTCTAAACTCTCCTAAACTCACACTTTAATAAAAAGCTCAGATACCGACAAAAAAAAAACATCAGCTACACAATCTCATATTCCAACAATCCACATTTCAGAAACATAACCAATTTTTATATTACTTTTCATAAGAAAATTTGACAGATTTTATACACGCATCTATACTATCATTTGGACCAGCTAACCCACCACCACTTAACGTCTTCTTTGAAAGCGAATACCACAATCCAAATGCAACAAAAACACTTGATGTGGAAGCTGTAATATAAGACCTAAAAATAACACAAAGGCAAGCCAACCCAATATGAAGAAAGATAATGTTCAACTTGTCTTCAAGATCTACGAGGAACTCAAAGTATCAACACTTTATTTTGTAATCACAAATTCCACAATAAATGTATTGCATTTTGGCATGCAATACATTTATGGTAAAAATCAGATGCGAAACAATTCTATGACCTCACTCATCGCATAGATAACCATAACCAGAGAAGAGATGAAAACCGTAATATTGATCGATGGAGACCACCAACAGTTGGCTATGTGAAATGCAATTTTGATGCTGGATATAACAATCATAATCATGAAGCAACTGGGGGATGGGTTATTCGAAACAATTTAGGTTCGGCTATAGCTTGGGGTGCAACTCATCTTTCGCATACTTCGTCTCCACTGGAAGCGGAAGCAAAAGCTATGCTTGTAACATTACAACAGGCTTGGATCAGAGGATACACTTCATTAATTTTAGAAGGAGATTGTGAAGTTCTAATAAACATCATTTATGGCAAAACGAGACACACACAGCTCATTAACATCTTTCTTGATTTAAAATTTTGGATTTCAAATTTTCAATCCTTTAGCTCTGTTTTTACAAAAAGAACTTGTAATAAGTCAGCTCATTTGTTAGCACAGTTTGGATGTAATGATTTCCCTTTTTATGCTGAATCTGTAATCAAGCCTCTATGGCTCCATGAACAATTATGTATTGATCAGTCTTAAATCAATATAAGTATTTTTGAGAAAAAAAAATGTATTGCATTTTGGTTACATCATAAAATTACATGTCATAATTATGGAATACAAATACTGTAAACTATAATACAATTTAAAATTCAATAAAAACATCAATAATATAATAATTTAAACTTTTAAAAAGGTTTTTTAATTTGTTCATAATTTAGAAAAGGATAAGCTGATCATTTCAAATTAACTATATAGTTAATGAATACAAATAAAATAATTCCAAAACTCTAATGACTTTTAACCAAAAAACCAAAGTTTCTCGGTACAAATAGACTTTTGTTGGTATGATCTTCAAATTATAAAGTCTCTCGAATTTTTTTTTTTTTGAAAACAAATTTAGTCCTAATGATTTTGAACCAAAAAACAATATAATATAATAATCTCGTGCAACGCACGAGACTTAACCTAGTTGAGAATATGCAGTGGATACCATTCAAACCAAAACTATTTAAGAAAGTACCATTGATCTGACAATGTCTTCTCTCTCTTCATTTATAATTACTCTTATACCCATTACATATATTACATGTTATTTGTTTAAATAATATGTCATTTTTTAATTCACATAAATAACATCCTCTTTCACCCTTCTTTTATTTCTTCTCTCATGCCAATCATGTGGAAATTTCTATAATTTTTTTGTCTCTCTCTTCTTCTTTTTTTTCTCACTCTTTCTCTTCTTTCATGTTAGAACTTCCGTTATTTTTTTTGGAACATGTTATTTTTTTTGAATTACAAGTAATATTTAGAAAATTTCTCTTTTTAACATGTTACTTTTTCGTGTAACACGCTAATTTTATATGTTAAATGTTATTTTGTTCAATATAACATGTAAAATATAAATATCACATGCTATTTTTCACTTCTTCTATCTAATTCTAAAACAAAAATAATAATTATGTTTTTTTACTCTACCAAAACTGTGGGCCCATTGACATTTTCCTATAAAAATAAATTTTTGTGGAATTTTGTTTATTTCTCTCCATATTTGTGCCATTCACTAATATTACCCTTGAATATTACCACTAAATTTCTTGATGGTCAGTTTTTTTTATATGCTGATAAGTTAAATTCACATACTTTTTTAATAGTCCTAATTTATACTTACTTAGAGAGTGAACTCTATACCAAAGACGTGAATCATGAGACTACCAAGGACAAACAATTTTGATTTGAAATCCCAACATTATTGATATTTTGATTCCACTTTTTCATACTTAGGTTGTTTCCTAAAAGTAAACTCTTAAAAAATTGAGAGCAATTAAAAAAAAAATAGAAAAGAGAGAGAGTTTGCCCTAGCCGTCGCCCAAACTTGCAGATCTCCGTTTGCCCTCTCCGGTGACCGGCGCTCTTCACCGTAACTGTGAGAGGGCCTCTGTTTCTTTGTGTTTCGTTTATTGCTGTTTTTGCTTCGCATCGGTGATATCTGGTAGTTTGATGGAGATGTTAGTGAGTCAATCCTTAGTTGGTCTTCACGGTGAGGTTTGGTCGGCGTTCGTTGGAGTGTTGCCCTTCCTCCCCCACCGGTTTCAGGAGAAGTCTCCTTTGGTGCTTCTCGTTTCTGTGACCATGTGCTTTTGTGGTCTTCTGATTGAGTAAGCTAATTCTTCCATCTTTCTACTCTGTCTCTTAGCTTGGTTTAGGTGTTTAGCTTTGGTTGCAGTGGTGTTGGCCTTCGATTGGGGAGTATTTGTTTGTTTTCATGTTCAGATTTTGTGATTGTGTTGAGGAAGCAGTTTGAGCAGCCTTATCTGTGAAGGTCTCTGATTACAAGTAAAGATGATGATGCCAGATTAGATCAACGGTTGGTTTGAAGAATAAATGCCATTGTCGTTTGCATGTTCTTGTCTCAGATGTTGTAGTTACTCTTGTTCTTATCTTCGTTTTGAAGCTGCAGTTGTGGTTTGGTTGTATTATGGATCTTGTCAGTTCCCTCCAGCCGTTGCTTTTCCTCCTGTTCATTGTCTTCGGTTCAGCTTGTGCTCCTTGCAAGTTCGAATTCTTTCTTAGCAGAAATTTCGTGTTTAAGTGCTTGGTTGTGGTAGTCTTTAAAGATTAGAGAGATTCTTCTCCTTGGCATTCACGGTATGTGTTAACTAGCTTGATCCTTCGTTAGTCTCGATCCTGTGATTGGTGTTTCTTCGAGAAGTTGTTCCTTGCTCCTTGTCCCGGCTTTCGTGATTGGTGTAGATCAGTTAGCTTTTTGGCGGACTCTAGTCAGACGTTAAGTGACGTATCAGTCGTCGTCATCGCATCTGGAAGTGTGTTCGAGGCTCTATGTCCTTCTATGAGTGCTCTTTACTTGCCGGGTTATGTTTTCCTTGTTCTTGAGAGATTGGCTCTCTTTGTGATAGGAGGAGGTAGATGTTATCTACGATTTGGCCATGGGCTTTCGTGATAAATCGCTTTCGCTGGTGTTTCAGGAAAAGAAGTTTCTCCTTTCTTTTGGTGCTATCCTTTTTTAGGTCTGCCTAGAACTTCTGCTTTTAGGTTTAAGAATCGTCCTCTTTCGATTTTGGTCTTGATATTATCTGCTTTGCATTTGTAGTTTTTTTGTCTCCTTTCGATAAGGCTTAGCTTCCGGGGAATTTCCTTTTCCGCCGGTTTAGTTTCCGGGAAATTCTTTTTGTTCGCCGGCTTAGTTTCCCTCTTTTGGGCTGTAGACTCTGAGGATATCTTTGTTTTCTGCCGGCATAAGTTGTAATTCACTATGTATCTTTATGTTCTATAATATTATCAGATGACCAAAAAAAAAGGTTGTTTCCTAAAAGTCTTTTGATGCACCATATTTATATGATTCTACTTTACCATTGTTTATCAAAGATTTATATATATTATATAATTAGTGAACAAAAAAAAAAAGTCCAGTTTGGGGCCTACTAGGCGCTAATCTGATCGAGATGGGCCTAGTGCCTAACAAGAAAATCAGAGATTAAACAGAAATTAATCAGTGACTAGATTTAGGGTTATTTTATTAAATTAATAATAAAATAATATATGTATAATTCTATTTATGTTAAAAGAACAAACATCAAATAAAATATAAAACTATAGTATTATTTTAAATTACGGTAAACATACATAAAACATAATTTAAAATAAAATTTTGCGATTTTCTCTAAAAATTGAGAATTTGTTAAAAATACCCTTTTTGATATACCCCTTTTCAAAAATACCCTTTTTTTGACAATTTTTAGTTTTGCCCTCTTTTAATTTTTAATGACAATTTTACCCTTAGTTGAAAAATATTTTAATCAATAAAAAGAAAAACTAAATTTTCCAGCCAAAAAAAGTTCCGACATATTTTCTTGCCAAAATTTTTTCGAAAAAAATTTCCCGCCAAAAAAACTTTTGTCAAAAAAAAGTTGATAAAAGTTTTTGACAAAAAAAATTTCCCGCCAAAAAATTTCCCGCCAAAAATTTTCCTGCCAAAAAAAATTTACAAGGTTTTTAAAAGGTTTTATAAGGTTTCTACCTTATAAATTTATAAAGGCTTTTACAGGATATTTTTAAAGCGTTTTGAAAGGTTTTTTAAACACCTTCTAAACGCTTTTACAAGGTTTTTAAAAAGTTTTTAAAAGGTTTTCAAATGGTTTTTAAAAAGATTTTTAAAAGGTTTTTAAACACCTTGTAAACTCTTTTACAATTTTTTTAAAAACCTTGTAAACGTTTTTATAAGGTTTTTAAAAGGGTTTTTAAACACCTTGTAAACGCTTTTAAAAGCTTTTTAAAAGTATTTACAAGGTTTTTAAAAGCATTTACAAGGTTTTTAAAAGGTTTTTAAACACATTGTAAATGCTTTTAAAAGGTTTTTAAAAGCGTTTACAATGTTTTTAGAAGGTATAAATTTTAATATTTTTTGCTGGAAAATTTTTCAATTTTAGCGGGAATTTTTTTTTTGGCGGGGAAAAAATTTCGATTTTGGTGGGAAACAAAATTTTGGCGGGAAATTTTTTTTTATTTTTGGCGGGAAAATATTTTCGATTTTGATGACTGTACATTCTTGTTGTCACTCAAAAAATGGTAATTTGGTCATTTTGTATATAAAGAGGGGTAATTTTAAAAATAGTCAACATGAAAAAAAGTATTTTTCAAAAGGTTATGGAAAAAGGGCATTTTTGAGAATGTCTCCTAAAAATTTGTACATTAGTTATTGGAAAACATCACAAACTCTTAATTTAAGTGTATAAATACAAAAAAAGAGTTTTTTTGATTTATATATGACTCTAAAAATAGTCGGTATATACAAAATTAAACGGTGAGTACTCAAATTAAACATGCATAATCAGATAATTGATGTTAGCCGGGTATTAGTCATTAATCGAGGTAGAAATGGTGGATCTAGTAATTTTTAGGGGGTATAATGTGGAGACTTTTAAAAGAGGGGTTGGCACTGGTTAACAAAAGACTTTATCAATGAGACCTATTGGCATATTGCACGTAAATCATGTTAGAAATAGAAAGAGGAGCGAAAACTATATATAGACTGATCTCAAATTGTTTAACTATAGGAACTCATAGATATTGAGGAATGTGAAAAAAAAAAAAAAAGAGAAAGGACTCAAAGGAGTAATAATTAAAAGTCAAGAGGAATAAGACATATAGTAGTAGTATGCTCATCAAAGTTAAAACTCCAAAATTAGACTGTTCTCAATGAAAAGTGGACCACTCAAAAAATAGAGAAAAAGCAAAGAGAGGAAGAAGCAAGTTATTTCATTTTCAATTCAATTCTTTTTTTTTATGGACCAGGACCACTCTTCCACTCTCATCTTCTTTCATTCTCAATTCTTCTGCGTTTGGCCATACCACACCCACATTGCTTGCTTACTTTTGGTCATGAATTCGACACATTTGAGTATCTTAGGCCATGCTTCTCCACCCAATATCGAAAAGACGATGAGCAATATTGATGAAAGATTCCAGGCTGGTTCTTCTGTTCTCATTTAAGTTTTGAAAGCATCAGATTAAGCATCAATTTTGATATTCATAAAGACCTATTTCATTACAGGTATTAATTATCCCGTAGATCCAAAAATTAGTCTAAAGTCTATGTTATAAAGACTTAGTTTTAGCTCAAAATACCCGAATGGGCCTAAAAGAAAATGCCATCTCAACTACTAAACTCTTATGAGAATGAGGCCCATAATTATCATGAAGCTTAAAGCAACCAAAAAAAAACTAGAAAGGGCATGCTTGTAGAGAAGACTAAGCATATTCTAATTCGGTTAAAATTATGTTAATCATGTCATATATAAATTCGTGATCCTCTTCCTTATCGTCAAATAATGAAGATTCCAACAACATTTTAAAGAAACGGTAGTAATTGTGTGTTTAAACTGCACCAGGATGAATTTTAACGATGTAATCATGTAATTAATTAATTATACTCGGGGAGTAGCAACTCTTGATTTTGGGTCGTAGCTTGGTGCCGTAGATGGTTCAGTATATAATACTACGGAAGTACACAACTTTTTTTGTAGACTATATAATAGATACATAGATGATTTTCTGGTTATAAACTTATGACATTTATAATTTAGGAATATTATAATATACAGGTTAGTTTGATTTTTTGGTAATTAGGGATAGTATGGATTTAGTTAATTATAATAACATATAAAATCAACTATAGGTAACATTTAAAAGATAAGAAAATCTCTCAACCTAATTAAAACAAAAATATGTAATTCTTTTTTCACTTTTATTTGATTGTATATATAAATGAATTTGAATTATTATATAATGTATTTAGTTAATAAAATTTATGATTTTTTTTCTGCATATGATATAATTTCATTTTTTTAAAACAAACATATATTGCTAAACTAATGAATAAAAAAATGTATAAATGTCTCACATCACCTAAGAAAACTAGAAAAATATTCAAAGTCATAATATAAAAATGAGACCAAATTGATTTCGAATACGAATAGCATGAACATTGATTTATCAGGTATAGAAATTTAAAAGTTTTATGCGGTATATTCCGGTTCTTTATTTTACGGAATTTCAAATTTTCTTAACTTTAATTTTTTTTCAACAATATGAATATTAAATTAACAGACATATTTAATTAAGTTGATTAAATTAATCCTGTAAGAAAACAAAATCTGCGATATATTATAGGTTAAGTCATAGAATTAGCAATCAAAATACAATATATAATTCTAACACTAAACAAATCAAATAAAATTAACAAACAAAAATTTATTTTCTTCTTATCAAATAACTTAACTTGCGGTATACCATGGGTCAAAATCTAGATCTTATAAAATAGATGTTTTTTCCATAAATCATATTTAGCATATGATTTCATGATATAGTGTTTCATCTAAAGAGAAAAAAACTTTTAAAACAAATAAAATAATCACATATATGATACTTTAAATATAAATAACAAAATTATCAAAAGAAATTTCAACCCGTGCTCTAACACGAGTCCAATTCTAGTTATAATTTTATGATGACATCTCGTACATGTAAACCACTTTAGTGAAATTTTAAAGTAATATTGCATTCTCTAACAGTTGGCTGATGTTGTTAATACTACAATTTTCTACGAGTTACCTTTTAAGACATGTTTTCCCCACGTAAGATGTTAGATTTTGGTTAATCCTTTTCTGCCATTTTTTTTTACGTAAGAAGTTGATAAAAGTTGGTCGTTCCAGGGATTCAGCCCAAAGGTCCATACTCCATAGCCAATATATAGGCTTCTTTTGTGGGATGAAATAAGAATCTTATTAAACCGACTTTGGACATATATTTGGGTTTGATTTGTTTTAGTTTTCAAGGAGTACTAAATCAAGTGGGACTCTCATTTATTTATATTTTTTAATCTATACTAATGGATAATGTGGTTGAAAGTGACATTATATGTAGGTGTTGTTATTTCCAGAATATATAAGCAGATCAAACACACATATAAAGGAGAAACTCACTTGATAATTTCTCCTTTTTCAAAGTTAGAACAAATAGTAGACCAATAGAGGCTTGCTTTGAGCAATCTCCTAAGACAGAATTTCGTCTCTACTGTGGTGTAAGTAGTTAAGTGGACGTCTATCTTGAGGATTCAACTATCGATCTCCGAATTACACACCTCCGGAGATCCTAGCAAACTATACTCTGTTTTTCTTTCAGAAATTTACGACTCTGTTTTTGTTTCAGAAATTTACGGGAAGAAGAAGAAGAGACGAAACTGTTATCTCTCGTTTATGTCATGTGATGTGTTTATATATTACCCCAACCGTTGTTTCTATAACCAACGTATATGTCTTTTCTAATCGACGCATACAAAGAGTGAAGGTACGTGTATATTCACTTATAGACACATGTTCTCTTCTTAGTTTAATTTAATTAAATCAAATTAATTAAACAAAACTCTAACAATACCCCACATTTTCTATTCAAACTCGACAATACTCCACATTTGAATAGAAAATAAGTTCCAAAATTTCTGAGAAAGTAGAATCAATATGCATCAGTAAAGGTGTCTTCTGAACTTGAACCTTTCTTAGTAACAACTTATCGGATTTACTTTGTGGGTAATGAACTCTAATCTTGAATTAACCACATTTTATAGTAAACCGAGACAATAAGTGAAACACATATGTCATCAGCTCATTTCTAGTTTATACGGTTGTGTTCATTTTGGTCCTGAACATATCCAAGCTTCATGAGAGCTCTAGAGAAATTTAGCCATCTCAATTCTCATAGGTGCGACCGCGACACCGACTCTCATATAGGTAACATTAATTAAGAATAGTTCATTCTATTCCACCTTTTAGAAAAGATATTAATATTATTAAGAATAAAATATTCATCCCTTTAATCATCAATGGAAATACAAATTACTTCATAGGAATTAGAAATGTGTATTCTTCTCTTGAATCTTCCTTAGCCAGTTTGCCTCTTGAACCTAAACCATGGGATCTCCAATGTTGCTAGGTAAGGTTTCCACCAAGTGATGACTCATTGTGTTGGCTTTAAACCCATTCCCCTCGAAGTGAATACAACTTGCTCTTTCGGTAGGCCTTTAGTCAAAGGATCAGCCAAGTTTTCTTTTGATCTAATATAATCCAATGCTATCACCCCATTGGAAAGCAATTGTCGTATTGTAGCATGTCTCCGACGTATGTGCCTTGACTTGCCATTGTAAATTTTATTTTTCCCTCTATTTAAGGCAGCCATACTATCACAATGGATACATAGTGTAGTTACAGGCTTTGGCCAGAAGGGAATATCTTCAATAAAATTTCTAAGCCATTCAGCTTCTTCTGCAGCTTTATCTAATGCGATAAACTCGGACTCCATTGTTGAACGTGCAATACACGTTTGTTTAGATGATTTCCAAGAAACAGCACCACCACCAAGTGTAAACACATAACCACTTGTGGATTTACTATCCGTACTTCCAGAGATCCAATTAGCATCACTATATCATTCTACTACAGAAGGGAATTTCGTGAAATATAGATCATAATTAATTGTATGCTTTAAGTATCTCAATACTCTAACCAAAGCATGCCAGTGGTCTCTATTTGGATTACTTGAATATCGACTTAATCGACTCAAAGAATAAGCCAAATCTGGTCTTGTACAATTTGAAATGTACATGAGGCTTCCAACGATTTGTGTGTATTGTAACTGAGACACTTTCTCCTTCATTCTTTGACAGCTTGCATGTTGGATCAAACGGAGTAACTACCGGTCTATCATCAAAGTGCGAGTAACCATTTGGTTCTCGTTTAATTCTAATCCCAAGAATTATGTCAGCCAATCCCATGTCTTTCATTTCAAAACTTTCACTCAACATCTTCTTTGTGGCATTGATAATGTCTTTACTTGTTCCCATTATCAACATATCATCCACATATAGACATACAATGATTGTATCAATTTTGGTTTGCTTAATGTACGCACACTTGTCACACTCATTTATTGTAAAACCGAACGACCTCATTGTGTTGTCAAACTTCTCATGCCACTGTTTTGGTGCTTGCTTAAGTCCATACAAAGACTTCTTAAGCTTACAAACTTTCTTCTCTTGCCCTTTTACTATAAAGCCTTCGGGTTGTTCCATATATATTTCTTCATCTAGATCACCATTTAGAAATGCTGTTTTAACATCCATTTGATGAATTTCTAGATCATATATGGCTGAAATTGCTATTAGCAATCTGATTGAAGTTACTAGTCACCGGAGAATATGTATCAAAGAAATCAAGACCTTCCTTTTGACGAAATCCTTTCGCCACTAGTCTTGCTTTATATCTCTCAATTGTGCCATCTGGTCTCAACTTCTTAGTAAAAATCCATTTATGTCCAATTAGTTTATTACCTGGTCGGAAATCAACCAATTCCCATGTATGATTACTCAAAATGGATTCAACTTCACTTTGAATTGCCTCTTTCCAATGAAGTGCTTCTGATGATTCAGTAGCAGCCTTATATGTTTGAGGTTCATATTCACTCAAATATGTCATAAAATCTGTACCAAAATCTTTAGCAATTCTTCCTCTTTTACTTCTTCTTGGTTCATTTTCTTCTTCATGAACCTTTGAGGCACTTTCATCATTCTCACGTATCCGTTTAGTACTTGTTTTTATAGAGTCTTTGTATGGAAACACATCCTCAAAGAACTCTGCCTCATTTGATTCAATGATTGTATTTACCTTTACTTCAGCATTATCAGAATTATAAACTAAAAGTCTATAAGGTGCACTGTTTTCTGCAGGACCGATGTAGACACAATCCACCGTCTTTGGCCCAATAACAGTTCTTTTTGGTAAAGGTACTTGAAACTTTGCAAGACAACCCCACACTTTCATATTTTTATATGAAGGAGTCTTATTCTTCCATAATTCATATGGGGTTTTATCACTCTTTTTATGAGGAATTTTATTCAATATTGAATTTGCTGTCAAAATAGCTTCACCCCATAAATTACGTGGTGCACCTGAATTGTTTAACATGGAATTCATCATCTCTTTTAGTGTTCTATTTTTCCTTTCAGCCACTCCGTTTTGCATTGGAGTATAAGGAGCTGTAGTTTGATGAATAATTCCATGCGTAGAACAAAAATCTGAGAATTTATTTGACTTGTATTCTCCACCATGATCAGACCTAAGAATCTTTATTCTTTTATCTAATTGATTTTCAACCTCAGCTTTATATTTCTTAGAAATATTCAAGGCCTCATATTTAGTATCAATCAAATAGATATGACAAAACTTACTATAATCATCAATGAAAGCAATATAATAATTCTTTCTTCCACGACTTGGTGTAGATAGAAAATCACACAAGTCACTATGTATCAAACCAAGTAATATGTTTGATTTTTCTACAGATTTGTAAGAGTGTCTTGAATACTTAGATTCCACACAAACTTCACATTTGCTTCTATTTATTTTATTAAGATTGTGTTTTGGTAACAATCCTAAATTTATCATTCTACGTAAAGAACGATAACTAACATGATCCATTCTTGCATGCCATAAGTCACTTGAATCAAGCAAGTAAATAGAAGCAGAGCTACTGCCTGCATTTTTATTAACGATTGGTACAACATTCAGTTTGAAAAGACCATCACAGAGATAGCCCTTTCCAACATACATCCCACTTTTAGTGAGTACAAACTTATCAGATTCAAATACAATCTTAAAACCTTTGTTGCTAAGAAGTGAACCAGAAATCAGATTCTTTCGAATCTCAGGAACATGGAGCACATTGGTGAGTGCAAGTTCCTTCCCAGATGTGAGTTTCAAGACCACTTTGCCTTTTCCTTCAATCGTTGCTGTGCTCGCATTTCCCATATACAACTTTTCTCCACCCGAACCGTGTTCGTACGTTGTGAACATACTCACGTCGGAGCACACATGCTTTGTTGCACCAGTGTCAACCCACCAATCATTAGAGTTTGTCATCATGTTTGCTTTGGAAGCGACCGCAACGAACTGATCTTCGACGAGGTTTGCATTATTTTCTTCTCCACATGATGTCCCTTCTTTCTTATGGCGACAGTCCTTGGCTCTATGGCCAGGTTTTCCACACACCCAACAAGCACCTTGTGGCTTCTTCTTGAAGTTAGAACCCTTTGGTGGAATGAACGTCCTCTTAACGTTCTTGTTCTTCTTAAAGCCCTTGAATTTGGAACTGTTTCCCTCAACTACATTGGCCTTTGCTTCCATCGTTGTTCTTGCGATTTTCTTCTTCAACTCGAAGTTTCAGAATTAACTGCTCAAGACTCATATCTTCATGAATATGCTTCAGGTGGGTCTTGAAATCTTTCCAAGTTGGAGGCAATTTTTCAATAATAGATGCAACCATGAAAGTTTCATTCAGTCCCATACCCTCATCCTTCAATTCATGAGCAGTTACTTGAATTTCTTCAACTTGTTTCACCACTGGGAGGGTGTCACTCATCTTAAAATTCAGAAACTTTCCAACGATGAATTTCTTGGCACTTGCAACTTCAGACTTTTACTTCTTCTTCAATGATTCCCACAACTGTTTTGGGCTTTGGAAAATGTGATAAACATCATAGAGAGAATCATCCAAGGCATTAAGAATATAATTCTTGCACAAAAACTCGTTTTGTGTCCATGCCTCTGATGCCTTGATGATTTCATCTGAAATATCACCTTCAACCGGTAGTTCCGGTGCTTATGAAGTCACGTATTGTGCCAGATTCAATGTTGTTAGACAAAACAACATCTTTTGCTGCCATCTCTTGAAATTCACTCCTCGGAACACAAAAGGCTTCTCAATGTGATTCTTCACAACTGCAGCAGATTGATTTATCAATTCCAAAACAACAAAGAGAAAATTCTGTCTTAGATTGTTATTCCCAGAATATAGAAGCAGATCAAACACACATATCAAGGAGAAACTCACTTGATGATTTCTCCTTCTTCAAAGTTAGAACAAATAGTAGAACGATAGAGGCTTGCTTTGAGCAATCTCCTAAGACAGAATTTCGTCCCTACTGTGGTGTAAGTAGTTAAGTGGACGTCTATCTTGAAGATTCAACTATCAATCTCCGAATTACACACCTCCGGAGATCCTAGCAAACTATACTCTGTTTTTCTTTCAGAAATTTACGACTCTATTTTTGTTTCAGAAATTTACGGGAAGAAGAAGAAGAGACGAAACTGTTATCTCTTGTTTATGTCATGTGATGTGTTTATATATTACCCCAAACGTTGTTTCTACAATCGACTAATCGACGCATACAAAGAGTGAAGGTACGTGTATATTCACTTATAAACACATGTTCTCTTCTTAGTTTAATTTAATTAAATCAAATTAATTAAACAAAACTCTAACAGGTGTTGTGTTACCCCTTTGTTTTTGTTTTCTTCTTGAAAAGAGACTAACTAAATTCCATATTTTCTTGAGCTTTTCTAGTTTTATTTTAATAATTGAAGAAACATCCATTATCCCTTGTGCTAATAGACAAAATAACACGAAATATCTATTTTTATTGTTGCTACAAAGAAGTTATCAAAAATTATATTTTCCTCTTAGTTTTGTCTTATCTTACACATTACTGATGATCTTTATAAAAACCACTCCACAATGTAATGGAAACTTCATCTGAGGCATTTATACGTAGAAAGATCTTATCTTTTCGAGCTCATGCGTGGCGAGAACTGGCGAACCCTTTTTCAAAAGCCCAGCCAAAGATGATCAGATCAGCTTACTCTGATCAAACCAGGTTCTCAAACCACTTTTCTCATGGTTAAAGTTGAGTTCCTTTCATCTTAAGATCCTTATCCCATATAGTGTTGTTTCCACACCCAAGGACGGATAGTAGTCACTATTTTCCTCACACGGCATTATATTCAAATCTGGTAGCAGGAAATTGCCATCCGCCTTACAGTTCTCATTCTCTACCAGATTCTGACTATCATCCATCTAAAACAAAAAAAGGGTTTTTGTTGTTCTTTAGTATAATCACCAAGTCAAACAACAAAGGTGGAGAACGAGAGTGAATTTGAAAATATGTGTGTTCACCTTCATTCTCTTCAAGTCCTTGTTCTCGCTAAATGGTGATCTGAGCAATGCAATGTCCTGTTCATAGAGTCCAAAAAGAAAATATTATAATGCTGAAAGAGTCACATATCATCAAGAACCAAAAATTATTGCTTGCGATCACTCAAGAAAATCTTAATTAGTACCTTTTTCTTCTGTAACTTCTTGACATCATAATCCAAGTCTGCGGTTACAAGAACCTACGATAAAGAACAAGAACGTTTTAATGAAAGGGGGTTAATAATAAAGTTGAGTCACAAGAAACAGAAGTTGAAGAATTGAAAGTCCCCACATAAATTGAATGTTGAATAAGAAAGGTCCCATGTGACCCATACAACATTCAAATAACGCGTCAAGGTTGATAACCTAACTCTCTTTCTTTCAAACAAAACACTTCAAACTAATCCTTAAACTCTCTCATTAGCAAATCAAACACAACTAATCCCAATCATATCAAACCACCACCAAATAAAACCCAAAGCTGATGATGTTCCTCTGCATGCTTATTTCAAATGTTAAATACACTAGCCTGAAACAACCAACATCAGTTGGAAACATCCTCTTCGACCTTGGTTATAGACACAACAACGTAGTCAAAGGCCAAAAGAAACTATGGGGTCTACTGTGACATTGTGGAGATAACTCAAATCATACCCAACAAACACAAACACAAACACAAAAACCAATACGACAACGTATCAAACGGCCGCCTTTGGAAATGACAAGAATACCCTCTCTAGTTAAAACACTCAGAGCTTTGTTTTTTACTCGTATGATTGTTTTAGTCAATGAGCTTCTTGAAGGCAAAAAAGGACGTCTGGAATCTTATCAAACGGAGCAGTAACATTGAAAATAGAAACAAAATTCAACCTAAAAAAAAAAGGTTCAAATCTAGAATCTTTGGTATGTTGTGAAAACTGAAAATCTTGTTTCCCAAGTTTCAAATCAAGAATTAGGTTTTTGGATGAAGAGTTTGATGGATTCAGAACAGAGAAATGGAACAAAAAAAAAAAACAGATCAGTTAAATAGGAACACAATAAAGAAAGAGAAACGAACCTTGGATCTAGATCCAACGGAACTGATTCGACGACTAGTAGCTTCGTAACCATCGACATAACCAGATGGAGAAGAAGAAGAACCACCACAACCACCACTCCAAGACAGTGGTGTACTTGGACTACATCTAGATTCAGCTTCTTTTCTTGGAGACTGAGACCGTGGCTGTCGGATCCCCCACCGGAGCGCTGCTACAGTCGGATTCTTTATTACTTTGGCTTCTTTAAGCGTCACCAAAAGCTCTGCCACAACTTCTCCATCTCTCATCGCGCACTTCGTCCAGTCATCTGATGAAACCATTCTCTGAATCCAAAGCTGAAGAAAACACCAAGAAGAAGATAGAAACGAAGCGTAAAGGTGTACTGAGATACTAACTTTGAGACACAGAGAGAGAGAGATAAAAGAGATAAAAGGAAGGAGACGAAATGATGATATTTGATTAAAGTTTGTTTTGTTATTCTTTATCTCTGATATTTTATTTAACTGATTATTTTGTTATATAAAATATTAGTACGTGTGAAGATGTGGGAGAATTCAGAATTAAGTAGGAGAGAAGCAATCAATATTTTGGCTTATTCAAATTTTGATTAGATTCAATAATTTTTTCTTTTTTTTTACCTGAGATAGCATACGTACGACACTGATTTGAAGTCATAAAGTGTTGAGTGAATAGCTAAGATTAGGATATCTCGAACAAGCCCTTAAAATCTCAAATTTTGAGGTTTTTGACAATCCAACAAGTTTTCAAATCTTTAAATTTGAGGTTTCATCATTTTATAAATTAACCAATGTTTGGATGATACAAAGTTGACTGTAACCAAGGAAGCATATTCATAGAATCAGAACAATACATATTTCGTAAACAACCATATCTTGCTAAAACATGAGCTGACTCATTACAAGTACAATGTGTGAAACTGAATTCTCTGAATTTGAACTTACTTGCCCAAGAAGATATATCAAGACACATGTTACGAATAGCTGCATTGGTTGAAAGTCCATTGATGCTGTTTATCAGGACTGAACAATCTCCTTTAAAGATGACTGATGTAAATCCACGTATCCAGGCTTGTTGAATTGCTCCAAGTAGAGACTTTGTTTCTGCTTCAAATGGTGTTCTTGCTAATCCTAATTTACTTGCTCCCCATGTTATACATTTACATGTGTTATCTCGAAATATTTACCCTCCTGTTACTAACTGATCATCCTTATTGTAGCTAGCATCAAAGTTACACTTAATGACTGTCGGTCTTGGTGGTATCCATCGGTTGGAATTTAAAACAGGATCATGAGGTATTGTTTGTTCTCTCTGTTTATTGGTCACGGTTAGCCATTCTTCGATTTCTGCTGCATTTTGTAACCAAAGTGTCCGTGGAGAAATAACAATATTTTCAAAGACATATTTGTTTCTTGATTTCCAGGCTTTCCACATTAGCCAGAATGGTGTTAAAGTTTGTCCTAATGATATATCGCTATCGTGTTGTATATCCAGGAAAGCAGTGAGGATGGAGTCGATATCATGCTGAAACGGTTGAGGGATTATATTTATCGGTCAATTTTACCACCGTCATAGTTCTTGTGCGTATGGACAGTCAAAGAATATATGGTTTATGGTTTCATCATATAATCCGCACGGTGAGCAAATTGGATCTAAATTCATACCTCTTGTATTCAATCTGGTCTTTGTCTCTATTGCCTGGGAAAGTACTCTCCACATGAAGTGCTTAATCTTTGGAAGGATAGGAAGTTTCCATATTCGTGTTTTGAGTTTAGTCGAACCATGTGGAATTAGTGGCAAATACTTTCTATAATCCTCAGCGTGTGTAGAAAACCAATAGCATGATTTTACAGTGTATTCACCCGATGAATGATAATTGGAACATGGTTATTTTGGGTGGTGGAAGGTGATGAATGTATGCAATGGTGATATGAATGGATGGGTCTTTCAATTCCCCCTATGCAGTTGTAGTATAAGAGGTGTCAATCCTAAATGAGTGTTTGTGAACAATTAAGATATGCATATTAATCTAAGTCAAGCCAAGTGTAAAGGTTGTTTGTCACTAACAATCCTAAGATGAAAATGTAAAATGCAGAAAGTAAACTACAAGAACTAAGAACCAAATGCAAATGAAACAGGATGATTATAACAGTAATGATGCAAGAACAGAAATAGAAACTTCTACTAATGAACTAATGAAAGACTAGTAATGAACATGACACTAAGTAAATGCAACAGAAATGCAACTAGAATGGAACAGTAATGAAACAAGGCAATCACAAATCATGAAACATAAAGTTCTGGGGATGAACTCGAGCAGCACTCGACCGAGTGTAGGTCGAGTGGGTGGTCGAGCTAGGCAAATTCGGGAAAACAGAGCAATGCAATAAAAACAGAGTAATGCTAAACCAAATCAAACAACAAGCAAGCAACAGAATTAAGACTGTAAATTCAATAAACAAAGAAGGTCCTGAGGATGGATTCATGGGATGAACTAATCATTGAGGTTGTCTAACTTGGTCAACAAATCTCAAGCAAACTTTGAGCTAACCTCTAGACATATAAATCTAAGACAAGTTTCTCCCACTCTCATGGTCAAGAAACAATCAAACCTATGCATCTTCTAGACTTGTTCTCACACAGTAAAGAATCCACATAAGCAGGCATTAAGCAATACATCTCAAACCAAACAAGACCTCTAATCTCTTAGCAAGCCTAATGGTAAGCTCTAGATCTAGCCCTATCTATGCCTCTTAAACATTGGTGTGATGATAAGAAGCTTGAAATCAGATCCTACCCTCTCAGATATAGGATCAGCATTAAGAACATCTAGCCTAGAAGAGATCTACAACAATCAAGCTTGACCAAATCACACAAACCACAAGATCAATCCATCCTAACCCATCCTCAAGATCCTAAGCAAACTACTCACAACAATACATGATGAACAAAGTCAAAAACCCAGAAAATATTGAAACTTGCATTATTAGAAAGATAAAACAGAGATCTTCAATATTAATCAAAGGATCAAACTCAAATTCTCAATATTAAGAAAGTTATGAAACTAACAATATTGAGGAATTTAGTCTTTTTCAAGTACAAGATCTAAGAAAAATAAAAGTGCAAAAGGAATAATTCCCAAAAGGGTAAAAACTAGGTTTAGAGAATATCTAAAAAGCTGGACTGTTTGGTGGCTGCAGGTACAAGCCTTTATATAGGAAGGGGAGTGGAAGCCCTAAAAATAGAAAAAGTCAAAGTAGTCAACGGCTCGGTCAACTCGACCCTGTGCTCGGTCGAGTCCAAGGTCGAGCTGGCTTCTCTCGTGCACACTCCACTCGGTCGAGTCCATCTACCCACTCGGTCGGGTGCCTGGTCGAGCTGGACTCCGGAGCTTGGTTCTTCAGCCTTAACTCTCTTGCTTTCCCTTCATGATTGCTTCACTTCTCCTCAGCATTGCTTCCATGCTCCTTAAGCTCCAAAATCACCTGTTTATGCATGAAAAGATGCAAATGCTATGCAACTAAACTCTAATGCATGATTGGTCTTAAAACTATGCAATAATGGTGAAAATGGCTAGCAAAAGATGCAAAAGATGTGAATAAACTAAGGGAAAACAAGGTAAAATATATGAACATCAACACCCCCAAACTTAGTCTTTGCTTGCCCTCAAGCAAACAAACAAGACATAAGAAGGTAGATGAGTTTTGAAAGTGAGATCTCAGCTCCTAAAGCTTGCAAATAGACCATCTAGAATCAATGTCCAAGTTACTAGTACTATGATGCAAGTTGAATGAGCTGTACTTAAAAATTTTAGACAAGCATATCACAACCTTTACTGATTTAAGCCTTAGATATCCACATGCATTCAAATCAACCAATTCCTTTAACATTCATTAATCAAGAACATGAATCAATTCTATGCAATGCTTAAATAAAGGGTTTTGAGACAATGATGGTCTTTTTTTTTTTTGTAGAGTGGGGCTTGTCAATATCAAGGTTCTCTCATAAAAATGGATTGAGCTTTACAAGAATGCTAAAGGTAAGAACACCTAGACACATACAAGAATAAAACCTTGTCTACCCAAAGGTACCCAAAGTGTTTATCCTATCAATCTAAACCCAAATGATCCTAGTGCTACCCTTCAACTTCTTCTTTTTTCTTTCACCCTTTTCTCTTTTGGTTTTCAAGTCTTAGGAGAGGTTTCTTAATTGATTTTTCTAGTGGGATGGGGGATTCTTACTGATTTGCTATGGTTCTCTTCTCTTCTTATTCTTAAGACATATAAGCTTTTTGCTAAACTTCACTTTGCTTTCTTTTCTTTTCTTTAACTAGAACCATTTTAGATAACAATTTTTACTTCCCATCCTTTCACTAGACTTTAACTTTTGCTTAAACACATTCCCCTCCTAAAGACTCTACCCTTTTCTTTCTCTTTTCCTCTTTCCTTTTCTTTTCTTTAACTAAGCAGTCAAGTCCCAAACCCAACAAGTGAACCACCTAGTCCTATCTAGTTTGGAAATTGCAAACTAGAACTACACAAGGTTTTACTCTTGTCAGTTCAAACCTAACACTTTCTACCAAGCTCAATCCCAAAAATAGGCCTCACACACACAAGAATAAACATGGCTTGAAAGAAGGTTTGGTTAGGGGTAGGGAGACTGATTTAAAAGTGAAATCAGCTACTTGGATCAACAAGAGTGGCAAAAGGAGAAAGATGATCCAAATATGTATATGGTATCCATGAGTTTAAAGCAATGCATACATTGATAATTAACAGTCAATATTAGGTTCTTATAGATAGGAAATGGCATCAAATCACAACATGCTTCAATTTAGACTAAATGCAATGCATGAATTCAAGGCTTGGTTCAATCTTATGCTTCTAACTACTCAACTAGCATCAAAGTACTATTAACTTGGGCATTGATCCTAGTCTAGTGAATTAAGCAAGCTAACAAGGAAAAACTCATCATAGATCCCTAATGCAAACAGTCCTATATGATAAACAAAATACTTAAATATGCAATGCGAACTACATGAACACTCTTTTTTTATAAAGATTTTTGCAAAAACTTTTCAAATTTTTAGGGATTTTCTATGCCTTAGATGCTATGCAAATACTAACATGATTATGCTAAAAATTTGAAATAAGAAAACAAAACACAACATCAAATGCTATATCAAACCCTCCCCCAAACTTAAATCACACAGTCCCTTGTGTGAAAGAAATTTGATTGAGGATTCAAGACTAAAAACAACACAAAACACAATGTCAAATGCAATGGTATAAACAATGGTAAGGTGATGGTGGTACCTTAGGGATTGTGGAAGAAGTTGTCCACATCCATTTGCATGCTGTAATAGGAGTAGTTGGGGTCCTCCTGGTGGCCTGGAGACGGAGTTTGGGGCAACTCGACAATGCCAATCGACCGTGACTCGGTCGAGTGCATGTCCGAGTGGGGGGGGGGGTCGAGCTGGACCGCGAGTCTCCATATCTTGAGTCTGGTACTGCTGGTACTGCTGGTACAGTGCTGGATCCATAAAGTATTGGGGTGGGAAGGGAGGGTAACTTGGATAACCTGGATAAGCAGCTGGAGGTGGGAAGCCATAGGGTGATCTGGGCTGGTGCTCGACCGAGTGCATTGGGGGTGCTCGGTCGGGTGGCTGCTCGAGTGACCCGGTCGAGTGCCTCGAAAATTGTTGTTTTCGGGTACTTGAGCTCCTCCTCCTCTGATTTGGCTCATACATTGAAGCCCTAGCTGGCTCCACAGGGTTTGCAACTCTTGAAAGTGCTCTAGTTGAGCTACTTCTCCTCAAAGGGCTTGAATGGCTTGGAGATGAGTTTCCACTCTTCAGCTCAGCAATCTCCTTCTTTAGTCCCTTGATGGACTTAGCCATGTTAATCACCTTCTTCTTCAGCTTGTCAAACCTCTTCCCATGCCACTTATTCCATTTTTGCAAAAGAGTCAATCTCTTTGTATTCTCCCTCACTCCTCAACTATCTCTTGGATTAGGTTCATAGTCTTCAAAATAGAACTACTCCTCTCCATCAGCCACTTGTGCATTCCCAGCTTCTTCAACTCTAGCTTGAACCACTCCATCAAACCAATGCTCCTCAGCTGGCCAAAAGTCAATATTGGCTCCTTCTTGAATGGTGGTGAGCTCTTGGTTAGGCAATATGAATTGCTTTTTCCCAAGTGTTGGAAGCTCAAAGTTGAAAATGTGGTTCCCTTGATGCATCTCCTTGGCCAGGATGAGAGTGGAGGTAAGGTAGCTTGAGTCAATCCATCTTGGTGAGACCCTTTCTCCCTTAAGTGGGATGTTGGCAGCTTGAAGGATTGGAGTAATGATGCCTCCAATGGTTAGTGCTCCTCTTGAACCCTTGTTCTCAAGCTTGCCTACCCAACTTCTCAAGTATATCATATGGTCTATTAGCACCATTGCAAGATCAGTCTCCACAGTGCTCCCAAGAATGATGGTTTCATTCCTTGCTTGTAAAAGAACTCCATTGAGAGCCAAGTCAATCATCTTTAGCTCTCCCTCATTGATGTTCCCAGTTTCCTTCCTAGCAAAGAAAGTGTTGGCAAGAGCTTTGTGGTAGTACCTCAAGACTGGGCTCCTAATCCTTGAGCTCTTGGAGTTGAAGGATGAGTAGAGCTTGTTGTCCCCAATGGTTTCCCACACAGCATACAGTTCTTCTCTTGGAACCAACAAGCTCCTATTGCTCTCAACCTCAAAACCAAACACATCAGCCAACTTCTTCATTGAGAGCTCATGCTTCTTCCCTTTGATTGTGAAAGAGATGTGACCAGCTCCTGACTCAGCTTCCTTCCTCACATAGGTGTGCAGCTTGACAGTGGCTAGGAACTCACAACTTTCCTCTCTATAGCCTTCCATACACAGCCCCATGAATTTGGTGAGGCTGCTCTTCTCAAAGAGACACTCCACATCCTCATCAATGGCAAGCTTCTCCATGGTCTCCTTATGTGGATATCTGGTTCCCAAGAACTCCATCCTCGTGAAAGCATCATAAAGCTGCTTCCTTGACAATCCACAAGACTCAGCTTCTCCATCATCCATCAGTTCTTCTTCCTCACTTTCTTCTTCCTCACTCTCACTTTCACTCTCCTCTTGTTCAACCTCAACAGCTGGCCTCTTTCCTTTGGCCCTTGCTCTCCTCATAAACTCACTGAGTGTTGGCTCCCTTTCCTCCTCTGATTCAGTTCTCTCAGGATCTTCCTCAACAGCTGGGTTTCTGGAACTCGCACGCTGGCTCGGTCGGTCACTCGGACGGCCACTCGGTCGAGTGCATGCTCGAGTGGGACGTCGAGTGGACCTTCCAGCATCCTCTCTTGATTCTAAGTCAACATCATGACGACCCTTAGAGCTTGCAGCTGCTTGCTTGGACTTCTTAGTGATCTTGGAAGACATTTTTGAACAAAAACTGAGAGGAATAAACTCAAAGCTTAAAGCTAATAGGTTAGTGACCCAAAAACTAGAAAGAACTAAGCTTTGAGCAAAAGATGAACTTGAGAGAGACTTTGAAGCTTGATTTAGATATTTTGAGCAAATGAGAGAGTGTGAGAGGTATGATCTCGTGCTAGGAGTATATAAAGAAGCTAAGGGGACAAGGAGACAAGGGTGGAGCGTCCATACCATTCAAATTTGAAATGGGAATCTTTGACTTGCTTTTTGGCTGCCACTCGACCCCACACTCGACCAGCACGTGGTCGAGCTCCTTGACCAATTTTGAAATTTCAAAATTTTTCTTCCTTTTCTCCCTCCACTCGATCGTTCTAGAAGCTTTGGAAACCAAATGGGCCTTAATCCTTACCCAGCTCGATCGAGTACCTCTCGTGGCCTGGTCGAGTGGGCTTGCAAACCTCCTTGCCCAAGTCCAAATCTCTTCTTAACCAACTATATTCTTAATGAAAAGCCTGTCCAGCAAAAACATAAAAGAAAACACATCAAAATTACTAAGAAATTAAAGCATATTTACAATGGATACCTTAGGGACTTCCTCCCTAGTGAGCTTGTTTAAAGTCACTAAGCTTGACTTTGATTTCCTTCTTAGACTTGATCTAGATACCAAGGAGGTGATGAAATCCTCCCTGGAACCTCTTGGTCACTGTGAAGTTGATCCTTGATCACCTCACCCTTAGCACACAAACCATATTTCTTCTTGATTTTGAGCCTTGGTCTTGCTTTCTTCAAAGGCTTCTTGTTGAGTTGCATTTGAAGATCCCTCACTAGGTCAGTCAACTCTTGAACTGAACCCTTGAGCTGTTCAACAGATTCCTCATGAGAGGAGAGCTTAGCTTTTGGAGTAGCCACTTCACTTGAGACCCCATGATTACCTTTGTCCTTGATAGTAAAAGGTTGGCCTTTGATGGAGGGCAAGTTAGTTGGGTTGTTGATATCAAATTTCATGATCACACCCTCAGCTATATTTAGAGTTATAAGCCCTTCCTTGACATCAATGACAGCTCCAGCAGTGGCTAGGAATGGTCTTCCTAGAATGATAGGGTCTTCAAGCTTCTTATCCATCTCTATAACAGCAAAGTCAGTAGGGATTCTTGCTTTGCCTATCTTCACTGGAAGGCTTTCCAATTTCCCCACCACATCCTTGTTTGATCCATCAGCAAGACTCATGTGGAGATTGGTGGACTTGAATTCAGTATGCCCAAGCTTTTGTGCTATAGAGTATGGCATTACACTGATAGATGCTCCCAAGTCACACAAGCATTTGTTGAAGTGGAGATAGCTAAATGAGCAAGGCAGGTTGAAAGGCCCTGGGTCTTCAAGTTTAGTTGGGATAATAACTCTCTCAATCTCCTCAAGATCTTCCTTATCTTGATTTAGAGCCCTTGCTTTTGACATTTCAAGCAGCATATTCTGATAGAGAGGATATGGAGCATACTGTTCCAAGGCAGGTCCTCTCTCTTCTTCTTTGAATGCAATGACAACCTGTTCTTTCAAAGCCATCACTTCCTCTTGTTTCACAACCACAGCTTCCTCTTTCAAAGCTTTCTCTTTCTCTTGTTGCAAGGCTATCTTCTCTTTTTTCTCAATGATCTCCTTGAGTTCTTTTATCTTTTGTGCCTTGAAACGCCCTGGGAATGGTAGAGGTGGTTTGTAAGCAGGAGGAATGTATCTAGCAGGCTTAAGAGCTTCTGTGTCTGTAACTCGATCAGTCACTCGATCATGTACTCGATCGTGTGTGTGGTCGAGCACCTGGTCGAGTGGTTTCTCTGCTTCAGTCTGCTCAGTAAAACCTTCACTTTGGGCTTCAATTAGTGACCAATCCTCCCCACCTTGAACCTCACTGTCCTCAGTGACATATTCCTCATGGAGATGGATAGCTTTAACAGAGATCTCCCTTGGGTTTTGAATAGCTTGTTGAGGAAGATGGTATGGCTTAGGAGCTGAAGTAGAGGCAATGGGGTGTTCCATGTACTGGAATGTAGAGGTCAGACTCTCAAGCTGGTTACTCAGGTCATGAGAATAAGAATCCAATGTTTGGTTCAGCTCTCCAAACTGCCTTGCTGCCTCAATCTGCTGATTGGCTTGCCCAAGCAATAGTTGTTGCATCATAGCTCTGAAGTCAGGTTCTTGGGCTTGGTAGGGTTGAAACGCTGGAGGGTGACACCATTGAGTCTGGAACCCTTGTTGTTGGTGCATGGGTGCATAATGGAACTGACTGCTTCGAAACATGGTGACTGACTCGAACAGACACTCGGTCGAGCACAGGCTCGAGTTGATGGTCGAGTCGACTGGGAAGTGCTGTCTATTTAGATCCGGCGGCTGACTCGACCGGGTGCTCGATCGCGACTCGGTCGAGTTGGGGTCGAGCTGATGGTCGAGCTGGTACCTGAAATGGAACTTCAACCCAGAAACAGAGGATTCGAGTACAGCTACTTCACAAGAGTATAAACGAACTTAATCTTAGACTAATATGGATCCTAAATGTCACAAAACAAACTCAGATAGGCAACGGCGCCAAATTAAAACAGGGTTATTTTGGGTGGTGGAAGGTGATGAATGTATGCAATGGTAATATGAATGGATGGGTGTTTCAATTCCCCCTATGCAGTTGTAGTATAAGAGGTGTCAATCCTAAATGAGTGTTTGTGAACAATTAAGATATGCATATGAATCTAAGTCAAGCCAAGTGTAAAGGTTGTTTGTCACTAACAATCCTAAGATGAAAATGTAAAATGCAGAAAGTAAACTACAAGAACTAAGAACCAAATGCAAATGAAACAGGATGATTATAACAGTAATGATGCAAGAACAGAAATAGAAACTTCTACTAATGAACTAATGAAAGACTAGTAATGAACAGGACACTAAGTAAATGCAACAGAAATGCAACTAGAATGGAACAGGAATGAAACAAGGCAATCACAAATCATGAAACACAAAGTTCTGGGGATGAACTCGAGCAGCACTCGACCGAGTGCAGGTCGAGTGGATGGTCGAGCTAGGCAAATTTGGGAAAACAGAGCAATGCAATAAAAACAGAGTAATGCTACACCAAATCAAACAACAAGCAAGCAACAGGATTAAGACTGTAAATTCAATAAACAAAGAAGGTCCTGAGGATGGATTCATGGGATGAACTAATCATTGAGGTTGTCTAACTTGGTCAACAAATCTCAAGCAAACTTTGAGCTAACCTCTAGACATATAAATCTAAGACAAGTTTCTCCCACTCTCATGGTCAAGAAACAATCAAACCTATGCATCTTCTAGACTTGTTCTCACACAGTAAAGAATCCACACAAGTAGGCATTAAGCAATACATCTCAAACCAAACAAGACCTCTAATCTCTTAGCAAGCCTAATGGTAAGCTCTAGATCTAGCCCTATCTATGCCTCTTAAACATTGGTGTGATGCTAAGAAGCTTGAAATCTGTAACACCCGTGAACTAAAATTCCGGTTTAGGTTCTGCATCGGTCGATGCAAGTTGTGCATCGGTCGATGCAAGGCTGTTTCTGCGCGTTTTGACTTAAGTCAAACGCTGCGTTTAGGGCAAAGGGAAAAGGAAACCCTTAAGTCGTGTTTTGGTTTCATTCGAGGGTTTCAGCCGTTTTTGAGAGCGAACGAGAGAGAAAAAGAGTTCTTGAGAGTTTCTGGATTTTTCTTGGAGATTTGGTGCTTTCCTGTAGAGATCTGTAGCTGGGATCGTTGTAGGAGCTTCCTAGAAGCATTTTCTTGCGTGTTCATTGTTCAGATTCGTCTTGGCACAGGTAAGTGCATGACCATGGCTGATCTAAGCTAGAGGAACCTTTACCTTGCTTTTTTGGTGTTGTTAGATGTGTTAGATCGTAGTTAAGGATGTTAGGAAGCTTTCTTGTGGCTTGGGAATGAGTTTCTGTGGTTGTAGGAACGAGATCCGGCGAGAAGCTTCGGGGAAATCACGGTGCTCGACGTTGCGTCGATCGATGCATTGCTTGCGTCGGTCGATGCAAGTGCGAGGACGGCGCGATCAACTTTAGGGTTTCGTGTTGCGTCGAGCATGCGTCGGTCGATGCAGACTGGGTATCGGTCGATGCAAGTGCAACTTGTATCGGTCGATGCAGCTTCTGCGTCGATCGATGCTTCTTCAGTTGGCATCGGTCGATGCATGTTGGCATCGGTCGATGCTGAGTCCTGGTTCGTTGATTGTTGTGTGTTGATTGTTGTGTGTGGTTATTGGTTACTCTATTGCTTGTGTGTATAGCCCAGTAGATGGGAGGATTGCCTTAGTGAGTGTTTGTAAAATACTCATGCATTGCAATATGTGTTTGTGGTGCAGGTAAAGGCAAAGTGTGATCGTGGAATCAAGGCGATGAGGAAGGGATGTTCTAGAGGCTTGATTGATTGTGATCTAGCTGTTGTTAGGTTGCTAGATTAAGTCATTGGAACGTTGTAGGATGTTAGTCTTTGGATATTGCTTATTTGGATTATGATGTTATTAGTTCATTTATGTTGGAATTTTTATTGGATTGATGGAATTGTTTTATTTGTTTATCCGCTGTTATTGATTGTTGCTAGGATGGTTAGTGGGTATGGGACCACTAGTAGATTAAAGTATAAAAAAAAAAAAACGGGAAGGGTTGTTTCATTTTGGTATAAGAGCCCTTACGGTTCTAGGTTTGGGTTCACTAGGTTTCTGTTGTAGATGTTTGGGATTGCATGTCTTGATTGATTATGTGAGTTAGTCAATTGTGTGTGGCATGGAGTCCTAGAACATCCTCTTCGAGCCGACTGTGTGATTCCACGGTGAGTTTGTGTTTTTGTGTTTTTGTGATATGTTAAGATTGCTTGTTAGCCTCTGTTCTTGGAAGTGCAGTGGTTAAAGGTGTTTGAGTTGTTGGTCGTGGACGGGGACGTGGTCATGGTCGGGCGGGTCCCGAGGCCAGCGAGTGTGTGGTCCAGAGTTCCACGAGGAGGTACGTCAGAGGGTCGCAAGCGTATCAGGAGGGACCAGAGAGGGTTAGCCGGTGTGAATGCCGGGGGTGCTGGGAACCCAGGTGTGGGGTTGCAGCAGGTGGAGCCCAGGGTCGAGATGATCGCTTGGCGGATCTATTGGCGTGCTGTGGGAGCGGTTACCAAGAGGGGGTACCAGTGCAGGCTCCAGTTGTACCGCATGTGGCGGGGTGCAGCCGAGGGCTGCGGATGTTGAGGAGTTTCCATCTTATGTTAAGAGGATGAGCGGTTGTAGATGACCGGTATGAGATTATTCTCAAGGAGGATCGGGCCTAGAGAGGCGGATAGGTGGACATATGCAGTTGGAGCAGATATTTCTCTGTTTGGGTGTTAATCCAGTTGGATAATGTAAGTTGAGTGGGCAGGTGTAACATTGCAATGTTATACTCGGACCACAGGAGGTACTTGTGTCGAGAGATGTTTATAGTCGTTAAGGATTGTTGCTCCTGAGGGGATGGTGATTCCCCTGAATACCGATAGCTCGAGGGGCTGAGGGGTCCGAGAGTGGCAGAGGGGATGTTGTTCTCCTGAGGGGATGAGTAGTTCCCCTGATACCGAGATCTTGAGGATTGTGGTCCAAGAGTGAGACGGTATAACTCGAAGACGCTAGTCTGAGAGTGAGATCGGCATGACTCGAAGGTTGCGACCTAAGAGTGGAAGAGTTGGGAGCAAGCAATTCCTAGGACGTGAGTATAAACATAGCGATTGAATGTAGACCTCGAGAGATGACGGTGGTTTAATCTCGGGTTTTGGATGTGTTGACCATTGGGACAGGATTTTATGACCAGAGCGGTTATGAATGTTTGGCTGTGCGCCAGGATCGTGAGGCCGGTGGTGCTGGATTCCCGAGAAGGGGAGTTACAGCAGGTTTGAGCCGGGAAAGGCATGTTTGCTAGATACATAAGTTCACAAGAAGCCTTCATGGCAGGATAAACTAATCGTTGCGACGATGTTGGATTACGTTCATTGGAGATGGACAGGGTTGGAAGATTCAAGGTTTTGGTAAGCTTGTTGGAGGGAATAAGTCAAGTGGTTTGAGTTAGCTGCCTGCAAAGCATTTGATATGGTGAATCGGAATATGCGAACGTATGGTACTTGTTTGTTTTATTACGCTCTTATTGATGATTTTCTGTGGAGAATTGCTAAGCGGGAAGCTAATTTTGGATTAAGCTATCTTGTGGAAGTTTCCCTAAGAGGCAAGTTACTAGAGGTTCTTGGACGAACAAGAGGATTGATATTCAGGTGGCAGCGAGTTGATGTCGGCATACTTAAGTATTTGTTTAGTTGAGCTGAGGAAGTAACTAGAGAATTTATGGAGCAAGGGATTCATACGTTCTAGTGTATCACCGTGGAGAGCACTGGTGTTATTTGTTAGGAAGAAGGATGGAAGTTTCAGGTTGTGCATTGATTATCGGGGTTTGAACCGGGTCACTGTGAAGAACAAGTATCCTCTTCCTAGGATCGATGAGTTGTTGGATCAGTTGAGGGGTGCTACTTGGTTCTCTAAGATAGATCTGGCGTCGGGTTATCATCAGATACCGATTGATGAGGCAGATGTGAGGAAGACTGCTTTCAGGATGAGGTATGGGCATTATGAGTTTGTGGTTATGCCTTTCGGGTTGACTAACGTGCCAGCAGCGTTTATGAGATTGATGAACAGTGTGTTTCAGGAGTTTCTGGATGTATCTGTCATCATTTTCATCGACGATATCCTGGTTTATTTTAAGAGTCCTGAGGAGCATGCAGTGCATTTGAGGGCAGTTATGGAGAAGCTTCGTGAGCAGAAGTTGTTTGCCAAGTTGAGCAAGTGTAGTTTTTGACAGCGTGAGATGGGCTTTCTGGGTCACATTGTTTCTGCAGCGGGGGTTTCAGTAGATCCAGAGAAGATTCAGGCTATCAGAGATTGGCCTAGACCGCAGAATGCCACAGAGATCAGGAGTTCTCTTGGATTGGCAGGTTACTACAGGAGATTTGTGCAGGGGTTTGCAAGCAGAGCACGTCCTATGACTAAGTTGACAGGAAAGGATGTTCCTTTTGTCTGGTCAGAAGAGTGTGAGGAAGGCTTTGCAAGCCTGAAGGAGATGTTGACTACGGCGCCAGTGTTGGCTTTGCCTGAGCAGGGAGAACCCTATGTGGTTTATACAGATGCATCTAGAGTTGGTTTGGGGTGTGTTCTGATGCAGCATGGGAAGGTGATAGCCTATGCATCGCGGCAGTTGCGGGTGCATGAGGGCAACTATCCTACTCATGATTTGGAGATGGGTGCTGTAGTTTTTGCCCTGAAGATTTGGAGGTATTATCTTTATGGTGCAAAGGTACAGGTGTTTACAGATCATAAGAGTCTGAAGTATATATTCACTCAGCCTGAGTTGAATTTGAGACAGAGGCGGTGGATGGAGCTTGTGGCAGATTATGATTTGGAGATAGCCTATCATCCTGGAAAGGCTAACACGGTTGCAGATGCTCTGAGCCGGAAGAGGGTAGCTTCAGCTCAGGAGCAGGAGATGGAGTCTTTGGTAGGGGAGATCAGTGCTTTGAGTTTGTGTGCTGTTTCACTGGAACCGTTGGGTTGGAAGCAGTTGACATGGCAGATCTTCTGAGTAGGGTGCGGTTGGCACAGGAGGAGGATTTGGGGCTGGTGAATGCCTCAAAGGATGTTGATTCAGAGTATCAGGTCTCAGATAATGGTACTATTTTGGTGCACGGTCGGGTGTGTGTCCCCAAGGATGAGGAGTTGAGACAGGAGATTCTGAGAGAGGCTCATGCGAGCAAGTTATCCATTCACCCAGGAGCGACTAAGATGTACCGTGATCTCATGAGGTACTATCATTGGGTCGGGATGAAGAAGGACGTAGCGGACTGGGTGGCGAAGTGTGATACTTGCCAGCTGGTGAAGGCGGAGCATCAGGTTCCTGGAGGACTACTTCAGAGTTTGCCCATTCCTGAGTGGAAGTGGGATTTGATCACGATGGACTTCGTGGTAGGTTTGCCTGTGTCGAGGACGTTTGATGCTATTTGGGTCATTGTGGACCGTTTGACTAAGTCTGCACATTTTCTGGCCATCAAGAAAACGGATGGAGCAGCGGTTTTGGCCAAGAAGTATGTGAGGGAGATAGTCAGATTGCATGGTGTGCCTGCTAGTATTGTGTCTGATAGAGATTCCAAGTTTACTTCGGTGTTCTGGAGGGCATTTCAGGCGGAGATGGGCACGAAGGTGCATATGAGTACAGCCTATCATCCTCAGACGGACGGTCAGTCAGAGAGGACGATCCAGATTTTGGAGGATTTATTGAGGATGTGTGTGCTGGATTGGGGTGGTCATTGGGCAGATCACTTGAGCTTGGTGGAGTTTGCTTATAACAACAGCTACCAGGCTAGTATTGGGATGGCTCCTTATGAGGCTTTGTATGGGAGGCCGTGTCGTACACCGTTATATTGGACTCAGGTGGGGGAGAGGAGCATATTTGGTGCAAATTTTGTTCAGGAGACCTCGGAGAAGATTCGGGTTTTGAGGCTGAACATGAAGGAGGCTCAGGATCGGCAGAAGAGCTATGCTGATAAGAGGAGAAAGGATCTTGAGTTTCAGGTTGGTGATAGAGTGTACCTCAAGATGGCCATGTTGCGGGGTCCGAACAGGTCATTGACAGAGACTAAGTTGAGTCCGAGGTACATGGGTCCGTTCAGAGTGGTTGAGCGGGTGGGACCAGTGGCATATAGGCTGGAGTTGCCTGAGGTTATGCGTGCGTTCCACAAGGTATTTCATGTGTCGATGCTGAGGAAGTGTCTTCATGAGGGTGATCAGTTGTTGGCTAAGATTCCTGAGGATCTTCAGCCTAACATGACTTTAGAGGCGAGGCCATTGAGGGTGCTCGAGAGGAGTGTCAAGGAACTTCGGAAGAAGAAGATTCCTTTGATGAGAGTCCTGTGGGACTGTGACGGAGTAGAGGAGCAGACTTGGGATCCCGAGGCGAGGATGAAGGCAAGGTTTAAGAAGTGGTTTGAGAAGCAGACCGCGACTTGAGCTTGTCTAGCCAGGTCCGAGTTGTAGTCCGTGGCTGGAGCGGGTACGGAGTATTCCAGCCCATCTCTCTTGATATTTGGTCGCTTAGGGGTGGTTGGTTGTGCGACTAAGTATCAAGATGAGGTGGTGCTCGGGATGCGGGGTGATTGGCTCCGCTTATTGTATTTTTGGTTTTCTGATGTATTTTCGTTGAGATTGTAAAGATTATGACATTTTGAGATTAATAAGATGAGTATTTTTCTTTATGTTGACTGTGGTTGTCATGGGAAAAGAGAAATAGCTCGGGTTTCTATTTTTGGAAAGTTTCCATAAATAGGAAGTTTCCACAAAAGGAAAGTTTCCAGAATTAGAAAGTTTTCTAGAAAGGAAAGTTTTGTGGAAATGTTGAGGTAGATCTAGCCGGGAGATACTCGTTAGCATCAGTATGTGTTTTGCTCTAGGCCGTGTGGGCCCAACTCACGGGATACCGATAGCTCGATGGACTTTGTGGCCAGAGAGTGGGAGTGGTATGTTGCTTCGGATGCGGATCCGAGAGCGCGCTTGAGGGTGACGACCCAAGAGCGGGATATGTGAGGCTCCCTGGATACCGTAGCTGTGAGCCGAGGCTTGGCAGTGAGCCGGTATGACTCGAGGGTTGCGACCCGAGAGCGGGGGGAGTGGGTGTGAGTGACTTCCCGGATGTCGTAGCTTAAGGCGGTTGGCCTGGTAGCGAAACGGCATGATTCGTTGGTTGCGACCACGAACGGGGGAAGCACTGAGTTGAGAGCAAATAGTGGTTATGATGCGAGTATATTGGCTAGAGGGAGACCTCGAGGGTCAGTCGGAGGTGTGCGGGCTGTTGCGACAGTGGCACGGGAAACCTTGGCTGACGGTGTTTGGTCCGGTCTGGGGACGTGCGGGCCGTGTTGACGGTAGCACGGAGGTCCTTGGCAGATGGACGGTATTGCGTGATTCGGGGACGAATCCTTATTGGTGGGGGAGAATTGTAACGCCCGTGAACTAAAATCCCGGTTTAGGTTCTGCATCGGTCGATGCAAGTTGTGCATCGGTCGATGCAAGGTTGTTTCTGCGCGTTTTGACTTAAGTCAAACGCTGCGTTTAGGACAAAGGGAAAAGGAAACCCTTAAGTCGTGTTTTGGTTTCATTCAAGGGTTTCAGCCGTTTTTGAGAGCGAACGAGAGAGAAAAAGAGTTCTTGAGAGTTTCTGGATTTTTCTTGGAGATTTGGTGCTTTCCTGTAGAGATCTATACCTGGGATCGTTGTAGGAGCTTCCTAGAAGCGTTTTCTTGCGTGTTCATTGTTCAGATTCGTCTTGGCACAGGTAAGTGCATGACCATGGCTGATCTAAGCTAGAGGAACCTTTAACTTGCTTGTTTGGTGTTGTTAGATGTGTTAGATCGTAGTTAAGGATGTTAGGAAGCTTTCTTGTGGCTTGGGAATGAGTTTCTGTGGTTGTAGGAACGAGATCGGGCGAGAAGCTTCGGGGAAATCACGGTGCTCGACGTTGCGTCGATCGATGCATTGCTTGTGTCGGTCGATGCAAGTGCGAGGACGGTGCGATCAACTTTAGGGTTTCGTGTTGCGTCGAGCATGCGTCGGTCGATGCAGACTGGGTATCGGTCGATGCAAGTGCAACTTGTATCGGTCGATGCAGCTTCTGCGTCGATCGATGCTTCCTCAGTTGGCATCGGTCGATGCATGTTGGCATCGGTCGATGCTGAGTCCTGGTTCGTTGATTGTTTTGTGTGGTTATTGGTTACTCTATTGCTTGTGTATATAGCCCAGTAGATGGGAGGATTGCCTTACTGAGTGTTTGTAAAATACTCATGCATTGCAATATGTGTTTGTGGTGCAGGTAAAGGCAAAGTGTGATCGTGGAATCAAGGCGATGAGGAAGGGATGTTCTAGAGGCTTGATTGATTGTGATCTAGCTGTTGTTAGGTTGCTAGATTAAGTCATTGGAACGTTGTAGGATGTTAGTCTTTGGATATTGCTTATTTGGATTATGATGTTATTGGTTCATTTATGTTGGAATTTTTATTGGATTAATGGAATTGTTTTATTTGTTTATCCGCTGTTATTGATTGTTGCTAGGATGGTTAGTGGGTATGGGACCACTAGTAGATTAAAGTATAAAAAAAAAAACGGGAAGGGTTGTTTCAAAATCAGATCCTACCCTCTCACATATAGGATCAGCATTAAGAACATCTAGCCTAGAAGAGATCTACAACAAGCAAGCTTGACCAAATCACACAAACCACAAGATCAATCCATCCTAACCCATCCTCAAGATCCTAAGCAAACTACTCACAACAATACATGATGAACAAAGTCAAAAACCCATAAAATATTGAAACTTGCATTATTAGAAAGACAAAACAGAGATCTTCAATATTAATCAAAGGATCAAACTCAAATTCTCAATATTAAGAAAGTTATGAAACTAACAATATTGAGGAATTTAGTCTTTTTCAAGTACAAGATCTAAGAAAAATAAAAGTGCAAAAGGAATAATTCCCAAAAGGGTAAAAACTAGGTTTAGAGAATATCTAAAAAGCTGGACTGTTTGGTGGCTGCAGGTACAAGCCTTTATATAGGAAGGGGAGTGGAAGCCCTAAAAATAGAAAAAGTCAAAGTAGTCAACGGCTCGGTCTACTCGACCCTGTGCTCGGTCGAGTCCAAGGTCGAGCTGGCTTCTCTCGTGCACACTCCACTCGGTCGAGTCCATCTACCCACTCGGTCGGGTGCCTGGTCGAGCTGGACTCCGGAGCTTGGTTCTTCAGCCTTAACTCTCTTGCTTTCCCTTCATGATTGCTTCACTTCTACTCAGCATTGCTTCCATGCTCCTTAAGCTCCAAAATCACCTATTTATGCATGAAAAGATGCAAATGCTATGCAACTAAACTCTAATGCATGATTGGTCCTAAAACTATGCAATAATGGTGAAAATGGCTAGCAAAAGATGCAAAAGATGTGAATAAACTAAGGGAAAACAAGGTAAAATATATGAACATCAATAATTCCAAAAGAGTTGGTTCAATAGGTTGCATCAGAATGTACATGTTTTGAATCCTAACGGTATCTTCAATTGAAACATGAGATTCCAGAAGTTCCTTGTTCCAATAATGATGGTCTCCATTGGTAGAGATATAATTCTTTATTGGGCTATCAGCTTCTTTCTCTTGTATTTGGATTGGTCTTGGTGGATCTGTTGTTATAAAGTTATCCTTTCCCATTCAAATCGAAGCACCATTACCTAATTCCCAGTACGAGCCTCTCTTGATTAAATATATTCCAGCAAGTATAGAAGACCATCTGTATGATTGATATTTTTGAGTTTTTGCATCCAAAATAGATGTGTCTCTATAGTATCTCGCTTTTAGTAGTCTAGCCAGTAAAGAGTTTGAATTCCTTATCAGTCTCTAGGCTTGTTTAGCTAAGAGAGCATCATTGAATTTGGCTAAATCACGAAATCCTAAACCACCTTCCTTTTTCGAATATTGAAGTCGTTTCCAAGCAACCCAAGGAATGCTTTTATGTTGTGATGTTTTATCCCACCAAAATCTCATCAATAAAGTTTCAATATCATCAATGGCACCTTGTGGTAGTTTAAAACAAGACATGGAATAGACCGGCATTGAGACTGCCACTGTTTTCAACAATATTTCTTTCCCAGCTTGTGAAAGTAACTTTGATGTCCAACCCAAAGTTCTTTTCTTCACTCTGTCGATTATGTATTCAAACATCTCCTTTTTTTTACTGCCAAATTGTTCATGTAAGCCTAGATATTTTCCACTTCCTCCATGGTTTGGTATCTGTAGAATCTCTTTTAGTCTGTTTTGAGTGCTTCCATATACTCTTGAGCCAAATGTGATGACTGATTTTGTTGTGTTTAATTTTTGGCCAGAGTAATACTCATATACATCAAAGGCTTCTTTTAAAGCTTTGCAGTTTCGAACATTAGCCTGGCAGAAGAACAAAGAGTCATATGCAAATTGCAGATGTGTTATTGCAGGCACCCCATTCCCCACTTGAATACCTCTAATCTCACCAGAAGATGCTTTTGTTGTGATTAAATGACTCAGTATGTCAGCACATATGATTAAAAGATATGGAGACAGGGGATCTCCCTGTCTTATTCCTCTTTCTGGTATGATTGAACCAAATGGAGATCCATTGACTAGTACTGAATAGTGGACAGTTCGAACCGTAGTCACTATCCGGACCCGGAGCTCTGTCTTCCCCTATTAAACAAATGGCTTTGTAAATTTCCTCTGCTGTGAAATCGCGTGTAAGGTCATCATTGATATCGGGAGTGACTGTAGGTATGAAATCTGCAAAGTCAATAGGAGAAATGGGGATCCCTGAAGATGTGTAGGCTGCTCGGAAATGATGTTCTGCAGCCACTCCAATATTTATATCTCCTCAGTGACTTGTACCAGCTTCATCTTGAATGCTTGAAATATAGTTTCTCGCATATCTCGTTTTAGCAAAAGCTTGGAAATATTTTTTGTTTTGGTCTCCATCTGTCATCCACTGTGATCTGCTCTTTTGTTGCCAATAGACTTCTTCCACACGGTAAGCTTTTTCCAAGAGTTGGTGAAGGTATGGTATGTTTTGACGATCGGTTCTGTTTAAACTTGACATTCTTTCATTAATTTCAGATTGTAATTCCTCAATATGTCGACCAGAGTTCATGTTATTACTATGCTTGAAACGGGACATTGCTTGTCTACATGATCAGATTCGATCTGTTATCATAGAATTCATGCCGTTAAGTTGTGGTCTTTCCCATCCTCTTGAGACAGAGTCCTTAAAACCTGGATGATGAATTAGCCTTTTGTCTAACTGGAAAAGCTTCTTAACAATGTATTCAGTCATACTGATATTGATTAAAATAGGTTTGTGATCTGAGCCAGTATATTCCAAGAAATGAGTCTCCGAGTTTGGTAACATTGCAGACTGATAAGCTCAAATTTACTCTAGAGCTACTCTCTCAAATTAAGAGGTCAATGTAGTATTTAGGGATCGAATCCACAAACTCTAGATTCACACAATAGATTTAATAATCTTTTAATTATGCTAAACAGAAATATTTTAATTAAATTGCAAAATAAAACAGAAAATAAAGAGTTGTAAATCAATAGGAATAAACGCTAGGTCTAGGAAAATTCTCAGAAAATCATGGAAAATTTTCAGGAATTAATTGAGCAAGTAGGATTCAACAATTAAGCACCGTTCTTGAACTCTAAACACAATTATAAAATAAATCAGTTCTCACTGCAAATATTATCCAAATTTAAAACCAGAAAATCCAAATCTCTTTGCAAAATTTAAGTTAAAAACCAGCAATAAAATCATGTTTAGATAAGTTCACAAAATCACTAATTCAAATCTCTTTGCAAAAAGTAATTTTACTCACCAAAGGCTTTATCAGGAAAATCAATTATATTCTCATATCAATCAATAATCCTAAGATCTAAAATCCAGATGACTAATCAAAGATCTAGCATTAAAAACAACCTATGGTGAAGAACAAGAAAAATAATGAATCCAAAATTAACAGATCTAATAATCCATGAAATCTCTAAAGAGAAACCCTAAACCTAACAAGCAGATCTACTCAGACATAATTGTAAGAACACAAATCATGAATAAAATAGATAGCATTAAGAGATTAAAGGGAGAAGAAAAGGAGTTCTGAATCTTCTCTGAAGGAGTCTTGATTCTTCTCTCCAAAAGCTCTCTAAAAATCTCTCTGAGTTTTGCTTTCAAAAGTTGCAAGGAAAAATAAAGCTTAGGTCTGAACAATGACCATAAAAATCTTATTTATATTCCTAAAACACGTCCAGGGACTAATGATGGAAATATGAAAAACTTTAGGGCAGCTTTTTAAATCTTCAAAACTTGTGGGAAAACTCTGATTTCTTCTTTGGCTATGCATCGATCGACACATATGAAGCATCGATCGATGCTGATCTCTAAATTCGTCTCCAAACTCTGCAGCTCAGCCTCAATGCTTGATTATGCTCCAAATCTTTCTATTTAGCTCCATTATGCTCTCATCCATGTTAAATCCTATAAAGACTCAAAAGACTCTAAAAATACCAAAAATACTCTACAAATAAGACTTATATCATGGCTAAAAGCACCTAAAAACCATGATATATCAATTCCCCCAGACTTAGCCTTTGCTTGCCCTCAAGCAAAACATAAATTTAGCCCTGTGAAAGAGGTTTGAAAACGCAGGAACTCATTTTATTTTTTAAGTAATGCCATGATCATCCAAACCTTAATCCACATGCTTAGCTGATAAATCCAAATCGAACCACCATGTACTTCTCCGTTGACTTTCATAGCATCCAAAATTCAAACCAAATCACTTCCTCCATTAAGCCTTCATCGGTGGGTCTCATCAATTTGATCAATATCAAGAACCTTCTAGACTCATTCCCGTACAATACCATACCAAGCAAGACATATCTTTTACCACATGTGGTACCCTTTCTCTCCCCCAGACTTATCTATTTATTTTCCTTAGAGCTTTGCTTTTTTTTTTATTATCTCTTTTTTTTTTTTTTTCAAAGGTGTAAGCGAATACCTGGGTCATTGGTAATTTACCTACCCCTCGCTTCCAAGCTTTGTGTGATCATTTGACTCAAGAGTAGAAAGAAAAGAACAGAAATTACCTCAAGATTTTATGGATTCTGTTGGAAATTCGGATGTCTCTGGTTCACTGGTCAGCCTTTGGATTTTTCATTAGTCGGATTTGTGGATTCAATCTGCAGCATTAATCAACCAAGGCAGTACACTAAAAAGAAAAATCATAGTTCCCAACAAAAGTTTTGACTCAATAAAACCATTTTTTTCTTTCGACTGACGCTCAAAAACAAAAATGTAGTTAGTAACTGCCTCCTCCAGACTTAAACAACACTATCCTCGGTGCTATCAAGTAAGATATTGGCGAATAAAATAAAATAAAATAAAAATAATTCAAAAAAAAAATGAAAAAGAAAAACCTACCAGCGGGTTGCCTCCCACTAAGCGCTTGTTTTCAGTCATTAGCTTGACTGTGTCGGATTTCAGGCATCCGGTGGATCGGAACATGGCAATGAATGCTTATGAGAGGAATGTCTCATCATCCAAGGGGGTGTATAAGCTCTAGGTGCATGAGGTCTGCCAAGGATGTGAGGAACAAAACCATGGCGGGACTTAGGTAGGGGTGGCTTTCTTTTAAGTCTTGCAAAATCATCAACAGAAGAAACAAGCGCTCTACAATAATCTCGTGGCTTGGTTAACTGCACAACAGTTTTTGTACCTTTCAAATTCTTAATGATGATAGGAGAAGGTTTGGGAGAAGGAGATGCATACCTTGGCCTTACCTGTGGGTTATGGACTGTGGAATGGTGAGATTTCAGCTTTATAACTGGTCTAGGACTTGCAGCTAAGGAATCAACTCGAGAATCTTTGGTTTTGGAAAAGTCCGAGCCGATTCTAGAAGGTGCGTCGATCGATGCAACAGCTGCATCGATCGATGCTTGGCCTGCAACTCGTGTTTCTTCAACGATTCTGCAGCTTTCCTCAGCAATCCGTGTTTCTATTACAAAAACATCATCTACCAGCAACTTGTCATGGATTAGAACGTCATCATGGTGTCTAGTACTGATTAGATGATCTCCACTTCAATCTTCAAGCTTAACAGCTTGCTTGCTCACTTTCTCAACAGTCTCCAACTCTTTGACATACCCAGCAATAATGTCTTCATGAAGCTCTATGATCAGATCATCATCAGAAACAACCTCCACAGAAAATGTCTGACCATCAATAGTGGGAACCCTTCTCAGCTTGTCCATCTCAAAGTTCATAACCAAATCATCCACGTTCAAAGATATGTGTCCTTTCTTAACATCAATGATGGCACCAGCTGTAGCCAAGAATGAGCGTCCTAAGATGAGAAGATCACTAGGCTCTTTGTCATATTCCAGCACCACAAAGTCAGTAGGAATCATGCAATCTCTAATCTGAATCAGAATATCTTCCAAGACACCTTCAGGAATCCTTCTTGATCGATCAGCCAAGATAAGAGAGATCTTAGTTGGCTTAAAATCCGTCATCCCAAGTCTCACAGCAACAGAATGGGGCATCAATTTAATACTAGAGCCAAGATCACAAAGTGAGTGAGAAAACCTTCCTGTGGAGATAGAGCAATCTAACAAAAAACTTCCAGGATCTGGTAACTTCTCTGCAATCCTACTCTGAATCACTGCACTTACTTCCTTAGAGACAATCACCTTCTCCTTCTTCCTCTGTGGAGGCCGCTTCAACAGAATTTAGCTGACATCCTTTGTAAGCAGTGCTCCTTCCTCAGGACTCAAACCATTGGTGACCATTCTCTTGACATACCGCTTAATCCCAGGAGAAAACTTAATTGCATCAATTAATGGCATTTCTATCATCACATTATCCATCATAGCATTGCATCTAGCTTCTTCAATCTCCTGCTTAGGAAAAGGAACCTTAGGCTTATAAGCTTGCTCTGAATCGATTTGTGGAGCTTGAAGAGAAACCGGAGCTGCATGTGGGGTGCGTCGATCGACAATGGTTGTGCATCGATCAACGTTCTCGTTCTGTAATGAGTTTGCCTCGATGGATGGTGACTGCATTGATCGATGCATTGTGATGGCGTCGATCGATGCTGGTTCTACTTTCGTCGTATCATGGTTTTCTCCTTCATTCACCAGAATTGCATTGCAAACATGCCTTGGATCCATTTCTGTTTTTCTAGACAGAAGTTCCTCTTGTCTTTTGACAGACCCATCAATCTGAATCACTTGATTCTCCAGCTTCTTAACATGAGTGTTTAATGCATCAAACTTCCCAGTCAGCTCAGTGTAAACAAAATCAATCTTTCCATTGAAGTCCACTGTTAACTTCTGTTGACCTTCCAAAATCTGTCCAATCATTGATTCCATTTTGCTTTCTGAATTGGGTGGGGGGGGGGAGGGGTTGGTAAGAAGAAGATCCATAGTTCCTTGTGAAATTGCTGTTTGGATTTCCTGAGAATGAATTCTTCTGACCAAATCTATGATTTTGATACCCAGCTCCATACACATAGTTGACATCTTCTGTAATTTCTGGCTTTGGTTCAAAAGTTTCAACATCGTCAGCAAAATGGACAGATTTCTTTCCCACAAGAAGATTGTGCACTGTATCCAACTTAGCATTCACCGAAGCAAACTGATTTGAATCATGGCCTTCATGTGCTCTTTTCCGCTCTAAATCTGCATTCTTAGTACTGTTGCTGGATGCTAGCATTTCAATCAACTTTTCAGCGTCATCTGGGTACCTCGTCTTAAAATTCCCATCACTAGCAGCATCCAAAGCCATCTGATACCTCCAGTCACTTCTGCTAAAGAAGATACTAATCAACTGGACCTCTGAGAACCCATTATGTGGACAGTCCCTCTGGTATGCTTTGAACATCACCCAAGCAGCTTTGTAAGATTCAGCAGGTCCTTGTCTAAAGGTGGAAAGCTTAATCCTCAACTCATCAGACATCACATCATCATAGAAGTAGTTCAACAATGCCACCTTGATGTCATGCCAGGTAGTCAGAGATCCTGGTTTCAGCTGCCTTAGCCAATGAGAGGCTTCCCTAGCAAGAGAGTAGGGGAAAAGCTTGCAGTAGAGATAATCCTCTGTGACTCCATTAGCCTTGATGCTTGTGACTATGTCCTCAAAGTGTTCAATGTGGTCTAGAGGCTTCTCATGTGGCAGGTTATGGAATGGCCTTTGTCCAACAAGAGCAAAGTAGGTAAGCTTCAGCTCAAAATCATTCCTTGGGAATGGAGGAGGGACAATTGCGGATCGGTTTTCATAGAATAAATCTGGCCTGTTGAAGTCCGCAAGAGTCTTGACAAGCTCTTCATTGTTGTCCCGTCTAGGCTGAAGGTTCTCTGCATCGGCTCTGGCATTGCATCGATCGACGCCAACATTGCGTCGGTCGATGCCATCTTGGTTGTGTCGATCGATGCCAACATTGCGTCGATCGACACAACCTGCATTCCCATCGGCCACAACGAGTTCTTCTTGAATAACTTGTCCTTCAGCATCAAGTTTTTGGCCTAGTTCGTTTCGCACATGACCCTCTTGATCCCTCAAAACTCCAGCCGCATCTGGTCTCAATATGATTGGGTTGACCATCTTTGCTGATTTGGCTGCTTTTGTGTTATCACGCTCTAGTTATCCTAACTCTTGGTTTGTAAGCTTAACAACTGGACCAGTAGGATTTTTCCTGGTGCTAGGCTTAGGCATGTACCTGAAACACACAAGAGAAAAGAAAAAAAAGCATGTGAGTAAAATAGAAAAATAAAAATCTAGACAAAATCAAAGACTTTAATCTAATGGTGAATCAAAAGAGTCCCCGGCAACAGCGCCAAAATTTGATAAGCTCAAATTTACCCTAGAGCTACTCTCTCAAATTAAGAGGTCAATGTAGTATTTATGGATCAAATCCACAAGAACTCTAGATTCACACAATAGATTTAATAATATTTTAATTATGCTGAACAGAAATATTTTAATTAAATTGCAAAATAAAACAGAAAATAAAGAGTTGTAAATCAAGAGGAATAAACGCTAGGCCTAGGAAAATTCTCAGGAAATCATGGAAAATCAGATCAATTAATTGAACAAGTAGGATTCAACAATTAAGCACCGTTCTTGAACTCTAAACACAATTATAAAATAAATCAGTTCTCACTGCAAATATTATCTAAGTTTAAAATCAGAAATCTAAATCTCTTTGCAAAATTCAAGTTAAAAACCAGCAATAAAATCAAGTTTAGATAAGTTCACAAAATCACTAATTCAAATCTCTTTGCAAAAAGTAATTTTGCTCACCAAAGGTTTTATCAGGAAAATCAATTATATTCTCATATCAATCAATAATCCTAAGATCTAAATCCAGATGAAAAATCAAAGATCTAGCATTAAAAATAACCTATGGTGAAGAACAAGAAAAATAATGAATCCTAAATTAACAGATCTAATAATCCATGAAATATCTAAAGAGAAACCCTAAACCTAACAAGCAGATCTACTCAGACATAATTGTAAGAACACAAATCATGAATAAAATAGATAGCATTAAGAGATTAAAGGGAGAAGAAAAGGAGTTCTGAATCTTATCTGAAGGAGTCTTGATTCTTCCCTCCAAAAGCTCTCTAAAAATCTCTCAAGGTTTTGCTCTCAAAAGTTGCAGGGAAAAATAAAGATTAGGTCCAAACAATGACCTAGAAAACCTATTTATATTCCTAAACACGTCCAGGGACTAATGATGCAAATATGGAAAACTTTAGGGCAGCTTTGTAAATCTTCAAAACTTGTGGGAAAACTTCCTACTTCTTCTTTTGCTATGCATCGATCGACACATATGAAGCATCGATCGATGCTGATCTCTGAATTCGTCTCCCAACTCTGCAGCTCAGCCTCAATGCTTGATTATGCTCCAAATCTTTATATTTAGCTCCATTATGCTCTCATCCATGTTAAATCCTATAAAGACTCAAAAGACTCTAAAAATACCAAAAAGACTTTACAAATAAAACTTATATCATGGCTAAAAGCACCTAAAAACCATGATATATCACAGACCAAGCTTCATTTATGAAAACTCTGTCCAAACAGCTTCTTACCGTGTGTTTGTATCGTTCTCCAATCCAAGAGAATCGATCACCTCTTGATCTCATATCCCTTATGTTGCATACAGAAACCATATGTCTGAAATTCCGAAAGCTCCATTCATCTCTCAATGGACCTCCTATCTTCTCAGCATTCGATAGGATTTCATTAAAATCACTAAGGGGCAGCCATGGTCCTGTTTTATTTGAGGCCATATGTTCTAATCTCTCCCAAAGAATATGTCTTAAGCTTTGGTTAGGGAGACCATAAACACACAACAAATAGAAGCACACATCATAATACTTTAGCTTTACATCAATCATCCGATCATCCTTACAAACATCGGATATCGAAATAGATTTCGTCCGTAATAGAGCTAATCCTCCACTTCTACCTTGCGGAGGTTGAGTTATAACGTTTGGAAATCCAAAAAAGCAAGCAAAATCCTTAACAACAACACACGTATTTAGAGTTTCAATTAAGAAAAGTACATCACACTTAGATAATTTACATAGGCGAGCTAGTCTTTAACGAGTCAGCAGTGTGCCAACACCCTGACAATTCCAGAAGGCGACTCTCATGGAGGCATTGGGGGTACCGGGCCGCCCGCACCTCCGTCGGTTGGTGAGCAAGTCCCATGTGATTCAACTCCTCTTGCTTTCTTTCGGATATGGCTCAGGACCGCCTTATCCTCAACAGCCTCAACTTGACGATAGTAAGTTTCAAATCAAACCCTCTTCTTCGGCATCCACTGTCCATTAGCATTGAATGCTTCCTCCTCCAGAATGTCATACTTAGGGAACTCAATGTTCTTGGTCAGTTTAGCATGCAAGTAACGAATCCTCTCAGCCGTGAGTTATGTGTCTTCAAAGACACTTGGCATTGAAGAAAATGATGGTTCTCCAGATGTGTGGTTCGAGTACGGTATTGCCATTTGAAGACCAGGAATTGGAATGTATGGATCCACAGTTTGTAGTGTATTCTCCGAGGCAGGACTCATGTTGTTCTCCTTATTGATATCCAGATGGTCATCATCATCATTATCATCATCACTGTCCATCACCGGATCATCATTGTGTGCATTCAGGGCACATTCTTTAGCATCATGCAAGAGGGATCCACACTTGGTGCATAAATTCTTAAGCCTTTCAAATCGAAATTTGATCGTCGTGTTAACATTTTTCAACAAACTGGAAGTTACGCTTAAACCTTAGGGGAGAATCTATGTTCCAATCCATCCTAACTCTAACAAACTCCACCATCCTAGCATTCTCATCGAAGTCTACTTCATCTAACCTCAAAACTACTTTTTATTTTCAGTTTAGTTCATATATTTATGTCTTTCATAAATAATTGTATACAATTTAATTAAGAAAACTTAAGCACACTAAAATAAATTTAATAAACAAAATATAATTTGTAATATTAAAAACAAAGTTTACAAAATAAAATATAATATTAAAAACAAAGTTACAAAAAGATACATTTAACAAGATTCTCACAAAATACAAATACATTAAACAAACTTAACACAAATTAAAGCAAAGTACACATAAATTACTTGAACACACATATATTACATATATTACAAGTTGTACCAATATACTAGTAATTAGGTTCCGCGAACCAATTTTTGTAATTTTGGTGTGGGTGTCGATCGACACCCTTGAGGGGCATCGATCGACACCATGTTTTCCGGTTTGGCCGATTCGATTTTTAATTGTCTGGTTCGCGTGGTTGGTTTAGGGAATCCCTAAATTGTGTGTGAAAAGGGAAAAAACGACCCCATGGTCGTGTTATTGGTTTGTGCTCGCCGCTTTTGAGAGAAAAAGAAAGGAGAGAGTGTTCTTAAGCTTTTGGGAAAAGATTGAGAGATTACTTGCTGTTCTTGAGAGTTTGGGAGCTGGGAAAGAGTTAGAAGCTTGCTAGGAGTGAGGATTTCGTTCCTACTGGTCAGAATCTTCCTGGAAAGAGGTGAGTGCTTGACCATGGTTGATCTAAGCATGAGATCTCCTTTGTTTTGTGTGATTCCTTGTTATTTGTAATGTTTGCTTGCTTGGGTACATTGTATTTGTGATTTCTAGTGAATTCCGAGATGGTTAGACGTGTTTGGAGTCAGATTTGTGTTGATTGGAATCGGAGTTTGTCGCTGAGTTTCGCGCAGATCGTGTCTGCAGAAGAGGCATCGATCGATACCACTTTTGTGGAGCATCGATCGACACCATCTTGAGTAGCATCGATCGACACCATTTCAGCATCGGTCGACACCAGTTCCTGTAGCATCGGTCGACACCGGTTTAGCATCGGTCGACACTAGTACCTGCCGAGTCTTATTTTTCCTGGTTTGATGTATTGATTTGTGTTCTTGTTGTTTGTTGACTTGGGAGTCTCATATGCTTGTGTGTATAACCTGGTAGATGGGAGGACGGCCTCACTAAGTATTTGTGATAATACTTACGCATCTCAATTGTTGTTTGTGGTGTGCAGGTAAAGGAAAAGTGTGATCGTGGAATCAAAGGCGATGAGGAGGAGGATGTTCTAGGGGCTTGATTGATTGTGGCTTAGCTGTTGTTATGTTACTAGATTAAGTCAATGGAACATTGTAGGATGTTAGCTTTTGGTTACTTCTTTATTGGGTTATTGTGTTATTGGATATTGGTTTAATTGTTGGAAATTCTTTTGGTTTAATGGAATTGCTTTCTTGGTTATCCGCGGTTGTTGATTGTTGCTAGGATGTTAGTGGGTATGGGACCACTAGTAAATCATAGCATAAAAAAAAAAAAAAACGGGAAGGGTTGTTTCATTTTGGTATCAGAGCCCTTACGGTTCTAGGTCTAGGGTTCATTGTGCTTTTGCTGTGATGTTTAGGATTCCATGCTATGATTGATTGTGTGAGTTGGTCAATTGTGTGTGGCATGAAGTCCTAGAACATCCTATTCGAGCATGTTTTGTGATTCCACGGTAAGTTGTGTTTTTGTGTATTAGAATTATTGTTTGCTTAGCCTTCTGTTCTTGGATGACACAGATGGTTAGAGGTGAGGAGGCTGTTGGTCGCAGACGTGGTCGTGGTCGTGGGCGTGGTCATGGTCGTGGTCGGGGACGAGGTCAGGTTCCTGAGGCCAGTGTGAGTGTGACCCAGAGCATGGCCAGTGAGGAGGTGGCGGAGTCACAGGTTCATCCTAGTGTGTCTGGAGGGTCATTGGACGAGCTGGAGGGGTTGATATTCAGATCGCAGGAGAGGCGTGGCCAGCGGATTTGCTTATCAGTCTAGTGGAGTTGTATGATGTTATTCTCGGGATGGATTGGTTGCATCGGCATAGGGTGCATTTGGATTGCTATCGGGGTAGAGTGGATTTTGAGCATCCAGGAGGGAAGTTGGTTTTTCAGGGTATTAGACCGACTTCGGGGAGTCTCGTGATCTCAGCCGTTCAGGCTGGGAAGATGATCGAGAAGGACCGTGAGGCTTATCTGGTTACTATATCCATGCCAGAGTCAGTGGGGAAGTCTACGGTTAACGGTATTTCGGTGGTGGAGGACTTTGAGGATGTGTTCCAGTCATTGCAGGAATTACCACCATCTCGGTCGGATCCTTTTACTATTGAGCGGGAACCGGGGACGATGCCGTTATCCAAGGCTCCTTACAGGATGGCTCCAGCAGAGATGGCAGAGCTGAAGAAGCAGCTGGAGGATTTGTTGAGTAAGGGTTTTATCCGTCCTAGTTGTTCACCGTGGGGAGCTCCGGTGCTCTTTGTTAAGAAGAAGGATGGGAGTTTTCGGTTGTGTATTAACTATCGGGGTTTGAACCGAGTTACTGTGAAGAACATGTACCCTCTCCCGAGGATTGATGAGTTGTTGGATCAGTTGAGGGGTGCTACTTGGTTCTCCAAGATCGACTTGGCATCAGGATATCATCAGATTCCTATACATGAGGCAGATGTGAGGAAGACGGCCTTCAGGACGAGATACGGGCACTACGAGTTTGTGGTGATGCCGTTTGGGTTGACAAATGCGCCAGCTGCATTTATGAGATTGATGAACAGCGTGTTCCAGGAGTTTCTGGACGTGTCAGTCATCATTTTTATCGACGACATCCTGGTATATTCTAAGAGTCCTGAGGAGCATGCAGTACATTTGAGAGCAGTGTTGGAGAAGCTGCGGGAGCAGAAGTTATTTGCTAAGTTGAGCAAGTGCAGTTTCTGGCAGCATGAGATGGGCTTCTTAGGACACATTGTTTCTGCAGAGGGAGTTTCAGTGGACCCAGAGAAGATTCAGTCCATTAGGGAGTGGCCGAGGCCGCAGAGTGCCACTGAGATTCGGAGTTTCTTGGGGTTAGCAGTTTACTACAGGAGGTTTTTTCGGGGTTTTGCGAGTATGGCTCAGCCGATGACTAAGCTTACAGGGAAGGATGTCCCATTTGTATGGTCACAAGAGTGTGAGGCAAGTTTTGCACGTCTCAAGCAGATGTTGACTACCACGCTGGTGTTAGCACTGCCTGAGCAGGACGAGCCTTATGTTGTGTATACAGACGCTTCTAGAGTGGGGTTGGTTTGTGTGCTTATGCAGCAGGGGAAGGTTATAGCCTATGCTTCGCGGCAGTTGCGGAAGCATGAAGCTAATTATCCTACTCATGATTTGTAGATGGCAGCAGTGATCTTTGCTCTTAAGATTTGGAGATCCTATCTGTATGGTGGGAAGGTACAGGTATTTACAGATCACAAGAGTCTGAAGTACATTTTTACTCAGCCTGAGCTGAATTTGAGGCAGAGGCGTTGGATGGAGCTGGTAGCGGATTATGCTCTGGACATAGCTTACCATCCTGGTAAAGCTAACCTGGTTGCAGATGCCTTGAGTCGGAAGCGGGTGGCTTCGGCTCAGGAGCAGGATATGGAGGCGTTGGTAGGTGAGATTAGTGCATTGAGTTTGTGTGCTATCTCACAGGAACCTTTGGGGTTTGGAGGCAGCTGATAGAGCGGATTTGTTGAGCAGAGTGAGGTTAGCTCAGGAGAGCGATGAGGGGCTGGTGAATGCCTCTAAGGCTGCGGGTGCAGAGTATCAGGTTTCTGCTAATGGTACTATCCTTGTGCATGGTCGGATCTGTGTGTCCAAGGGTGAGGATTTGAGGCAGGAGATACTGAGAGAGGCTCATTCGAGCAAGTTCTCTATTCATCCAGGGGCGACCAAGATGTACCGTGACCTCAAGCGGTATTATCACTGGGTCGGGATGAAGAAGGACGTAGCTGACTGGGTGGCGAAGTGTGATACTTGCCAGCTAGTGAAGGCGGAGCATCAGGTTCCTGGTGGATTACTTCAGAGTGTGCCCATTCCAGAGTGGAAGTGGGATTTGATCACGATGGACTTCGTGGTGGGTTTGCCTGTGTCGAGGACGTTTGATGCTATTTGGGTCATTGTGGACCGTCTGACTAAGTCTGCGCATTTTCTGGCCATCAAGAAAACTGATGGAGCATCGGTTTTGGCCAAGAAGTACGTGAGGGAGATAGTCAGACTGCATGGTGTGCCTGCTAGTATTGTGTCTGATAGAGATTCCAAGTTCACCTCGATGTTCTGGAAGGCATTTCAGACAGAGATGGGCACGAAGGTGCATATGAGTACAGCCTATCATCCTCAGACGGACGGTCAGTCAGAGAGGACGATCCAGATTTTGGAGGATTTATTGAGGATGTGTGTGCTGGATTGGGGTGGTCATTGGGCAGATCACTTGAGCTTGGTGGAGTTTGCTTATAACAACAGCTACCAGGCTAGTATTGGGATGGCTCCTTATGAGGCCTTGTATGGGAGGCCGTGTCGTACACCTTTATGTTGGACTCAAGTTGATATAGGAACCCAGATGAGGGAACCCAAGGGGATAGATGGAAATAGGCAAATGGTTGATAACACTGTTCTGCCTATTCGGTGGATGATAGAGGGAGTGCAGTGGAGAGATGGTGAATAGACAAATGGTTGAAAACACTGTTCTGTCTATTCGGTAGCAGTGGAAGATGAAATGATAGATGGGTGGATTGAGGGACGCCACACAGATCTGTGAAAGGATCTATGATAAGTCAAATCTCAGTCTTCAAGGATTCACACACAAGAAGAAGGAGAAAAGGGTGGTTACTTCTATCTCAGAAGAAAACCTAAGAAAACTCTCATTTTATTTCATTAAAACTTGAAAGGTTACAATGCTGAGAAGGGACCTTATATAATGGTCCAGCAGCGGGGGACCTTCTAGGGTCGAAATTTATTACAAATAAAAGGACTAAACTTGCAAAAACAACATACTCGATTTTAGGACTTAAATAAATAAAAAGACTCATAAAGACCCAACGGTCGATTCCTGCAAAACAAGAAAGAACCAACATTTATTATTTGAATTCAAACACTTACCTTGATAATAGCTCTCATGCACCCTCCAGCCCTTCATTGATTGCTTCGGAAATGATGAAAAGAACGGGTTCTTTGATTCCTTGTAGAACTGGCAAAAAGGATGCTTGTGGAGTCTTCTCTTTGGAATCTTCTAGTTCCACGGAAGTAATCAGACTTGCAATGGACTTGTTGAATTGTTCCCTTAAGTTCCTTGCTCCCAGCCTTGTCATTGGTTTGTGTATCATTGTTGGCAGAACGGGTTCTTCAGGAATTGGTAGAACGGGTTCTTCAGGAAATGGCAGAACGGGTTCTTCCGGAAGTTTACTATTGATGTCCTCATCATTCCCTCCCTCTTGAGAAAGTTCTGTCTGCAGAACTATTTCATCTGCATGGAAAGGAGATAAATCAGCAACATTAAAGGTAGGAGAAATGTTCAACTCACCTGGTAGCTCAATCTTGTAGGCATTGTCATTGATTTTCTCTAAGACCCGAAATGGTCCATCTCCTCTTGGTGACAGCTTGGACTTCCTCTCCTTGGGAAATCTCTCTTTCCTCATGTGTAACCAGACCCAATCTCCCGGTTCAAACGTCAGCTCCTTGCGGTGCTTATCCGCATGCTCTTTGTTCTTTGCGCTCTTCTTCTCAAGATTCTCTTTAACCTTTTGGTGGAGTTTCTTCACAAAATCAGCTTTGGTGACTCCTTCTGCACTAGAATAAACAGCTTGGGGCAGAGGTGTAATGTCTAATGGGGTTAGAGGATTAAAACCATAGACAACTTCAAATGGAGAGAATTTGGTACCAGAATGCTTAGCATGATTATAAGCAAATTCAATATAGGGTAAACAAGATAGCCAGTTTCGGAGATTCTTACCCACCGTAGCTCTCAATAGAGTGGAGAGAGTACGATTAACTACCTCAGTTTGGCCATCAGTTTGAGGATGACAAGTGGTGGAGAAGAGTAGCTTAGTTCCTAGCTTTTTCCACAAAGTCTTCCAAAAGTGGCTGAGAAATTTGGTGTCTCGATCTGAAACAATGGTCCTTGGGATTCCATGTAAACGCACAACTTCTTTGAAAAAGAGTTCAGCAGTTTGAGTAGCATCATTTGTCTTGTTACATGGAATGAAATGCGCCATTTTAGAGAACCGGTCCACCACAACAAAGATAGAATCTCGGTTGTTGATCTTAGGCAGTCCTAAAACAAAATCCATAGAAATATCTACCCAAGGTAGGTTAGGAATAGGCAAAGGCATATATAAACCATAAGGATGTGACCTGGATTTTGCTTTCAAGCAAGTGATGCACTTTGCGCAGAACCTTTCCACATCTCTTTTCAAATGCGGCCAAAAGAAATGTTCCATAAGAACACTTAGAGTTTTATCACGCCTAAAATGTCCCATAAGTCCTCCTCCATGTGCTTCTCCTATTAGCAGCTCTCTCATGGATCCTTGAGGAATGCACAATCTTTTGTCCTTGAAGAGAAATCCATCATGTTGGTAGTATGACCCATAAGCGGCTTTGCTTGTTTCCTTAAAGGCTTCTTTGAAATCTGGATCCTCCTCATATAGACCTTTGATATGATCAAATCCCATGACTTTAGCCTCCATTGTAGTGATCAAAGCATGTCTCCTTGATAAAGCATCAGCTACAATGTTCTCTTTGCCCTTCTTGTACTTAATCACATATGGAAATGTCTCCACAAATTCAAGCCACCTTGCATGTCTCTTCTTAAGTGTAGTTTGTCCTCTTAGGTGCTTGAGTGTCTCATGATCTGTATGAATAACAAACTCTTTGGATAACAAATAATGTTGCCAAGTTTCTAGAGACCTTACCAAAGCATAGAGCTCTTTATCATAGGTTGGATAATTAAGTGCAGCTCCACTGAGTTTCTCACTGAAGTATGCTACTGGTTTTCCTCCTTGAGTTAGAACGACACCTATTCCTGTACCAGAAGCATCACATTCAATTTCAAACATTTTATCAAAGTTAGGAAGTACCAAAACAGGTGCATTTGTTAGGCTGTCTTTGAGCAGTTTGAATGCATCCTCTTGTGCTTGACCCCATTTGAATTCCACATTCTTTTTAATCACTGATGTCAAGGGTGCAGCAATGGTACTAAAATCCTTCACAAATCTCCTATAGAAGCTAGCCAGCCCATGGAAGCTCCTAACATGTCCAATGGTTGTTGGAGTTGGCCAGTCTTGTATAGCCTTGATCTTTTCCTTGTCGACCTTTAGTCCCTGAGAACTCACAACAAATCCTAGAAACACAACTTGATCAGTGCAAAACGTACATTTCTTAAGATTAGCATAGAGATGTTCAACCTTAAGCGCTTTTATCACCATTTCAAGATGCTTCACATGATCTGCAAGACTTGTGCTATAAATCAAGATATCATCAAAATAAACAACCACAAACTTACAGATGTACTCCCTTAGGACCTGGTTCATTAACCTCATGAAGGTGCTTGGAGCATTGGTGAGTCCAAATGGCATGACTAACCACTCATATAATCCTTGTTTTGTCTTGAAAGCCGTTTTCCATTCATCACCTTCTTTCATTCTGACTTGATGATAACCACTCCTTAGATCAATTTTAGAAAATATAGTAGCTCCATTAAGCTCATCTAGCATGTCATCAAGCCTTGGAATAGGATGTCTATATTTGACAGTGATGTTGTTGATTGCTCTGCAGTCTACACACATTCTCCAAGTTCCATCTTTCTTAGGCACTAGAAGAACCGGTACAGCACAAGGGCTTAGACTTTCACGAATGTAGCCTTTTGACATTAGATCACGAACTTGCTTCTCCAGCTCCTTTGCTTCTTCAGGGTTTACGCGGTAGACTGGTCTGTTAGGCAATGGTGCTCCTGGAACTAGATCAATTTGATGTTCGATTCCTCTTATAGGCGGTAGTCCAGGTGGTATCTCCTCAGGAAAGACCTCTTTAAACCTTCCTAGTAATTCAAGCACTTCTGGTGGTAAATCTTTCTCCTCTTGACCTGAAAACAAACCTTCCTTAAAGATCATTAGTAGCACCTTGTCCTGTGAATTAATTGATTTCAAAACAGTAGAAGGTGTTATGTAAAGATTGGTTTTGTTTGACTTAGCTCCCTTTGACATGGTTTGTTGCATTTCATGCACTTCTTGAGGGTGAGTGGAGCTAGAGTGTGCTTCTTGTTGTTGTGTGAGAAGGTGTAGTAGTTTGTTCGGCCATTGTGTAAAGTCTCCTTATCAAATTGCCATGGCCGTCCTAGAAGAAGGTGTCCAGCTTGCATAGGAACCACATCACACACAACTTGATCTGAATATTTGCCTATGGTGAATGGTATGGTGACTTGCTCGGAGATCCTTAGCTCAGCCTCATCATTGAGCCACTTAAGTCGATATGGATGGGGATGCTTTGTCTTTTGAGACCTAGCTTATCAACCAAATACTTGCTGGCTACATTAGTACATGAACCACCATCAATGATTAAGCTACATACCTTAGAGTTTATGGAGCAGCGAGAGTGGAAGATATTTTCTCTTTGAATTGTTTCAGGATCAAAAAGAGTGCTAATAGCCCTCCTTATGACTAGAAGCTCTCCCATCTCTGGATAGTCCACAATATCCTCCTCAGATTCAGCACGTTCTTCTTCCTCATCTTGTGATTCATACTCTCCATTGGCTTTAAGGATCATTACTCGCTGGTTTGGGCACTCCCTTGCATAGTGTCCTTTTCCCTGACATTTAAAACAAGTAATATCACGAGCTCTTTGGTTAGTAGGCTTACCTTGCTCTGGTTTGGTGACTTTTGATGCCTCAGGTGCAGCTCTTTTAAATCTCTGGTCCACATCAAGAGATTTTCCCTTGTCTAAAGGTTTTTGAGGTGGTGGTGTCCATGGAGTCTTACTGCGGTTAGTAGAAGCTGTCTTCCTTTTGATGTGTTGTTCAGCTTGGACTGCTAGGTGCAATAACTCTTCAAGATCATGATATGTTTGTCTTTCCACCTTTCTAGCAATCCGATAATGAAGACCATCTAGAAACTGCGCCATCAAGTTCTCCTCAGACTCTTCTACCTCCAATCTGTTTTTAAGAGATTCAAACTCTTCAAAGTATTCCTCAACAGATTTGCTTCCTTGTGAGAGCTTGCGGAACCTCTTTTGTAGCTCCCGGTGGTAATAAGCTGGGATATATCTCTTTCTTAGCTGAAACCTCATATCATCCCAAGTAGTGATTGGTATATGTCTGTGCCTCCTCCTCTCAGATACATCTCTGTCCCACCAAGCTAAGGCATTGTCGGTAAGTTGAGCAGCAGCTAGGGATACCTTTCTCTGTTCAGAATAGTTGTAGTAGCCAAAGATATGCTCCATACGTCTTTCCCAGTCAATGTAAGCTTCAGGATTAACCTTTCCAGCAAATGTCGGCGGATTGAGCTTAAGATCATAGCCTCCTTCTCTTATGTTGCCTTCATCTCGTCCTCTACCTTGTTGGTAGTGTCTCCTTGGTCTTTGGTGTTGATTAAGATCTTGATGTTCTTCCTCTGAATCAGACTGATCTCCAATATCAACCTCATGGTTTCCTCTTGGCAAGTTGCGAACTGGTGCTCTTGGTGCAGGTGGGGGTTGTTCAATTCGCGTCATGCGATCACCAAGCGTTTGGAGTTGGGTTTGAATAGCTGCAAGCATCTCAGCCATGTTCACCTCTCCTCCTTGTTCTCCCATGGTTCAAAACGTTCCTGTAAAAGTAAGAAAAAGAGATCAAGTGCACAGGAAGTCGAAAGGTCCAAATATGGAAACTTCCAAAAACTGTCAGATCTAGGATTTGGGCAATCAAATAAACAGATCTGAACGAATTTTTTTTTTTTTTTTTTTTTTTTTAGGGTTTTCTTTTTAGAAGATAAGCAGTCAAAATAGAGCAAAAACACACGAAAACAACAGATCTAAAAGTGCAAAAACGAATTGAAACAAACACAAACTGAAACAGACACAAACTGAAATAAACAAAGGAAAACAAATTGAAACAAAAGGGATAGATAACACCTGATTTGGAGCGTTTAGCTCTGATACCAGATGATATAGGAACCCAGATGAGGGAACCCAAGGGGATAGATGGAAATAGGCAAATGGTTGATAACACTGTTCTGCCTATTCGGTGGATGATAGAGGGAGTGCAGTGGAGAGATGGTGAATAGACAAATGGTTGAAAACACTGTTCTGTCTATTCGGTAGCAGTGGAAGATGAAATGATAGATGGGTGGATTGAGGGACGCCACACAGATCTGTGAAAGGATCTATGATAAGTCAAATCTCAGTCTTCAAGGATTCACACACAAGAAGAAGGAGAAAAGGGTGGTTACTTCTATCTCAGAAGAAAACCTAAGAAAACTCTCATTTTATTTCATTAAAACTTGAAAGGTTACAATGCTGAGAAGGGACCTTATATAATGGTCCAGCAGCGGGGGACCTTCTAGGGTCGAAATTTATTACAAATAAAAGGACTAAACTTGCAAAAACAACATACTCGATTTTAGGACTTAAATAAATAAAAAGACATATAAAGACCCAACGGTCGATTCCTGCAAAACAAGAAAGAACCAACATTTATTATTTGAATTCAAACACTTACCTTGATAATAGCTCTCATGCACCCTCCAGCCCTTCATTGATTGCTTCGGAAATGATGAAAAGAACGGGTTCTTTGATTCCTTGTATAACTGGCAAAAAGGATGCTTGTGGAGTCTTCTCTTTGGAATCTTCTAGTTCCACGGAAGTAATCAGACTTGCAATGGACTTGTTGAATTGTTCCCTTAAGGTCCTTGCTCCCAGCCTTTTCATTGGTTTGTGTATCATTGTTGGCAGAACGGGTTCTTCAGGAATTGGTAGAACGGGTTCTTCAGGAAATGGCAGAACGGGTTCTTCCGGAAGTTTACTATTGATGTCCTCATCACAAGTGGGGGAGATGAGCATAATTGGTGCAGATTTTGTTCAGGAGACCTCGGAGATGATTCGGGTTTTGAGGCTGAACATGAAGGAGGCTCAGGATCGGCAGAAGAGCTATGCTGATAAGAGGAGAAAGGATCTTGAGTTTCAGGTTGGTGATAGAGTGTACCTCAAGATGGCCATGTTGCGGGGTCCGAACAGGTCATTGACGGAGACTAAGTTGAGTCCGAGGTACATGGGTCCGTTCAGAGTGGTTGAGCGGGTGGGACCAGTGGCATACCGGTTGGAGTTGCCTGAGGTTATGCGTGCGTTCCACAAGGTATTTCATGTGTCGATGCTGAGGAAGTGTCTTCACGAGGGTGATCAGTTGTTGGCTAAGATTCTTGAGGATCTTCAGCCTAACATGACTTTAGAGGCGAGACCATTTAGGGTGCTCGAGAGGAGAGTCAAGGAACTTCGGAAGAAGAAGATTCCTTTGATGAGAGTCTTGTGGGACTGTGACGGAGTAGAGGAGCAGACTTGGGAGCCCGAGGTGAGGATGAAGGCAAGGTTTAAGAAGTGGTTTGAGAAGCAGACCATGACTTGAGCTTGTCTAGCCGGGTCCGAGTTGTAGTCCGTGGCTGGAGCGGGTACGGAGTATTCCAGCCCATCTCTCTTGATACTTGGTCGCTTAGGGGTGGTTGGTTGTGCGACTCAGTACCAAGGTGAGGTGGTGCTTGGGATGCGGGTTGATGGCTCCGGTTGTTGTATTTTTGTCTTATTTCTCTGTTGTAATTTCGTTGAGGTTGTAACGATTATGACAATTTGAGATTAATAAGATGAGTATTTTTCTTTATGTTTGACTGTTGGTGTCATGGGGAAAGAGAAATAGTTCGGGTTTCTATTTTTGGAAGTTTCCACAAATAGAAAGTTTCCACAAAAGGAAGGTTTCCAGAATTAGAAAGTTTCTAAAAAGGGAAAGCTTTTGTGGAAATGTTGAGGTAGATCTAGCCGGGAGATACTCGTTGGCATCAGTATTTGTTTTGCTCAAGGCCGTGCGGGCCCAACTCATGTGATACTGATAGCTCGATGGACTTTGTGGCCAGAGAGTGGGAGTGGTATGTTGCTTCGGATGACGATCCGAGAGCGCGCTTGAGGGTGACGACCCAAGAGCGAGATATTTGAGACTCCCTGGATACCGTAGCTGTGAGCCGAGGCTCGGCAGTGAGCCAGTATGTCTCGAGGGTTGCGATCCGAGAGCGGGGGGAGTGTGTGTGAGTGACTTCCTGGATGCCGTAGCTTAAGGCGGTTGGCCTGATAGCGAGCCGGCATGATTCCTTGGTTGCGACCACGGACGGGGGAAGCACTGAGTTGTGAGCAAATAGTGTTTATGATGCGAGTATATTGGCTAGAGGGAGACCTCAAGGGTCAGTTGGAGGTGTGCGGGCTGTGCGACAGTGGCACGGGAAACCTTGGCTGACGGTGTTTAGTCCGGTCTGGGGATGTGCGGGCCGTGCTGACGGTGGCACGGAGGTCCTTGGCAGATGGACGGTATTGCGGGATTCGGGGACGAATCCATATTGGTGGGGGAGAATTGTAACATCCGCGAACCAATTTTTGTAATTTTGGTGTGGGTGTCGATCGACACCCTTGAGGGGCATCGATCGACACCATGTTTTCCGGTTTGGCCGGTTCGATTTTTAATTGTCCGGTTCGCGTGGTTGGTTTAGGGAATCCCTAAATCGTGTGTAAAAAGGGAAAAAACGACCCCAAGGTCGTGTTATTGGTTTGTGCTCACCGCTTTTGAGAGAAAAAGAAAGGAGAGAGTGTTCTTAAGCTTTTGGGAAAAGATTGGGAGATTACTTGCTGTTCTTGATAGTTTTGGAGCTGGGAAAGAGTTAGAAGCTTGCTAGGAGTGAGGATTTCGTTCCTACTGGTCAGAATCTTCCTGGAAAGAGGTGAGTGCTTGACCATGGTTGATCTAAGCATGAGATCTCCTTTGTTTTGTGTGATTCCTTGTTATTTGTGATGTTTGCTTGCTTGGGTACATTGTATTTGTGATTTCTAGTGAATTCCGAGATGGTTAGACGTGTTTGGAGTCAGATTTGTGTTGATTGGAATCGGAGTTCGTCGCTGAGTTTTGCGCAGATCGTGTCTGCAGAAGAGGCATCGATCGATACCACTTTTTTGGAGCATCGATCGGCACCATCTTGAGTAGCATCGATCGACACCATTTCAGCATCGGTCGACACCAGTTCCTGTAGCATCGGTCGACACCAGTTCCTGTAGCATCGGTCGACACCGGTTTAGCATCGGTCGACACTAGTACCTGCCGAGTCTTATTTTTTCTGGTTTGATGTATTGATTTGTGTTCTTGTTGTTTGTTGACTTGGGAGTCTCATATGCTTGTGTGTATAACCCGGTAGATGGGAGGACGGCCTCACTAAGTATTTGTGATAATATTTATGCATCTCAATTGTTGTTTGTGGTGTGCAGGTAAAGGAAAAGTGTGATCGTGGAATCAAAGGCGATGAGGAGGAGGATGTTCTAGGGGCTTGATTGATTGTGGCTTAGCTGTTGTTAGGTTGCTAGATTAAGTCAATGGAACATTGTAGGATGTTAGCTTTTGGTTACTTCTTTATTGGATTATTGTGTTATTGGATATTGGTTTAATTGTTGGAAATTCTTTTGGTTTAATGGAATTGCTTTCTTGGTTATCCGCGGTTGTTGATTGTTGCTAGGATGTTAGTGGGTATGGGACCACTAGTAAATCATAGCATTATAAAAAAAAAAAAAACAACGGGAAGGGTTGTTTCAGATCCTGAACATCCCAAATCATAAAAATATTGTCCATAAATATTTTGAGCAGATGAAGGTTGTTGTTGCTGCTCTTGAGTTCTTTTTTGTATGATTCTTGCTTTCTCAGATTGCATAAACTCACGTGTATTCTCATCAAGAAAGTCTAAATTTGTTAGAATATCCTATCATCTTGTTCTCGTTCTTTAAGAGCTAGATTTTTAGCTTGATTTTGGAGACGTAATTGCTGCAACTCATAATTTTTACTCCTAGTTGTTGCATTGTCTTTTAAGAAAATAAGAATTTCTTCATTTGATGAAACTATTGAGTCAGCGGATGAATTATTACCTTCAACCATTTTTCTCTTCAGTTTTGCTTTCTTCGATCCAATAGGACGTTGTGATGAATTTGATCCACCATCTTCACTGCTTAAGTTGACTGAAAATGACAACAATCCAGGTGTCTGTGATGATGGAGATCTGACCATATCGCTTCTGGCAGTAGGAGTTTATGGAATACTGATATGGATATTGTCGGTTAACTTTGGCATATCTTTCATCAAGGCCCACACATGATCAAATTTAAAACCTTTTTTAAGTTCTGGATCTTGTATCAATAAGTGTTTTGCTTTGTCCAGCTGCATAGATTTCGTAGATAAAATTATCATATATACAATAACAAATATTTGATGAATATTATTTTTAAAACCATAGATACATTTGTTTAGTATACTTACAATGTCTTGTTCGGACGCTCCACTTAGATGCATATTCTCTACTTGGTGCACACAACTCTTCAAATTTCTAACAGTGTAGAGAATAATACCCATTCTACCTTGTAGAGATCAACTGCTTCTAATCTCCCAACTCTCAATTTTTTTTTTTTCATTGTAACTTTTCTCTATCTTTCCCCATAATTTTCGCAAAGCTTGGTTATTGCTAACTAATGGATCTTGTGAAATTTCTAAATACACTCGACATAAGAACTCATCTTCTTGTTGACTGAATGATGAGCTTCTATTTTTTCCATATTTTTGTCTAGAAAAGAAAGAATTGTGTTGAGTGTGAGTTTTTAGTTAGGCAGAGTCTTTATTTATACACAAGAATGGATGGATAATAATAGAGTTTCAATCTAACGGTCGACAACAAGTGAGATATGATGAATGGTGTAGATGGAATTCATAGGATTTCCTTATCTAAACTGTCAGATATCTTTGAGCGGATGATGATAACGTTTCAATCTAACGGTGGATAACAAGTGAAATCTAATGAACAATGTAGATTAAATTAACAAGATTTTCTTATCTTATTCAATAGTAGCATTTTATCTATAAAACACACACATATAGACGTAAAACAAATATCACAAAATATTCACTTACAAAAAATGAATTTTATTTGCAGCAAGACAAGAATCATGTCGAAAAGATGTTGAACGTGCCATTGGGGTTCTACAATCTAAGTTTGCTATCATAGTAGGATTATCACGTTACTGGAAGAAAGAAGACTTGCATGATATAATGACAGCGTGCATTATAGTGCATAACATGATAATTGAAGATGCACGTGATATCAACGCACCGATTAGAGATGAAAGATCAGCACCAGAAGTAACGGTTGAAATGGCGGTAAATGAAAATACTCGATTTCAACAATTTTTAGCTCGTAATATACAAATAAAAAATAAAGAGGCTCATTTATCACTTCAGAATGCTTTGATTGATCACATCTGGGAGCATTACGGGAATAATGCTTGATTAATTTGCTATTTCATATGTAACTTTGTAATATTTATGTTTATGTGTGTTTTATTATTATATATGTAATTTATATTATCATGTAACCTTTATTATGTAATATTGTGTGTTGTATAGTAAAATAAATAATATTTTAGATTGTATAATAAAGAAAATGTATGCTATATATTTGTTTATGAGTTTTTATCATTATTAGTGAATTTTGTAAATATTAAGGACTATATTGCAAATTAATTAGTTTTTAAGGATTTTTTTGAGGATTTTTTGAGGATTGATTGTTGGAGCAAACAACCTTCAAATCTTCATTTTGAGGATTTGCTCCCTTCAAAATGAGGAGAGTTATTGGAGATGCCCTTAAAGAGGTATATATGATATAGAATTTGGGATTTTTTTGTTTGCATTACTCAATATTGTAATTAGTTAACAATAAATCCATAATAAAGATTTAGGTAATATATAGTCATACTATATGTTCATAAAAGTAAAATGAAAAATACTTCTCCTCTCAGCCAATCAGAATCTTCTATCTAATATTTCATTTAAAAAATTAGAATTAAATTAAAAAGCAAAACAATTTAAGCTGTATACTTTTAATTAAGAAAAGTTAAATATTGGCTTGGTTTAGATTTTTAAAATTAGAACAAAATTATGGGTCAGTTTGGGTTTACAAATAAGGTGATTAGAGTTTATATTTTACAAATAAAACAAAATTATATGTCGGTTTGGGTTCACGAATGAGATGGTTAGGCTTTAGATTTTACAAGTAGAACGAAATTATATGTCGGTTTGGGTTCACAAATGAGATGGTTAGGGTTTCGATTTTACAATTAGAACAAAATTATATGTCGGTTTGGGTTCACAAATGATATGGTTAGGATTTAGATTTTACAAGTAGAAAGAAATTATATGTCGGTTTGGATTCACAAATGAGATAGTTAGAGTTTAGATTTTACAAGTAAAACAAAATTATATGTCGGTTTGAGTTTACAAATGAGATTTTAGGGTTTAGATTTTAGATTTTACAAGTAAAATGAAATTATATGCCGGTTTCGGTTCACAAATGAGATGGTTAAGGTTTAAATTTTACAATTAAAATGAAATTATATATCGGTTTGAGTTTATTAAAGAACGGTTTTAGTTTTTAATTTTATAATAATGTATACAGATTTTATTTCCTTATTTTATAAGGAAGTGAATGAAGAGGTTCACCCCTACGGATGAACCCAAGTATTGCTCAATTAAAATAAAACAAGGTATGATATTTTCTATCAAGATGAAATATATAACTAATGATACATTACAATGTCTAAAAATAAAAGAAATAACATTGTTTATATATATACTTTAACCAAAAAAATCATTTTAAAAAAATTGAAAATTTAACATGAGATTACCTAAGAGCATGTGCGCGGGAGCCTCTCAATGAATCTTTCATCCACAGAAAAGTATGTAATATTGAAAAAGAAATGAAGAGAATTAAGTGAGGGTATTTCATATATTAAAAATAGGTATTTTTGAAAATAGACACCATGTAAGGATATTTTAAAAAAATGACATAGAAAAAGGGGTATTTTTGAAAATACCCAAAAAAATTACTAACAAACAATATCAATTTCAGCATATAGTAAACTCATATCTTTTTTTTTGATCAAACATAGTAAACTCATATCTATTCTCAAAATTTAACCAAAGAGAGAAGTGCAAACGCATAGGAGCACCAAAGAGAAATGAGGTTGGCAGATTTATGATATTCGATTGCGTAAAACAATTAGTGGGCTAGGCCCATTTAACGCGTTGAGTTTTCGTCGTTGACCAGACCTATCCCACCAATTCCTTCAACATATTTTTCTCCCAGAAAAGTAGTTTTGGTCGGTCTAAAAGAGCTAGTTCTGTCTTGTCATAGGGTTGTTCTATACATTTAAGAGCATCATTAGTGGTAGAACAGTTCACCATTACTCAAAGAAGAAAAAAAAATTAATATTAAATATTTACTATTAAAAAATCGACAGCTGTGAAAAATGGAAGATTGAACGTTTTTCCCCTAGTATTTGGAGCAGCGTTCTCTTACATTTCTCTTTTTATATATATTTTTTCATTAATTTTTAATAAGAGAATTTTGGGAAGGAACCATAGTAATGATGGTCTAAGCTTTCTTTCAAAAATTTTTTTATGAATATATTTTAACTAAATCTTGAATGTTGAATTGAACTTTTACAATTGATATTTGGATGATACTGTAACACTACTAAACATACATCCGATTGGGTCCGGTTGTAATGTCCAAAACAAAAAACTATAAAAATATGTTCAACTAATAAAAAACAGGACAAGTTGTAAACATAAGCTTTTCGCGAAAATATATACAGTGTCTGTGTTAGATATGGACGTACATGTGCTAATGCTGCTACGGGATGTGAGACTCATGATTCATGAGTGACAGGAGAAAATAAAATCGTAACGTGAAAACTGAAAGAACAACACTACGTAACAATAAAGTCAAAGTTTCTTCTTCCAGATTAAACCATTGGAATATTCAACATTGTCCCAAAGCTCACATCACATATTCACATGGCCTAGTGAATCAAAGTTATCTTTCATTCATTGTGTATACTATTCCTTGTATTGACACACACACACACACTCATGTACCAATACATGAATAAAGCACCTCTAATGATTTTTCCTATATGAATAAAATTATGTAAGGATTGAAACAAACACACTTTTTTTTTAATTGGCAAATGAAGACAGTTTAAATGACATACAGTCGGTTATAGGTCCCCAAGGTTTCAGACTTTCAGTCCAAAAATTTTGGTTTCCTGAAAATAAACTGTCCAATAAGATAAAGTTATATACTAACTATTCCCTGCGCAAAATGATTACAACAATAAAATGGAAATTGAAATGTCAAAATTGCATTAATGAACAAAAGGCACATGGAAACGAGCCGAGAGATGGGTTAGCATTTTTGCCTCACGAAATATAATTTTTTTTTTTTTTTTTCATTTACACCAAATTTATACAGTTTCTTATCATAAATATACAGTAGATATGTTATATAAAAGAATACGAAAAAATGTTACATAAGAAAAAAATCTTAATTTAAAGCTGAAAGAAAATTAGAATTTTTTTTTATAACAAAACATATTTCAATAAATATGTGTATATATTTTTAAAAAATATGATGTTAGAAATGAAAAAAAATTAATAAATGGAGGTGATGTTGATATCAATTACAATTTAAAACAGATACAATAATATATGTAGCAAAATTAGGAGTTGTTGTTTTCTTATTATATAATCAAAAGAACCTTTTCTTTTTTGTGTGTGGCTAAGAAATACTAGAAGCATTTTGTATTTATGTCTGTAAGAACAAAAGAACTTCCAACGGATTAAGAGATAAGGAGGGAACAAAGATCCCATGGAGTGCGGTGAATGGGAATGACAAAAAGTCACACTCCAATATTCTCTGTCTTTTTGGTAGTCAAATGTAACATTTACTTGCTCTCTCCTCACTTTGCTCCAAAAAGGACCCAAACCGCGTTCTCTCGGAGAGTTTTCAATTATTTTCTTCTCTCCAAGTTGATCACTTCTACTTCTTCTACTTCTATTCTTATTGAGTCCTAGGTTTTAATTCATTGATTAGAGTTTTTAAGATCAAATCATTTGTACTATTGTTATCATTGTATTGTAGAGATATGTAAAAGCTTAATTGTTATTGATCATATGCGAGTCATATATATAGTACAAGAGATCGAATATCATGTGATAAGCTCAAATCTATACAAGATAATACAGAATATGATTTGTTGTTATCTATACTTATATGCCCCCTCAAGATGGACGGCGAGAAGAGAGTCCAATCTTGGAAATAAGCTGTAGAAATCGCGTACGCGGAAGCGGTTTAGTCAGAGCATCAGCAAGCTGATCGACAGAGAAGATATGAGAAACTCGAAGAGTTTTGGCCTGAACTTGCTCACGGACAAAATGGTAGTCAAGAGCAAGGTGCTTCATGCGGGAATGAAACACTGGATTAGCCGCCAAGTAGGTAGCACCGATGTTATCACAAAACAGAACCGGGACAATAGGCGAGTGCAGACCGAGTTCAGTCATCAAGTAAGTAAGCCATTTAACTTCAGAAGCCGCATTTGCAAGTGCCCTGTACTCTGCTTCAGTCGAAGAACGAGAGACACCAGTTTGCTTCCGTGAAGACCAGGAGATCGGTTGCTTGCCAAGGTAAACAATGTACGCACCAGTGGAGGTGTAGTCATCACGGTTGCCTCCCCAGTCAGCATCTGAATACGCGTGAAGAGAAAGAGGAGTCGAGGCCGAGAAAAAGATACCTTTGTGAGGAGTCCCTGCCAAATAACGAAGAACACGCTTAACAGCAACCCAATGCACGTCCGTGGGCTTGTGCATAAACTGGGAGAGGCGGTTGACTGCAAAGGCAATGTCCGGGCGTGTCAAACCAAGATATTGCAGACTTCCAACAGTGGCACGATACTCTGTCGGATCAGAGAGAGCATTCCCAGTAGCCAGCGTGAGGAGCTGAGACGAAGACATAGGAGTGGCAACGGGCTTAGCATTGAACATTTTGGTTTTACGCAGCAGATCAGTAATATACTTAGTCTGAGTGAGAAGCAGCCCTGCAGTGGTGCGAGAAGCCTCCATACCAAGAAAATAAGAAAGATTACCAAGTTGCTTGAGAGAGAAGCAAGCAGCAAACAAAGTGGTGATCCGGTTGATCTCGGTTATAGATGATCCCGTAATGATTATATCATCTACATAAACGAGAATGTAGACATATGAAGTCGATGTGCGAAGGATGAAAAGAGAGGCATCCGCAAGAGAGTTCTTGAAACCAAGACTAATGAGACAGTCGCGTAGAGCATTGTACCAGGCCCGAGGTGCCTGCTTAAGACCATAAACAGCTTTCTTGAGGCGAAGAACATGATTAGGACGATCTTTATCAACAAGACCCGGCGGTTGCAGCATGAACACTTCCTCATCAAGTGGTCCTTGAAGGAATGCATTGTTGACATCGAGTTGCTTCAAAGGCCAGTTTCGCGCAACAGCAGTACCAAGAACCATGTGTATCGTGGCATGCTTAATAACAGGACTGAAAGTTTCATGAAAGTCAATACCTGGGCGTTGATGAAACCCTTTAGCGACGAGCCGGGCTTTAAAGCGATCAACTTCACCGTTTGGAAGACGTTTAACACGATACACCCATTTTGAACCTACAATATTCTTAGCCATTGAGCGATCCACTAACTCACAAGTGTCATTTCGAGCAAAGGCATCGTACTCATCACTCATCGCTCGACGCCACCGTTCATCCTTTAGAGCCTGGATGTGATTTTCAGGTTCCACTTTTTTAAGAAAGGCAGTGAGACCATACTTCGGATTTGGCTTGACTATGTTGTTTTTAGACCGAGTGACCATCGAATGAGCGTTGACAGGTTGTGTAGAAGCAAGTGCAGCGGGAGGTGACATAGTGGACACCGGAGTGGCTGGCAACGAAGAGGTCGGTTGTGTCACGATTGTTGTTGCAGGTGAAGGAGCAGAGCTCGAGAACTGTTCGATTGGCCGTTGAAACACAGGAACAAGAGAGGCTGAAGTAGTATCTGAGGGTGTAAAGGAAGGAGATGAGAAGGACGTGTGTTTGGAAAGTGTTTGAAAAGGAAGAACAGACTCATGAAACTCAACATGAAGAGAGACATAAACCCGAGAGGAAACCACATCAAGACACAAATAAGCACTCTGACTCAAGGAATAACCCAAGAAGACACACGGCTTTGACTTTGTAGAGAACTTGTTCTGACCATATGGGCGAAGCCACGGGTAACAGAGGCACCCAAAGATGCGTAATTTACCATAGTTTGGAGTAGACTGAAACAGGAGTTGGTACGGTGATTTATTCGCCAAGTTAGGTGTGGTGAGTCGGTTGATTAAGTATACAGCAGTGGCGAACGAGTACGTCCAATATGATGTCGGGATTCCCGCATGAGAGAGCAGAGCAAGGCCGGTTTCAACAATATGACGATGTCTACGCTCTGCAATTCCATTGTGTTCTGGTGTGTGCGGAGGTGTCGTGAGGTGAGTGATGCCGTGTGTTCCCAGAAAATGTTTGAGAGCAATGTACTCTCCTCCATTGTCAGAGTAGAGTGTTGTGATTGTTGTCTTGAAGCGGTTCTCAACTAGAGACTTGAAAATAGGGAAGATGTGAGCAACTTGAGACTTAGTTTTCAGCGGATAAAGCCAGGAGTAGCGGGTGAAATGATCGACAAAAATAACGTAATATTTATAACCATCAATTGAAGTAACCGGTGATGTCCACACATCAGAGAAAATAATATCGAGAGGTGATTTGGAGATTAAGGTAGAGAGTGAAAAAGGCAATTTGTGACTTTTATTACTGGAACAAGAGTTGCAAATAAGAGAAGATGACAACGAATTTGAAATAGGTAAAGAAAAACTAGAAATCATATGACGAAGAGTTTGAGAATGAGGGTGTCCTAGGCGAGAATGCCAATCCGCAAAAGAGGATTTGGAGCAGGAGAAAGCAGAGATGGGTGGAGTGTGTGTCAAGGGCCATTCGTACACTCCCTCATTGGCCTTGCCGTTGAGTAGAGTTGTCCCCGTTCTGAGATCCTTCACCTGAAAATCAAAAGGACACAATTGAACCATGACGTTATTTGCTTTGCATAGTTTGTTGACGGAGATACGGTTTTTGCGGATAGATGGAACACATAAAACATTATTGAGATAGAAGGGTCGAGAGGTGGAAGGAAGAATGATTGAACCAGTATGTGTGATGGGAAGAGCAGCTCCGTTTCCAACTGTTACGCTCTCGCCTCCAGTGTAAGGTGAGTGAAGGGAGAGGTTGGACAGGTCACTGGCGATATGGTGGGAGGCACCACTGTCAAGGAGCCACGGGTACAAATCCGGAGAGCTTGCAGTTGTATGATGTGCCTGGTTGGGCCATTGTGGAGTTGGAAGAGGCAAATGCGAAGCAGGAGCAGACCATGGCAAGGTGGGATGAAACGAAGGTAGAGAGTGAGACGGATATTGCTGGTGAGGCGAAGCGGAGATACCTTGCTGGTATTGCGGACAACGTTTGGCACCATGTCCCTGTACCCCACATATTTGGCACTTCCCAAGATAGGGTCGAGGTGGTCGGAACCCGCCACGAGAAGGCGAGTAGCCGCCACGAGTGCTACCACCACGAGAACCTTGAGAGGCACCACGACCTGACTGGGAACGAAACTGAGCAGCATTTGCAGTAACAGGAGCAGAGTTGGGGATGACTTCCTCACTACGCAAAGTATTTTCTCGGTTGATAAGCTTCTCATGAAGCTCATCAATGGAGATCGGAGCATCACGACCGTTGACCATCTCCACAATTGCTCGATAATCATCACCAAGACCACCAGTGATGACATCAAGTAAATCTTCATGATCCATAGTCGCACCCAGAAGAGCAAGCTGGTCAGTTTTGTCGACAATGAGACGCATGTATTCATTGACAGACTTGGTATCCTTGGTGATGTGTTTGATCTCTTGTTTGAGTTGTTTGATGTGGCCACGGGATGGTTTGCCATAGGTACGGTGGAGGATCTGCCAGACCTCAAGGGATGTGGTGGCTCTAGCAACAATAGGTTGAACCGCAAGAGAGAGGGAGCCAAGAAGAGAGCTATACAGCATCTTATCTTGGCGTTGCCAGGCTGCAAACTCCGGATTAGGAACAGTGGAGCCATCGGACGATTTGGTCGTCTCAGCAGGGATACAGGGTTCATCAACGATAAACCAGTGGAGTTCATGTGCCTCAAGGAGAGCACGAACTTGCAGCCGCCAGCTGATAAAATTCGTCGGAGTGAGTTTGGTGATGTTCGACATGTTGAGAGAGATCAAGGCAGATTTGGGGCTGGAGGGGTTGAAGATCGGGGCTGATTCAGCCGAACCAGAGGAGCCGTCTTTGGACATTGAAAACAGAGGAGAAAAGCGAGAAAAAGTGGAGAAAAAGAAAGAAGGAGAGGAGGCCTAGAGAAGAAAAAAAAATAGGTTTTAAGATCAGATATGCTCTGATACCATGTAGAGATATGTAAAAGCTTAATTGTTATTGATCATATGCGAGTCATATATATAGTACAAGAGATCGAATATCATGTCATAAGCTCAAATCTATACAAGATAATACAGAATATGATTTGTTGTTATCTATACTTATATGTATTACATTTTAAATATATTCGGTTATGCAAGGTGAGGAGTGATAGAAAACAAATACTGTATGATGTTTTGTTTGGTAACCGATAAAATGACTGAACATTAAAATACAGGTAAAATAATTACCAAAAAACTATAGGATAATATATACTATATGATACTTTAGCAGTAAATAAGTATAATATAACATAAAATATTTTAGGCACAACGAAACTGTGAAACAATTGAATATTTAACTGAAATATATGAATGATAATTTTTTAAAAATATATAATTTATCAAATAACTATCGAACAAAATTTTTAAAACCAAGGAATTCGAAACCCTATGAATGCTATTTGCCCTAGATGATATGCAAGTTCATGGCACACATTGTTCATACTCACATTGGGTATATACCATCATGTCTTTATGGGCTCTCTTGACCACTACTATTAACTTCATTTGCGAGAGGTCAGATTAAATAAATTCGATAAGCTAAGCTTAAATTAAGCGTAAATTAGACGATCTCTCTTAACAGTTATTAATAAATATCTTACATTAGATAGTTATATATCCCCTATATAATAAAACAGAAATACACAACTTTTTTTTAGACTATATAAATTTTATAAGTTGGTTACAAAATATGTTATATATTAAATATAGGTTGGCTATAAAAAAAATTATTGATTAATTAGTCAATACATTTAAGAATATCTCAAAAAAATATTCTTAAAGAGAATTTTCCAATGATTTATACAATTTCCAAAATAAAATTTTTAGTATTCCATGTATTGTTAGAAAATATATACTGTTATACATAAAAACTAGATTATGACCCGTGCTAGAGCACGGGTTGAAATTCTCTTTATTTATATTATAATTTTAGAATAAAATACGATTCCGAAAATCACGATTAATGTTAGATTAGGACCTTAAAACCTTTTAAAATCAATCATATAAATTATATTTTATTCTAAAATTATAATATAGATAAAAGAAATTCCAACCCGTGCTAGAGCACGGTCCTAATCTAGCATTAATGTTTAATTTTTAATTTCTGAATACGATCCCGAAGATCACGATTAATCTTGTTAAATTAGCGAGATTTGATTCTTTTTTATGATTGGGAGTATATTTTTATCCCTTTAATAACTTTTTAATTGATGTGGTTTATCAATAAAATCTATGAAAAATAAATTGGTAATATTGTGATTCTAGATATTTGAAACCATATACGTGATCTTCTGAAAATAAAGTTTGGAATATCCATTGACTATCAATTTGGAATAACCCGTTTAAGATTTTCTGTTACAATTAAGGTTTTATTTGTTACAATTAATATATGAATTAATTTATGATCTATGTATAACCTATTTGTAACCATTTATTAAAATTATAGAGTCTACCAAAACAACGTTATGTACTTCCGTTTAGATTATAAAGGGGATATACTGTTAGACATAAAAATATACTGTTAGGCATAAAAAAGAATAAAATCTTGACAATTTATTACACTTAATCGTGATTTCCGAGATTTTATTGTGTAGTTGAAAATAAAATCTTACTTAAGCACGTGTCATATTAAAAACTTTCACCAAACATGTTCAAAAGTTAAAATAAAAACAAACAATAAACATAACCATTTCTCATACATAAAATTACAAAATTAAAAATATAAAACTTACAAATATGTATTTTTTTTCAAGCCATCATATTTAGCATATGATTTTATTGCATAATATTTTATCCAAAAAAAAATTTAAAAACAACCATATAAATTATATTTTTTCTAAAATTATAATATTAATAAAAAGGATTACAATCCGTGCTAGAGCAAAGATCCTAATCTAGTAAACTATGATTTTCAAAGTCATACCCCAATCTTATTTCATCGAAAAAGCGGTCTAATATTTTGCAATTACATATTGTGGAATTAGGCTTTAGTGCCAACAATTAGCAACATTCAAACCATATAATTGAAATGACAAGAGTCATCACCAGTAAGTACTTTTGATTTTATGTTTGTGAAATTTTCGATCTTCCGACATAAATATACAAAGAAGGCAAACAAACTTAATAACATTTTGTTTCTTTCAGTTATTTCAAAATTATAATAAGGAAAATATTGTCAACATAGATTAGATTCTCTTGTACCAAGAACATAAAAATGCATAGATAACACCAAAAGATACTGCATGTGTGTAGGCAAGCTGAGGAACAATGTCTCTGAAACCTTCCAAAGTCCATGTTGAATTAACTCCAATCCATTACCATACAAACCTCTATACATATATGATATATGTATGACTTAAATTTTTATATGATTAAAACTACATTTGTTCTATAGAATATTAGTTTTGTTGTGACCTTTTGTTGTGGATTCAATGGACCCTCCATATTTTGCATGTGACTGAGTGTGGAATGGGACGAGAGAATGGCGGTCTTTGATATGGACGTCACCTTATTATTTTCACATTTATCTACAAATTAAATCATATTGTATACAGTTAATCTTTTCACTAATAAATTATAGATTTTGATGATTTTGGTATATTATTACTATATAGTTTTATATAGCTGAAGGAAGAAAACGACATGAATCACAATCAAAACCCTTTCATCACCCATGTTTGTGTATGTCGTTATGGGTCCCAAGTCACGCGTTTACGCCGTAGGGTCCTACTTAATTTATTCATAATACTTGTCTGATTATCCCATAACTTTGTATGTAGTCCCAAAACACTAATTGTAATATGCTCGACCAAACCCAATTAAGATAAGTTAGTAATATGATTTACCAAACATATGATGACCCTCTATCTCTATGTTAACAATCTAGACATATTAGCGAATGGTCTAATTGTTAATTAATATTTATAAATGTTTTGCAAGATATATAGCATGCAGAACTTCGTATGAAATGAATCTATCTATATATCAGTTACAATTTATAATTTTGTTACGTAGAATCTACTGTAATGAACGTTAATTAATTTGTTCGTATCATGCCATGCAATGGGAGATATATTGATATTGAATACTCTTTCTCTTTCAGAAGTATGGTACTAAGTTGATACTTGGAAGAATGAATAGTCACTATACTACACGTGCCAAAACAGTAACAAAGAGACAAAATCCACAATGCCAATTTGAAATAAAAACAGTCTTTGTTTGAACTTATCACTCCCACATGCTTTGCTTCATTATTTGATGACCAATATAATTATACCACATACCAAACAAATAATAAGTTAAGTTGCTAATAAAGATTATTTCGACTTATAACATTATTTATTGTCTAATTCATAAAGATTATTTCGACTTATAACATTATTTATTGTCTAATTCATAAAAGTCGTAAACTTCTAATATGAACGTTGGAAAATAATCGGGTAGATAATACAATTCGGAAGGCATGCAAAAGGAAAAGACCATAGTTCGAGTATCGATTCACTAACTTAGGGCCACTTCTTTGCGGCCGACTAACCTATCCACATCTACATGTATTCATTCCAACACACAGGATGATTACATTAGGTAGTTGTTTTTTTTCTTAAGTTGGATGGATGTTTTAATATTCTTTTAAGTTGAAGCTAGTTAAACTTTATGAAAGAAAAATTCAAAGATATCTTTTTGCAATTTTCTAACTTACTGAGTTACTGTTCAAATTAATATACCGAGAAAAATATTTGTATTTCTTTTTACTACGTCACTGTGAGAGATAACTTAGTATCTTTTTTTCGTTTTCTTATGGACATGGATGTAAATATATATATATACATCGACGAAAAAAGCATAAGCTGATTAACTATTAGGGTTAAAAATGATTATTAGTAGGGTTAAAATGATCAATTATTTGATAAAAAGTTAATGACGTTCTCTAGTGTTTTTCTTGTTGTCATAATTGCGGTCTAAGATTCTTTCACCAATTTGTTACTGGACTGAACCAATAAAATTTGGCACTTGTCATTTTTGATGTATCCATTCTACCTGCACACTCTTTTTTGCCCAACATATTCTTTATATTACCTCTTATTTCAATTATTATTGACTCTAAAAGGATATTGTCTGAATTGGGAGCAATATAATACTTATTATTTATTATCAGTAAACCTACTAATGTATAGTTGTTTTTCTTTAACATAGGTCGCAGACTCGTAGGTAAACTGTACACTCAGAAATCATGGGTATGAATATGATGACACAATACATTAAGGTTTGTTTCAATAATTAAAAAAAGAAAAGAAAAGAAGATGATAGTCGAAGATGGTTTTGGTTGTTTGATTGAGTCATTATCGAAGGCTCACATGGGCGAAGAATGGTGATGAAAGAGTCACGCTAGTTATCAGACTATTTATTTTTCCAATTATTATCGTTATTATTAGTTATTGGGGAAAAAAATCTAGAAAAATTTGGCAGTATCTATGATAGAGAGACATGTTGTGATGATCAAACCCATGTGAAATTAGATACAGTGGGTTTGAAGTTTCACCGCAGCCAAAATCTCTTTTTGGATCCAGCTTGTCCACAATTGGAAAAATATATTTGTTAATAGATTCGTAGCTATTAAGTTTACCTTTAAAAAATGTACGTCTATAACTTGGGATATACAGTATAAAACATATTTTCTGTTGAACTATACTATATGTAACTTAGGACAGAACAAAAAGTAACTAAATTTAACACTAAAAATGGTTCTCGTCATAGTACTACTACAGAAAATAAATTTAATTTTAGACAAAAGATCTTGTGAAGTTATTAATAATAGTGTAACTTTTTTTTTCTAATACAAACTATGGTAAATTTGTTTGGTCATACATTTGATTTTTGTTTTCAGTTTGTAGAAAAAGTTACGATAACACTTTCCAAAACTATAGTTTAAAAAAATATACTAATATAAAATTTCCCGACAGTTTAGCATGTAGTTTTCTAAGCTTTCAATTTTTCACTATAATTAATACCTATCTGACAGTAATAGATAATCCATTTGCCCATGTCGCAGCGACTTCGAATACAACAAATGAAGTAAATTTAAGAATAAAGAAATTAATATAGAGCTCTCTCTCTCTCTCTCTCTCATATAACAAAATCCATGAGATTTTTTTGGGGTCGTATTGGTAACGGCGTGGGTCCAATTTAGGACCAAATTGATTGCCAGTTAATTGCCATAAGAAAAATTTACGCACAAAAAAACATTTCTCTCTCTCTCTCTCTCTCTCTCTCTCTCTCTCTCTCTCTCTCTCTCTCTCTCTCTCTCTCTCTCTCTCTCTCTCTCACGAAGCTAAAGCCAATAGTACTTATAGCCACCCTTCACTCTTCCAAAAACGCTCCTTCACTCTCATCATATCATTCTTTCTTTCTTCACTTTCATAACATTTCCACAAAACACAAACACTAAACTCACCTGAACCATATTCTCCATACTCCACCAGCACTAAATGGCACGACCACAACAACGGTTCCGAGGCGTTAGACAGAGGCATTGGGGCTCTTGGGTCTCCGAAATTCGTCACCCTCTCTTGTAAACACTCTTCTCCCCTTTTCTTTTTAAAATACCAATATACCCTTTTTCTTTTTATTAACTAAGAAGTTATGAACCGAAGCTCATTATATGTTATTTTTGGTTTAAGGAAAACAAGAATCTGGTTGGGGACATTTGAGACGGCTGAAGATGCGGCTAGAGCCTACGACGAGGCAGCGAGGCTAATGTGTGGCCCAAGAGCACGTACCAATTTCCCTTACAACCCTAACGCCGTTCCTACTTCCTCATCCAAGCTTCTCTCCGCCACTCTCACAGCCAAACTCCACAAATGCTACATGGCTTCTCTTCAGATGACCAAACAAACGCAAACCCAAACGCAAACGCAGACCGCAAGATTACGACCCGCGGAGACCGACGGGGAAATCAACTGCGTGATGGCCAACGTAAATCAGTTTAACAGGGGAGGTGGAGGAGGAGGAGTAATGACAGAGACAACGGAGATCAAGTGGGAAGATGGAAACACGAACATGGAACAGAACTTTAGTCCCTTGGAGGAAGATCATATTGAGCAAATGATTGAGGAGCTGCTTCACTACGGTTCCATTGAGCTTTGTTCTGTTTTACCAACTCAGACGATGTGAGAAACGGCCCTGTCGTTTTAGCGTATTCATTTTATTTTATTTTAATTTTATTTTACTTCCAAAAACGGCGTCGTTGAGTAGTAGTGATGAGAGAAGAAGAAGAGGACAAAGGCTAATTTCAAAGACATTTTGATCTGAATTGGCCTCTTTTGAAACACTGATTCTAGTTTCTATAAGAGCAATCGATCATATGCTATATTATGTAATGTATAGTATCTTTTTATGATATAAAAATTGTTATCAATTTCTTTGTCTGTTTCCCATCGTTTTCTTGTTTTCACCTCGTAAACCAATTGAACTTTAACCCAAAACTGAAATTTTACACATGTGTGAATAAGTGGGGATTCGATGTAGTGAAAAGATAGGACAATGAGAAGAAAGAGATCTAAAAGAGAGAAGAGAGAAGAGAGTTTAGAAGGTGTTTGAATATTTTGAGTTTAGCTTTTGGTCTTTGTTCTATGCATTTTCTCATTTTTCAACGGTGGGCCTTCATTTTAATTTCTTCTAATGTAATCTATTTCTGTCTCTTTTTTTTTTTTTTTTTTTTTTTTTTTTTTTTTTTTTTTTTCTTTTCAATTTGGGATTGCTGGGAGAAGTAGAAAAAGAGTGTCCCTAGCTGTGTGGCTTGACGACCATAAAATCCAACTTTTAAATTAGAGGGATTTGTGTTTTCAGCACTTATATTAAAATAGGAAAAAAATTTGTTGAGTGCAAGAAAAAGGATATACATTATGGCTAAATAGACATGTAACATGTTTAGTTGTACAAGAGATCAATGCATATATATGGTGACATGCACGAACAAAAAAAAAAACCTAAATCAAAAGGAGTAGAAACTTGACCCTCGTAAAAAAAACTTATCATAAACCAAAAATACATAACGAACTCGAATGAGAAAGAAAGAAGTTTGTATCTCGTCTGATGTGTGATAGAGTTTTGCTGATAAATCATAGTACAATCCAGGCGTGTTATTAAATTTTGGTACGATAGATCTAGGTTTTAGTTAGTGAATTAATGAACATGAATCCATCTCAGAAACCGTTAAGCAATTGTATGATCTGTTTTTTCTTAGTGCATTTGAATTTATGTACTAGTTTTGGAATATCAAACGTCTAATCACTAAAACTTCATTCTAAGAGTTTTTTTTTTTTTTTTTTTTTCATTCATTCTAAGAGTATGTTTACTGAATAGCGTCGACATTTTCAAAAAAGCTCATATGTATCACAATAATTTAATTCGGTTTGAAATATTTGGTTTCCTAATTACTTTAAAATGTTGGCAGCCGCAACCTTGTAAACATAATGTTTACGTATGCTTGCAAATCAATCAATCAAGGCTATCAAGCCATGAAATGACTATAACCAGACTATAACCAGACTATACACCATTTCCTTACACATTAAAATAAAAATTCAACTGTATCACTAAAAGATCATTTCCACGTACGTAATCAAAGACTCAGCCACTACGGCAATAGCTGATCCACTCCTATCGATCGATTTTGTTGCATGTAAATACGCGTTATAAGTTGCTAGCAACAAGCCAAAACAAAACAAATATATAAGTAAATGGAAAGTCAATATGGTTAAGCTTGTTGCGATAGTAACTAGTGTACGTACGTACACATGCAATGCATCTAAATTGCAGCACACTAATTATGATTTGACAATAGGAATAATTTGGATCCGGAGATTTCTTGTCTCTTGAATTATATGCATGCAAGAGATGATTTATTTGATCGAAACTATAAATCAAATAATTCTAAAATTAAATATGTCTATTATTCAAACTAGGCACAATAATGTACGTCCTCTTATATATGACAAGGTTTCTTGTCACATCGCCAAAACCTTTCTTTCTATTAATTCTATAGATTATTTATCTGCAAAAAGTTAATTATATATGATTTATTTGTTCCTTTTTTTTGTTAAAGGTAATTGTCTTTTTGTTGTTGTCAAAAGGATGATTTATTTGTGGAAACTATAACTTTTTTTTTGTTTTGTTTAGAAATTATAACTTTAAAAATAATATTCTTAAATTTAAGATTACATCATTTCAAGTTCTTAAATATATAAAACCTTACATAATTTTACAAAGATATTCAAAATGAATTTCAGAATATACTTGTTTTAAAGATGTTCCAAACTATTTTACAGAGCATGCGATTACAGAATATTTGGTTGGAAAATGACTACGTGACAATGTATTTTCCTCGAGATAAAAATATAATCATATGGGGAAGAATTTGTCAAACAACATTATTGATAATAGAATAGCATCGCAACGTGATATTAAATTTTGGATCGAGGTCTTTATCGAATCGAATGGAACTTATAATGATTATTCTACGTATCTGTTTGGAAATGATTTTGGTTCCCCCACAACCTTTCTAAAAAAGTAAATACATATATATATATATATATAAAGAAGAGGGAATTATAAAAGTGTAGTTTTATTCTCATTATTCTGTTTTTAAAAGCAATTTGAAGCAGCAAAGGTGAGATTTAAAATAATGGGCATGCTTGTGAGTTCTTCATCATTACTTCTTTGAACTTCTGTGACCATTTTTTCCTTTAAGGAAGGTCCTTTTCTATTGTCCCAATAAAAATTTCACTGCACTCACCAAATAAAGAATGAATAATAGGTCAAAAGTAGCGATTCAGATTCACATGAAAATGTATGTAATGTACGTTGTCCATTCTTGTTATGCTGTGATATTTACTTTCGTATTTATCTCTTCTTAACTACATCGATTATTCTTAAAACGTCTTTAGTCAATAGTGTTAATTGTGCATTAATCTTAGTTAAGATATTTGACACAAACAACATAGAAATACTGTTTTTTCTTACATGTTTGGTTGAATATCGATGATTAATTTAAACATACACATGTTTGACCAATTTGGACTTAACTAATATATAGTGTTTGTAACCTTGTATTTCATGATATGTTTTGAGTGTTTTGTTGTGTTAAAATCCGTTTTAGTGTCTTTCTGTTTGTGTCTATAATCTTATGTATATCCTGAAGACAATATGCTGTAAATAGATAGACACTTTTGGACATATTCGAGCAAAGAAAGAGCAAAGAAGCAACAAGACTGACCGTTTCCTTATAATGAATCGATCATTGCTCTACACGACACTTTGTTCTGTTTTATACTAATATTTTGGATGATTTTCTACACTAGATATAAAAGAGATGAAACTATTTCGTATACACACATCTTCCGATATCAATATTTGTTAAACTGTTGTTATATTTGTCGGGACGGTTAGAACATGTAGTTGTATTTGAATTTGTGTTAGCGACAATGTTGTGTATAATTTATTGTGATCGTTAATACATGTAGCCGTACTACAGTTTGTGGTAGCGCGATGTTGTGTTATAAGATTTATAATCTAGATTCATACCTAGTAGTGTGCATGACCTTTCAAGAAAGAAAACAAAACATATTTATAAAAATGAATTGTTCGTAAAATGAGTTAATAATGTCATATTTTCTGTGACTTGGTTCTTATACATTGAATTAGTCTATTTGTATTTATCTTTTCTTGACCATGTCTCTTAATATTCATGAATTGTAGGTTTATATAAATTTATATATGTACTAGCATTTGATCCGTGCTACGCGCGGAAGTTAGATAAGGTTTTCTTATTTTGGTTGTTTTGGTAGTTTGTTATTTGGTTATGTATATTTCATCTTTCTGTCTAGTTATGTTGTTCTTATTTTATCCTTTGAGCTTTTGTTTGTTTATTTTTTGGTGTATTTTTCTAGTTTGTATTTTTTTTTGACAACTTTCTAGTTTGTATAATGTAGTCTATTTTTAAAATTTTAAATTTATTTTAATTATCATTATCTTTTTTTTGGTTTCATAAAGTATAGAATTAGAAGTTAAGTTTTGTATAAAAATTATTGTTGTCTTGCTTTAGTCGTTAGTTATGGTTTATTAAAATTATTTTTCATTTTGTCGTTTCATTGTTATTTTGTTTTATTAGATGTGGTTGTAGGTAATGTTTTTATTATATGTTTTTTTACTCAATAATTTGTGGGAGTAGTATTTTTCTAAACGCTTTTGTGTTTGGAGTAATGAATTTGTGGTTTTGGATGACAAATGTTTTAAAATCTCAATTACTTACAATTCTGTTTTTTTTTCTTCATTACCATAACTATCCATCATGAACTTGTTGATTTTGGTTTAACTCCTAATGTCTAACCTCATCCTAACGAAATATATTAAAAATGACCTTCTGGTTCCTTTTACTCTAACCAAAATTGTTTGTTTTGGATTCTTAATCTTAATTCAATGAATAAGCTTTTTAAACTATTAAGCAATCAATAAAAATATCTCAAACTGTTTCGTTAAGAATTAAATAGTGTGTACACACACACAAACTGTTTCGTTCAAGGAATAATATGAACATTAAGAGCCACGTGCATTGTAACCAAATCCAAACCAATGCACGTGGTTTAACAGATTTAAAACATATGTTTTACAAAAAAAACTAATCCAAACCAAATCTTATATACAAAAACATCAACTACTCTGTCTTAGACAAAACGCTCCTCTTCTCTCTAATCTCTTCAGTTCTCTCTTTTGGGTTCTTGCTCACTCACCACTGGTTCTGCATAAAAGTAAACAGTTTGAAGAGTTAAGGATGGTTAATAACTGTATCAAGAGATCACTCACCTTAACTGAATAAACCATATACTAAACCGGATCAATTTGTAGAAACAAGACTCACTAACCTCAATATCTGTAACTTAAAGTAAGCGGCATTATCCCAAAAACAGTAGCTTCCAGATTCACCCTACAAAGCAGCACTATCCCAAAAATAGTAAAAGGAACAAAAAGAAAAGTAAAAACTATAAATCAGATTGTATACTGCAACAATCGATTCTCAATATTATATAGAACACAATATATCATAGTCAAATACTCAAATAAATACAGAAAATAACTTTTTTATATAAAAAAGATACAGTCAAATCTCCATCCTCACCTTCTTACATGCCTCGATACACTTACAGCTCATAGGTTCCTCCTGCTCGATTTCCCTATCAGAATTAAACATTCATAACTCTATTTACAATATGAACAGAAGAATAACACAAGCAAGAACTCACTCACCATTGCTGCTAACCCAACGTCGAATCCAACAATGCCCTGAACACATTCAAAGCTTATATGAATGACTTATATTAAGAAACACAAGTTAGTTGCTGATAGCAAACACACTTATAAATATAAACCAGCCAGCAGACCTCTTTGTAGTTTAATCGCATGAAGCTCCCTGTCCTTCTCTTGATTCCATTGTAATCATTGGGCTCGAAGATCAATCTCCACCTGCTGTAGTTCTCTTTGTAGAAATGTTCTGAATTTGCTGCTGCAACAGCTCACCATACATAGTAATCAAATAGTAATCCAAATCAACAACTCTCTTCCATTTACACAAAAGTATACTTTTCTACTCTCCCATAAGCAAGACAATTAAGCGGACTTGCAAAAACGGAAGTAACTAACCTAGTATATGGTTCTCTCATATGTTTGGTTTAGCTTCAACTGTTCTAAATCCTGCAACAGATTTGACAAAGGAAATGAACCATTAAGATACAACTGAAAAATATACCTCCAATGGTAAAGTTCTTTAAAAAAAAACTAAAAACTTGCTTTAAAAAAGGAAGAAGAAGCAGCTTGAACTTCAAGCAAGGAACATGACACACAAGAGAAAGTTACAAGGTTGGGATATTTGGTGCTAGGTGCAGAAAGAAGAGCTGCAGTGTGAACCAAATGGTAAAGAGAAGCCGTTTGCCACACCTGAAATAAACATAAAATCGGAGCCAGCAAGCAAACCAGAGCCACAATGAGGCTAAAAATCAAAGATCAATCTCCACCTGCTGTAGTTCTCTTTGTAGAAATGTTCTGAATTTGCTGCTGCAACAGCTCACCATACATAGTAATCAAATAGTAATCCAAATCAACAACTCTCTTCCATTTACACAAAAGTATACTTTTCTACTCTCCCATAAGCAAGACAATTAAGCGGACTTGCAAAAACGGAAGTAACTAACCTAGTATATGGTTCTCTCATATGTTTGGTTTAGCTTCAACTGTTCTAAATCCTGCAACAGATTTGACAAAGGAAATGAACCATTAAGATACAACTGAAAAATATACCTCCAATGGTAAAGTTCTTTTAAAAAAAAACTAAAAACTTGCTTTAAAAAAGGAAGAAGAAGCAGCTTGAACTTCAAGCAAGGAACATGACACACAAGAGAAAGTTACAAGGTTGGGATATTTGGTGCTAGGTGCAGAAAGAAGAGCTGCAGTGTGAACCAAATGGTAAAGAGAAGCCGTTTGCCACACCTGAAATAAACATAAAATCGGAGCCAGCAAGCAAACCAGAGCCACAATGAGGCTAAAAATCAAAGCTCAATCTCCACCTGCTGTAGTTCTCTTTGTAGAAATGTTCTGAATTTGCTGCTGCAACAGCTCACCATACATAGTAATCAAATAGTAATCCAAATCAACAACTCTCTTCCATTTACACAAAAGTATACTTTTCTACTCTCCCATAAGCAAGACAATTAAGCGGACTTGCAAAAACGGAAGTAACTAACCTAGTATATGGTTCTCTCATATGTCTGGTTTAGCTTCAACTGTTCTAAATCCTGCAACAGATTTGACAAAGGAAATGAACCATTAAGATACAACTGAAAAATATACCTCCAATGGTAAAGTTCTTTTTTTTAAAAAAAAAAACTTGCTTTAAAAAAGGAAGAAGAAGCAGCTTGAACTTCAAGCAAGAAACATGACACACAAGAGAAAGCTTACAAGGTTGGGATATTTGGTGCTAGGTGCAGAAAGAAGAGCTGCAGTGTGAACCAAATGGTAAAGAGAAACCGTTTGCCACACCTGAAATAAACATAAAATCGGAGCCAGCAAGCAAACCGGAGCCACAATGAGGCTAAAAATTACTATATGAGCTAAAACCATTGTTCCAATACAAGAATGTGTTCACGGTTTGTTATCATTGAGACGTAATGACTAATTCTGATTTGAGATTAAAATATAGATGTAACATGAAGAAGGGAGTTTTCTTTTGGAAAAGGAAGAAACATACCATGTCAATCTCCTTTTTCTTCTCAATTAGCTTTATCGACCAATCTTGCTAACTCTTTGGGAGGCCATACCACATCATCATATCCATCATCTACATTCAAAATCTATGTTAATATGTGATTAAGATATTGTAACCATCAAGGATAAGACATTAACAGGAGAGTGAAGACTAACATTACAAGTAATCAACTAAAACTCATTATATAGTTCTTGTCAAAGGATGACTCAAACGTGGTTTGGCATAAGGAACATACCTGAACACTACAACATCACCACACACAAACTTGTAATCCTTGAGGCAAATTTTGTCCACAAGTACCAAATCATCTGCACCAACAATTGAACATCTAATAAGAAAAGAAGAATAGAACAAAAAATGCAAGAGTCAACTTTGTTCAGTTTTGGCTAGAGGACACTCACCTAAATAAGAATTTTTCTGGGGATTCACTGTCGGAAACCATCTGCAACAAAATCCACAAGGCTCCAGAGTTAATAAAGCTTTTAAATAATGTTTTCTAATACAAATTGACATAATCTATCAATTGCATCTTACAATAATCTTAAATAATTCCCCTTCCAAACCAGACCCAATACAGTTATACCAGACTTAAAACCATAGTATTGTCAAGCAGCATGAACCGATCTTGTGAATCTAACCTTAATTAAACTATGCTAAACTAATTGAACTAAACCTAATCGATTCATGGAGATGCAGCTTAAGCCGTTAAAATAACAAAAAATTGTACCAATAGAAAGAGATTGGAGCATCGAAAGAGAGATTGAATCATTGACCATCGATTAGTGTTGGGTTGCTTCTCGATTTCCTCTAAAGGAACAATACACTCGTCGTAGCCAGTATCATCGTCTTCACCAGTCTCAGTGGGCAACCTCGTCCCGTGTCCGCTGTAATGAACGACAAGAACGTCGCCAGAATCAGCAGATCCGATGGAAGACTTCAATTCACATCAAATGGTGAAACGGCGTGAGTTAAAGAGAAGAGCAACCGGTCAGCACGGAGAAGAGATTAATAGGTTTAATCCATAAGACAGAAAAATGTGTGGGCCTGAATTATCTCTGCAAAACTTTGGGCTAAGTCCAATCCGAAAAATCCAAAATAAAAAGAAGAAGTTGATGACGTGGCAGCACCAGGAGTGAGTAAAAGGTAACTTTATATATATATATATACTAACATTTATAACAAGAAAATCACATTTTAAACCTTCAAAGTATAACTGAGTAGCACTTTAAACCTCAATAGAATTTTACTAACACTATATACTTTTAAAATGATTTTACTAACACTTTAAACCTTCTAAACATTTTACTAACATTTTAAACCTTAAAACTAACTTTCATGTTTGTACCGCTATAAAAAATAACAGAATAATAATATTCGTCAACGCGAAATAGTTAAACTATGTTGATTTATTTTAATTTTTAATTAGTTTTAGTTTTTATAAATAAATAAAAAGAGAAAAAGATAAATGTGTATTCATGTTCATTGTAGAAAAAAATTTTACAACGTCATTCTTCACATTATTAATTTTTTTAATAAATGCATCTTCTCTGGATTCTGATTCAAATCGATTGACTTCTCATTGGAAACCAATGAATCTTTTAAATATGTTGTCGTCTTCAATTTTACATTTTTCAAATGTTTTAATCTTACCTCTGATTCTTCATTTTCTCTTCTTTGATGTATTTTTTTTTAAATATTTTTTTATCAACGTAATAAATAATTAAATTAAATAAAATAATTATTTAAATCAAACCAGCATAGTTTAACTATTTCACTTTGACGGATATTACTAATCTGTCATTTTTAATGGCGGTGCAAACAAGAATGTTAGTTTTAAGATTTAAAGCGTTAGTAAAATCATTTTAAAGGTTTATAGTGTTAGTGAAATAATCTCAAGATTTAAAGTGCTACTCAGTGACATTTTGAAGGTTTAAAATGTGATTTTCCCCATTTATAACTATGAAAGACTAATAATATATTATTAACAAACAAAAAGAATACTAATATATATATGAAAAATTCAGGTCTCAAAAAAAAAAACAAGGTATCAAAGATTTATGGGAGAAAAACTATATGAAGGTTAGGGGTGTCAATTGAGCTGGCCCGGCCCGGCTCGGCCCGAAACCCGTAAAGCCCGCATATGTTTGAGCCCAGCCAGGCCTGGCTCGAAATATTTTCAAGTCTATATTTCATAGCCCGAACCCGGCCATAGCAGGGCTACAGGGTTTTTCGGGCTTTTCTGGGCTTATCTTTATAAGTATTAAGCAAGGTTATTAAGTAAATATGAAAACTAGGAATAGAGTTTCAAATTTTATTTACAATAAATCTTTAATCAAATATTACAATCAAACAAAAATCTTAACAAAAAAATACAAATATATTTGGTAAAGGACTTTCTGGGCTGGTCCGAGCCCGGCAATCCTATTGCCCGAATGACCTAATTTTTTTTGGACATATATATTTAAACCCGAACCTGATGTTTTTCAGGACCGGGCCAGGCTAGCCCGCAGACTTTGACCCTAATTGACATGCCTAATGAAGGTTTCAACACCATTAAGCTGCAGTATGTCTTCTATCTCTTCTCTGGACGTGACGATGTTTTTGATGTATCTCTCGAGCAATCATCGCTTGAAAATGGAATGCACCGCGAGTGATTGCTGACTGTGGACTACATTATTCCTTTTAAAAAAACTACTTAAATTTTTTCTTTTGCCAATGGAGGCATATGAAATTTAATTAAATCAAACTTGCTTAGGGAGATGCTCTCGGCTAGGACTACATTAATATAAAATAACTGCATAACCGTGTTTCGTCACTTCACACAGTCGGATGGAGACGGAACACTAAATAGCCTAATTCTCTTAAAGATTTGGCATATACTATACTCGATCATCACCATGCCCGGTCACATTCTGGCCGAGCAGTTTTTACAAAGGCACTCCAACTTTCAAATTCGGCCACCCAATTGTCTAGTACACCAATCAAGCTGAATGAGTGCCATCCATTCATTAATCCAAAAACCTCCCCTGATTCATCTTGATCTTAGTGATTTATGTATAAGAATCACATTTTGAGGTTTCTAAACTTAATTTTTCTTTTCTAAACTTAAGTTATCTACTACAAATTTTACGGATACAAGAACCTCTTTTGTAAAAACATAATGATGATAGCAATTTCTTACATAACTCTTTTATACTAGAACTCAGATCCCCCGAGATGTCGCGGGGGAAGTATTTTAGAAAAAAAAAAATTTAAATTATACATTATGAAATTATTTAAATGTAATAGAATACTTTGAATACATAAACATTAAACATAAACTGTCACTAAAAACAAAACTATCAAAATGAAAACTTATAACAAAAAATATTATATAGAATAGACGCAGCTTATAAAATATATATATAAGATATTTTTATGAAGAATTATGGTAAAAAGCTACAATTAAAAAATCATTATAACAAAGTGATCCTAACTGAAAATATTGAACTAATGGTTGTAATGAGTAACAAAATAAAATAAATTTTAATTAAATTAGTTTTTAATGAAAATTTATGATAAATAAACGCAACTGTAAGTTCCATATTCATTTTTATTAAATTTCTATATTGCTATAATTATTTCTAAAAATTTAGTTAGATTATGGAATAATATTGAATATTAGATATTAATATTCAAATTATTTAGATTCAACATAAAACGAAAATTTGTTTGAACGAACAATGATTTATTAGTTATTGATGAATAGACAAATATATAGAGAGTTCAAAAGATATGACTATTTAAATAGACACACATATTAGAACGAAAAGTTGTGATGGAAAATATGAATAAAATATAGTGAAAAGACACAACTCTACAATGAACAAATACAACTGTTTGAGTTAAAAAAAAATAGATAAAACCAATTTTTTTACAAAAAAGTACTGTGAAAAGTCGCAACTGTTGTTTACATTTATTCAGGTAGTTATTATTACTTTTAAATATTAAAATATTTTTTTAACGAAAAGTTACGATAAATAGACGCAACTGTAAATTCTATTAAGTTGTATTAAATTTCTCTATTGCTATAATCATTTCTAAAATTTTAGTTAGATTATAGAATAACGTTGAATAAGAGATATTAATATTCAATTATTTAGATTCAACATAAAATGAAAAATTTGAAATGACTATTTAAATAGACATGCCTATTAGAACGAAAAGTCATGATGAAAAAATATAAATAAAATATAGTGAAAAGACATTATTCTACAATGAACAAATACAACCGTTTAAATTTAAAAAAACATTTTTTTTTTTTACAAAAAATACGACGAAAAATCACAATTGTTGTGTCTGCACTTGATTATACCTACAAACTCATATAAACTGCTTTTAAATAAAAGACATCTTTATTACCATATTCAAAAGTCAAATCCAGAAGCTCACTATATAATCCATCTAACTTTTGGAAAAAAAATTGTAGGTATTTTCATTAAATTTATATTTATATATATATAACTTAACTAAAAGTTGTAAAGTAGATTCATCATTCCAAAAATCTTTTGTTAAATCAAAAATTGGAAGAATTTCTTTACTTTTAAAAGAATGAATGCTAGAGAATAATTTAGAGAACTGTAAAAACTGTTGAGATTGAAAATTTATATTATTTGTGTCATGCAAAAAATGAAAACAGTTCAAACAGACAAATATATATACATTTCAAAAGATATGAATATTAAAATAGACACAACTCTACAATGAACAGTTGCAACTTTACAAAAAAAAAAAACAGATACAATGAACAATCGCAACTTTTTGTAAAACACACAATTTTAAATTCTTTACCGATTATTTTGAAAAATTATCCAAAAAGTATATTGAAAAAACACAACTTGTGGTGGTATTTATTCGGATTGATATTATATATTGTTTGAAATCAATTACTTCTTTCTCTATTTTTTATTGTTTCGATCGTTAATTAAGTTTATGTGAGTAGATCTTTAACTAGGTGTTATGGTGATAATGAGATGTATAATAGTAGCCTAGTAGGTATATTAGGTTTAGATAATGGAGATAAATAAATATCAATTTCCGGATTCTTCATCTTTATGTTTCTTTACTATTAGAATATGAATTAACGTTTTATGGAGGGTGATCGATTTACGACCCCATGCGAAGTTAATTGTACCGCCAAACATATATAGAGTTTGAGCCTCTTTAAGAAATTACAAAACTATAACTCCCAATATTGGGCTTACACTACTTGACGTTTTGATTTATTCGGTTTGCTGTTCAATTTAATCCAAAAGTACGATTTAAAATCAATATTAAACAAAAACGACTTCGTAACCAATATCCAATTTGGAGAAGGTTTTTTTTTTTTCGATGTTAATTCATGTTTTTGTATAGTTTCTTAAAGAAGACAAAACCTCGTGCCACTGAAGATGTGTGAAGATTGATTGATCTTGTTGGCTCGTGGTGAATCAACACCCATGATTCTACCGAACCAATTAGTACTTGCCAACCTCTTAACCCTATACTAGTGTCCCTTGTGGAATCTAGATCAACAAGCCTCAGGTTGCCCAACATGCTTTCTTGGTCATGAATCATGATCCAGAAGGTTTGAGAAGTTTTTGAAGTGAAGTTGGTAGTCCACAACCGCCAGTTGCGACAAATATGACATAAAGTGTTTGTGACAATGTCCCAACAAAGTTTTATGATTAATTCTTTTAATCTAGTATGAATCGATACGATAAGGTGATTTGTGAGCTTAATATACTAATTAACAAATGTGATTAGTGCCTTAAAATATAATTAGTCACAATGTGGTGACATATGTTTTAATTTTTTTCAATGATTACACTAATTGGTTCTAGTTTTTAGTTATACTTTATTTCCCTAGTCCCTATGTAAATCTCCAAGATACATGCTTTGTTTTTCATTATTTCAATTGCTTAGTGTTTGATTTGATTACTTAGTTAATCTTCTTTTGCTGATCTTTTTTAATCATATCATTTCTTGTTGAACAATTCTTGGGTTCACTACTAAGGTGAACCCTTTTGTTCACTTCTCCTTATTTTAGCCAATAATAATCTGACATGTCATCATACATTTAATTTTATATCCTTATAAAATAAGGAAACAAAATCTGTATACATTATTATAAAATTAAAAACTTAAGCCACATATTTATAAACCCAAACTGATATATAATTTCATTCTAATTATAAAATCTAAACCCTAACCATCTCATTTGTAAACCCAAGCCGACATATAATTTTATTTTAATTGTAAAATCTAAACCGTAACCATCTCATTTGTAAACCCAAACCGGCATATAATTTCATTCTAATTGTAAAATATAAACTTTAACCATCTCATTTGTAAACCTAAACCGACATATAATTTTGTTTTAATTGTAAAATATAACCCCTAACCACTTCATTTGTAAACTCAAACTGACATATAATTTTGTTTTAATTACAAAATATATACCCTAACCACTTCATTTGTAAACCCAAACCGACATATAATTTCGTTTTAATTATAAAATATATACCCTAACCACTTCATTTGTAAACCCAAACCGACATATAATTTCATTTTAATTATAAAATATATACCCTAACCACTTCATTTGTAAACCCATATCGACATATTATTTTGTTTGAATTGTAAAATCTAAACCCTAATCACCTTATTTGTAAACCCAAACCGATACATTATTTCATTCTAATTGTAAAATCTAAATCAAACCAACATGTAACTTTCCTTAAAAAGAATTCTACATAATTTGTTTCCTTAATCGGTTTTGCTTTTTAATTTAATTTTGATTTATTATTTTAGATAAAATAAGGTATAGAAGATTCTAATTGGTTGAAAAGAAAGAAGTGAACAAGAAGGTTCACTCCAGGAATAAACCTAAGTATTTCTCTTTTTTGAAAAATACTTAGGTTTACCCCTAGGGGTGAACCTCTCCATTCACCCCCTCTTCTCTCAGCAAATCAGAATCTTCCATCTAATATTTTATTTAACAAATAAATCAAAATTAAATTAAAAAGCAAACCAAATTAAGGAAACAAATTCTGTATACTTTAAATTAAGGAAAGTTAAATATTGGGTTGGTTTAGATTTTTAAAACTAAAATAAAATTATATGTCGGTTTGGGTTTACAAATAAAGTGGTTAGGTTTTAGATTTTAAAATTACAACGAAATTATATGTCGGTTTGGGTTTACAAATGAGGTGGTTAGGGTTTAGATTTTACAATTAGAACGAAATTATATGTCGGTTTGGGTTCACAAATGAGATTGTTAGAGTTTAGATTTTACAAGTAGAACGAAATTATATATCGGTTTGCGTTCACAAATGAGATAGTTAGGATTTAGATTTTATATATGTCGGTTTGGATTTATTAAAGAGGGGTTTAAGTTTTTTAATTATATAATAATGTATACAGATTTTATTTCCTTGTTTTATATAGGGTGAATGGAGAAGTTCACCCTAGGGGTGAACCCAAGTATTGCTCTTCTTGTTTGCTATTTTTGTACGATGAAAATATTGCCATAGTATGTTTGACGATTTAGTTTTCACTTTTTGTTTAACCAAAAATAAACTAACCTTTTTTAGATCAAAGCTTACAAGTAAACTAGTTTTATTTAGTGATAGGTGCAATAAACGAAAAAAGTACGACTCTCAAAAGATCTAAATATTAATGTTCTTGACAATTTAACTAGTTTACCCCAACTTCTACCCCAGTGAATCTCTTGTGAGTGAGATAGATGCATTTTTTTTAATTATATATATAACCAGGCGCATATCAATACACATAGAAAAATAAATAAAAAAACAAGGAGGAAAGTGGTCAAAGGCAATAATGGAGAAGAGAATGATGGTGTTGAGCAATGTAGAATCTCATGTGAAGGTGTTGGTTTGAAAGACGACCAAACATGGACTTATATGGTGAAACTCCTTTTTCTAACATCCAAACTCTTTGTTTTGGAGTTGGTGTATTTTTCATTTATTTGTGTTTTTTCTTTATTTCAAGCTCATGCGATGCTTGTCAAGGTGCCTTTGACCATTTGTGTATTCTAAATATGTATCTCCAAAACAAATAAAATCTTACACCAAATGGAAGTTAATGTTAAAGAAGATAAAACAAGAAAATCTACTATTTTCTCTGTTTATTATAAGTGATGTTTTAAAGATTTGCTTTTTAATTTATTTACTTTTTAAATGGCACTTGGGTGTTTGTACTTTTGTAGTGTGTTTTTTAATTGGTTGAATTGTTTATACTTAATTACGTGAACAATACAAATTGAATGACTTCACCTAGTCTTTTAATCTTCATGCATTCAACAAGGACATTGCTTAATAATGGAACTTATAATAATAATAAGAATGATATCCGCATCGTCTATGTTTTTGACAGTGCCAGCGTCTAAGCAGCAGCGTCTTTGCGATATTGGCGACATCAATATATTATCTCTTGTCTCTCCTATCCTCTCGGATATTTTATTTGCGAATTGTGAAGTTTGGTTTTGGTTAGAGTTGAAGATCTCTTGGTTCATATTTGTTTGTAAACCATTGCTCTGGCTCCGCCATTACATATATAAATGTCACGTACATGAATTGTTTCCTCTCATAATTTGTACTTTCATATAATAAATACCACATGTGCATTACCTCTTTCTTATCTATATCGATCAAAACAAACATGCAATGGGCCAATTTTACGTTCATATATTAAATGGGAATATGACAAATTCTTCTACCTACCATCCGTTAACTCGAATGTTTGTCCTGATACATAAATACTAGATTAGGACCCATGCTAAAGCACAGGTTGAAATTCCTTTTATTTATATTATAATTTTAGAATAAAATACGATTTCGAAGATCACGATTAATGCTAGATTAGGACCTTAAAAACTTTAAAAATCAATCATATAAATTATATTTTATTCTAAAATTATAATATAAATAAAAGGAATTTCAACCCGTGCTCTAGCACGGTCCTAATCTAGCATTAATTTTAATTTTTAATTTCTGAATACGATTCCGAAGATCACGATTAATCTTGCTAAATTAGCGAGATTTGACTACTTTTTATTATTGGGAGTATATTTTTATCCTTTAATAACTATTTTATTGATGTGGTTTATCAATAAAATATGTGGAAAATAAATAGGTAATATTGTGATTCTAGATATTTGGAACCATATACGTGATCTTCTGAAATAAAGTTTGGAATATTCATGAACTATCAATTTGGAATAACCCGTTTAAGATTTTCTGTTACAATTAAGATTTTAATTGTTACAATTAATATATAAATTAATTTATAATATATGTATAACCTATTTGTAACCATTTATTAAAATTATAAAGTCTACCAAAACAATGTTGTGCACTTCCGTTTTATTATAAAGGGGATGTAAGTGTGGGCATCAATCTGAATTAGATTCATTTGCGACCTAAATTTCTAATAGTGTAAAAAGATAATGTAATTTAAAACGAGGAATATAAATTGTAGATAGTTTAGCTATATAAAGAAGCGTTTTATTGTCTCCATTGGTCCACTAACGTTTCTGGCTTTTACAAAAAAAACTTATATATTTGTGTATAAACTTAAATTTACACACTACGTACAAGTTACTTCAAATGTGTAAAGTGTAAACCATATATGGGATCACAACTAACCAGATCAAATATGTCTAGACAATTACATCTATTTACAAATTCATATTTAAATATAATAATTATAATTTTTTTAGTAAAACTATTATTGAAATTATATCTTTTAAGTCCGGAATATATTACTAATTATAAAATAGTTCACAACTTGTATCTTTAGTTCACGAAAGTGAAAATATGATAGAAATCTAGGGGACAAAATGTTGGGATTTATGAGACAAAGCTCACAAGAGAGGGTAGACAAACACTTGGTGAATGAATCCCCCTTTACCCATAACAAACTAACTCATTCTCAAGGGGGAGGAGAGAACATCAACTTGTGATGAACTCCCCATAATCTAGGCTTAATAAAGAGTAAATAAGAAGAGTTTAGGTGGGATTTGAGAAGAGATTAGGCTGCCTTAAGGGCAGCCCCTAACCTAATCACCTAAACTCTCTACATTGTTGAATATGAACAATAACACAAGTAGAGAGGTGAAATCGGTTCTCTTATTGATAGAATTGTGTGTTATGTTACATAAGAGAGAGTTTACACATTAATATAGGGAAGACAAGGTCAATATGACCGTTAGACACAAAGAGAGAAGAAGAAGATGATAGGGACATCCCAATTCAACTTGGTGAAAGCGACTTCCTTCCTTCACCATATCTCACACGTGATTCTCTCCTTTCTTTCCCTTGCTCGATTTCCTTTCTTTCTTCATGGGCCTCTCTCTCTTGTAAGGCCTCGTTTTCCTTCTCCTAAGCCACTCAAACTCGGCCTTTCTAACTCATGGACCAAGAGCACGACCGTACGGACATAAGGTGAGGCTGACCGTACGGACACGAGATTGGCACATCCCTTATGTGCCTTCATGGGCCTTCATGGCCCTTCCTCTTGTGCTCACGGCCTTACTGGCCGCTCACACACCACTCATGGCCTCCATGGCCACCTTCTTGTGCTCTTGGCCACTCGCGGCCTTACCGGCCGTCTCGCTCCTCCTTGCACAGCTCGGCCTTACCGGCCTCTCCTTCTCTTCTCCTTCATATAGACTAATACTCCCCCGCACGCTTGATCTGCAGGGCACCAAGGGGACCAAAGATCAAGGGTGGAGACGTGTCGACTACCTCATTAAAAACCTCAACAAAGAAAACCACTTGGGAAAAACTTTGTTGAGTAAAAAGAGTGTAGTGTTCACGGTCCTAGGTGTCCCATTGATCTTGGCTTGTCAAGAATCGGCTCTACTCTCCTCATGTCTTGGAACTGCTTCACTTCCTTAGCCCTTCTTGCCGTTACACTCCTTATGATCTCCAATTGTGCACCTTTCGAATCTCCTTGAGGCTCTCATAGTCTCCTTTACCCCTTAAACAAGTGATAAAGAAGAGAAGAATAAGTATATGCTATGAGGAATATCAAAGAAAATTTTAAAGAAAATGTGACAATTTTTCAAATTTATTTGAGGCTCTCATAGTCTATTTTGAATAAGTCTATGTTATGAGTAATATCAAAGACAATCTCTTTGAGGCTCTCATATTCTACTTAGACAAATATAAATTATGAGGAATATCAAAGTAAATTTAAGAAAAATCATATGAAAGTGTAAAGACTAGCAATGGAACTAAAGTAAATTTAAATAGAATAGAGTTTAGAGCACAGCCTTTGGTGTTTTTGATGGAGGAGAAGAGAGGCTCATTGTTTGCGGTTTGAATTCTCCTCTTGAGACCGCTTCTTCTAAGTTGCGTCAGAGTGATGTATGTCCACTGAATCGGACATAACTCACGAACGGCTGCTCGGATTGGTATGATTCCACTTCCACTGGCAAGATGACTCTGTGGTCTCGAACTTTGATGAAGAGCACGGAAGCTAAATCGCAGTGGAAGGGTCTCGTCCGAATCGTTCTTTGAGACGCTTCCTTGAAGACCATGTTTTTGCACTTTGGTACACCAACGACTTGAAAGTCTTGTGCACCTCCAAACTTCGACACTCATCAAACGTGGGATTGATTCAGCACTTCACACCAGTTTTCTTCTCCCCTTGCTCCTCTACCATAGACCATTCCTCTTGAACCACTCCTTGAGTTCGCCGGCCGGACTCCCTCTTGGTATTGTCTTGAGGTTGACTTGGTTAGACTCGCCTAAGAGAACCTCACTTCTGGTTGTGAATGGTTCTAGCTCCCCCGTAAGCTCCTAGTGCCTCCATTTGGCCGTTGACACCACCACACACACTTTGGAGCTGATTCATCGCCTTCCACCCACTCGGTGACAATCGGTTCTAACCTCCAAGCATTGTCATGCGCCAACCACTTCACCACCTTTAAACAACGAACCTGTTTGAGATCAAGACAGATTCTAAACAAGAGATGGTGAGAGATTAGAGAATAGAGAATAATACTGAAAATAAAAGAGAATTTAAAGAATTAGTAACCAAGAATTAGAGAATTTAAAAGAGAATAATGGCGGAAGTATAAGAGAATGGTGAGAAGAATAGAGAATTTGCTCAAGAGTTCTTATGGACAGAGCTTAACTCTGTTTTCTTGAGTTGAAAGGAGCTTTAGGCAGCCTTGAACAGCCTTGCACTTTAGTGAGTAGCACACCATTGTGTTTGTTTACTCGGTACATAGGCGTTTTAGTGGCTGGAGCTCCTACGGACCATGGGGCTTTGAGACTCCCACGGTTTAACAACAAGAATACTCATGGCCGAATCACCTAAACCAGATGTTCCCCACGAGTTTAAGGCCATAGATCCACAAAGATAACATATAGAAGATGTTTCTTGTGGTCCCAAGCAAGAAAACAAAACAAAACCTTTGGAACACCCTATTGTCCAATGGTTAAAAGAAATCCCCTTTCACACAGCTTTAATCTATTTGATTTAGCTAAGAGGATAAGAAATTTGTGGCTCCACTCAAGCCCCAAATCGTGAATCCTTACCAAGAACAAAACCAATTTGCTCATAGGTTCATCACTACCTCAATTTAAACCCAAACTTTCACCAAATCGATGAAGCCTAAGAATGAGGTTTTAAAATCGATTTCTTTCACACACTTGGTCTATGAACTCTATCAAGACCCAAGACCAAGCTTTCTCAACAATGAGCTGCTAGAGAATCGATTTTAAGAACAAGAACAAAATTAAAACTTTAAAGACCTAAGCTAAGCGAATTAACACCTAAGCTAGGATTAAAACTTTAATTAAGCTAATTCCTAAGAAAACTACTTGAGAACGAGTTTGAATCACCAAGAACAGAGCCTGCTCTGATACCATGTTGGGATTTATGAGACAAAGCTCACAAGAGAGGGTAGACAAACACTTGGTGAATGAATCCCCCTTTACCCACAACAAACTAACTCATTCTCAAGGGGGAGGAGAGAACATCAACTTGTGATGAACTCCCCATAATCTAGGCTTAATAAAGAGTAAATAAGAAGAGTTTAGGTGGGATTTGAGAAGAGATTAGGCTGCCTTAAGGGCAGCCCCTAACCGCTAATCACCTAAACTCTCTACATTGTTGAATATGAACAATAACACAAGTAGAGAGGTGAAATCGGTTCTCTTATTGATAGAATTGTGTGTTATGTTACATAAGAGAGAGTTTACACATTAATATAGGGAAGACAAGGTCAATATGACCGTTAGACACAAAGAGAGAAGAAGAAGATGATAGGGACATCCCAATTCAACTTGGTGAAAGCGACTTCCTTCCTTCACCATATCTCACACGTGATTCTCTCCTTTCTTTCCCTTGTGCGATTTCCTTTCTTCTTCCTCATGGGCCTCTCTCTCTTGTAAGGCCTCGTTTTCCTTCTCCTAAGCCACTCAAACTCGGCCTTTCTATCTCATGGACCAAGAGCACGACCGTACGGACATAAGGTGAGGCTGACCGTACGGACACGAGATTGGCACATTCCTTATGTGCCTTCATGGGCCTTCATGGCCCTTCTTCTTGTGCTCACGGCCTTACTAGCCGCTCACACACCACTCATGGCCTCCATGGCCACCTTCTTGTGCTCTTGGCCACTCGCGGCCTTACCGGCCGTCTCGCTCCTCCTTGCACAGCTCGGCCTTACCGGCCTCTCCTTCTCTTCTCCTTCATATAGACTAATACAAAAAAGATTATAAATTACATGATTAAGAAGACATTATCAGATTATATATGTCGGTTTAATCCCTTGGTTTAATCCTTCCAATTATTTATGGTTAGACCTTGGTTATCTTAGGTTGTATTTATGGAACAATCTTATATCATTGGAAATTTAATGAAGCATTTTATAATAGAAAAAAAGTTTGTTACATCTGAAATGGTATCAGAGCTTTTCCTTGATCACGCTTCATTCATCTTTTTCCGCAAACTCTTTTTCTCTTCGTTCTCCGATGGATTCTCTCGGATCCTTCCCGTTTCTTAATTACTTTTTCATTCTCTTCAGTTTGATAGCTCAATCTCTTGATTCGGTTACAATTTTTCTCCAATCGCGTTTTCTAGCTCCGATTCTACTTTCCGATGACAAATCCAGCTGCTACGAGTTCAGATCGATACGAGAATCCGCTTTTTCTTCACGCTGCTGACAACTCCGGTGTGAATCTCGTTCTCGACAAGCTCATCGGTGAATCTAACTATCATACTTGGCGTCGCTCTATCGTCAAAGCTCTCAAATCGAAGAACAAAGTTGAATTCATTGATGGAACTATCGTCAAACCTCCCGCAACACATTCTGATTACGGATCTTGGACTCGCTGCAATGACATGGTATTTACTTGGATTACAAATTCAGTCCCAAAGGAAATAGGATCTGGAACAGTTTATTTTGATGATGCACATCTATTGTGGTTGAATCTAGAAGGGATATTTAGGCAAAATAATCTGTCTAAGATCTATAGTGTTCAAGATCAACTCGATCGGTTACATCAAGGTTCTTTAGACCTCAGTGCCTCTTACTCAAAGCTTACTACTCTATGGGAAGAGCTGAATTTTTTTGAAGAATTACCTTCCTGCAGTTGTGGAGGTTGCACTTGTGGTTCAAATGACCGATGGATCCAATTATATGAAAGATGTAACATTGTCAGGTTTCTGATGCGTCTAAACGAGTCTTTTACTCAAGCTCGACGACAAATTCTTATGATGGATCCACTTCCAGATTTCACCAAAATTTTCAACTTCATATCTCAAGATGAACAACATAGATGCTTAACTTCATCATTGCCTCTAGAGTCTCCTGTTTTCCAAGCCTCAATGAACAATCAAAAGCCTAAAGGCCATCAACAAGGACGACCTCGTCCTCTTTGCACTCATTGCAGTTTGCTTGGTCATACTATAGCGCGATGTTATAAACTTCATGGATATCCTCCTAGATAGAAAACTTTTCCAAACTCTGGATATAATGCAGAGAAGCCAAAAGGGAATTACACACCACACAATGGAGTCCACATGGTGTATTCTCAAACTTCATAACAGATGATTTTCACTCCGTCTCCATAACCAATTCCACAGGCTCAAAATCAGATTCCACAGAACCATGTTCTTCCCTACAGCGGTAACTCTCATTATCTTAATGGACAATCTTCTGCTGGAACTGCTAATGGGATCTCATAAATTCCTGTTGGAAACTCTTCTTCTGGTAACGTCAATGTGTCTGCTCCATTGGTCAATCATCCTATCAATATGGTGCATTCTTGAAGGAACTTCGTAACTGGAGACAGCTCTCACGGTGGTGAACAAATTACTCAGTTGGTTACTCAATTGAACAGACAGCTCCAAGGTTCTCTGTATCAAGTCATATGTTCAACTTCTGCTTCACAACATCACGGTTCTATTTCGGCTCGAGGTACTTCACTCGTACCTTCTCACTATATTTATGCTTTTAAATCAGATTTTATTGTTCCACAAACTATCTGGATTCTTGATATTGGAGCTAGCTGTCATATCTGTTGTGACCTTAGTATGTTCACTAATATCTACCGAGTTGATCACACTAATATCACCCTCCCAAATAACACCACAATTCCCATTCACACAGCTCGAACAGTAAAACTTAGTGACATGCTTATTCTTCACCCTGTTTTCTATGTTCCATCTTTTCATTTGAATCTTATTAGTGTTAGTTCTTTAACAAAAACAAATAAAAATATGTCTGTGCATTTTTATCATGATTCTTATTTCATTCAGGATCATATTCATGAGTGGATGATTGGTAAAGGGGATCAGTCAAGTGATCTTTATCTCTTACACCATCAACACCCACCTGAAACATCTCATCATGTTGCATTTGTTGCTGTTTCTCCTGAGCTTTGGCATCAGCGTCTTGGTCATCCTTCTATGTCAATAGTTCAGTTCATGTCTTCTAATTTAAATCTTCCTCAGAAACTTTCAGATTATTATTGTAAAGTTTGTCATATGTCAAAACAAAAACATTTGTCTTTTCCTTCAAATAATAATAAAATTTCTGAGGAACCTTTTTCTTTAATTCACATAGATGTTTGGGGTCCTTTTCATATTACATCTGTTAAAGGTTTTTGCTATTTCCTCACTATTGTTGATGATTGCACTCGATTTACATGGATTTATTTCTTGCATTTGAAAAGTGATGTCTCAAAAGTATTTCCTGATTTTCTTAATATTGTTAAACATCAATATGGTTTCAAAGTTAAAAGCATAAGATCTGATAATGCACCAGAACTCCAATTTAAAGAATTACTTGCAAAATATGGCATTTTTCATTATCATTCTTGTGCATACACCCCTCAACAGAACTCTGTTGTGGAAAGAAAACATCAACATCTTTTAAATGTAGCAAGATCATTATATTTTCAATCAAATGTTCCTCTAGCTTACTGGCCAGAGTGTGTTTCTACTATTGCTTTCTTGATTAATCGCACTCCAACACCAATTTTAAAAGATAAAACTCCTTTTGAAATTTTAGATTCCAAACTTCCTGGTTACACTTTCTTAAGAGTTTTTGGTTGTCTTTGCTATGCATCTACACATGCACATGATAGGCATAAGTTCACCGAAAGAGCTCGAGCATGTGCTTTTCTTGGATATGAACCTGGTTTTAAAGGTTACAAAGTTTTAGATCTTGAGTCAAACCATTTGTCTATCACTCTTAATGATGTATTTCATGAGAACATTTTTCCATTCATTGATAATTCCATTCCACCAAGCATTACTTTCTTTGATGATTTAGTGAATTATAATACTGAAAAACAAAATAACAACAGTTCTTATATATATGATGATTTCATTGTTTCTTTGCCTGAAGTTAGACCTGTCACTGAGTCACAAACTGTTCTAGTGCACTGATAACTCTCTAATTTACATGTTTTAAGCATCCTTTTTAGTCCATATTTTGCATTATTTTTACCCTAACCTTAGCAGTTTTAGGTCATTAACTGTAGGAATTCGCATTTAGACCATTTAGGGTGTTGCATTCTTGTATTTGCACATTTTGGATGAAAACAGGTGCTTTAGAGCCTAAAATGGGGAGAAACAAGGTCAAATCCGAGCATGTACCCGAAGGAGCTATTGAGCAGGAAGAACAATCCGAACCCCAACCCGATCGAGGAGGATCCAAGAGAAGGAAGAACAACCGAAGACCTACCCGAGGATCAACCCGACCTTATCCTCGTGCACCCCATCGAGCAGATCCTCGGGCAGGACTGGGAAGCTAGGTTAAAAGGGTTTCCATATATAAACGCCCCTCTTCTTCCTCTCGCCCTAGCACGCCGCAGACACTCAACACAGAGAGCGAGAGCATCTGAGAGAGATCTTGAGCGACTCAAACACTTTTTCCACTTTGTGAGGATTTATTTTACATTTCTTTGCTATCCTTTTAGATTTCTACTCTATACTCTTTTACTTCTATCTTATTTTCAATACAATGCAATTTTCGTTTATCTTTGTTTTTATGTTTTCTGCAATGAGATCTCAGTAGTGAAACAAAGTTGTTAGGGATGGGATAGACAATTATGTGTTCTTGATCGGTTATGATGTCTTAGCTTGGTTGTTTATGCTATATAAATTCCTTTATAGATTGGTGTTCTTAATGCTATCAATAGACCGAGAGGTTGAGATTAGATCTAGGGTGTTTTGCCATCGAGAGATGTAGTTGAAATGCTTGAATCAATCACTGCTAGAGATTTACTCACTTAGTCTAAGAGATTAGATGTGTAAGGAGTTTATTGACAATAATGAATCGGTTTGTATTGCCTGCTTGGTCATGTTTCACCAACGAGAATTGGGTAGGGGAGTGATCAAGGTTGATTGTTTTTATCACGAGAGTGTTTTAACAAGATTTTAGAGATTCATTGTCTAGGGAATATTTGCTTGAGGCATGTAGGACATCCATACTAGTCAGGAACACTTAGGAGTCGATTACCCCATCTTTAGGAGCTTTCGTATCTTGATCGTTTACGTTTTTATTCATAACTCGACCGTATACCCGAACTGGTACTCGATCACCAGCTTCGTGTACACCTTCGAGCTGTTCATACTCTTCTTGTTTACCTGATCACTCCACCCGATCATGTACTCGAATGCTTGCATCGAGTGCTTAGGTCGTGTGGTTCTTGTTTATTTGTTCTCTTTTAATTATTTTAGGATTGTTAGATCAAACCCCATCTTTGCTTGGCATGACTTGCATTGTTCTGATCATATCTCATCTGCTAGCATAAAAACCATTTGGATTGATAACCCTTGTACTACAACTGCATAGGGAATTGATACTCTGGGTGAAAATCATGTTATCAATTTGGCGCTGTTGCCATTTGGTTGAATTCTATTTGCTACGTTTAAGATTTCAGCACTTGCTAGATCAAGTTCTATTATCTACTTTGGTTCGAAACTGACTTGTTTACATTCGTGTTTGTTTGTTTTGCATTTCAGGTACAACCCGAGCACCCACCCTACCCGTCACTCGATCACCTGGATCGGGTAGACCTTTGTGTACTCACTCAGTTCACTGATTGTGTATGCAAACATGATCCAAGGGTAGTCAACACTTGAGTCCATTCATCGATAACATGGACAGACCAAGGCTACTCCGTCAACAACAAGTCCATCAACATTAACCAACAACAATTGAGGAGATAATGAATAATCAGAATGGTCCACCAGCTCCTCAAGAGAAGACCAACGTAGGAACAGGGGGCTCCATCTACTCACACTCAGAGAAATGACATTGTTGAAACATGCTTACTTGTGTGGAGAGGAAAGTGGAAATGGATGTGTGTGTGCAATGGTATGATATGGAATGATGGGTGTTTCAATTCCCCTTATGCAGTTGCAGTATAAGAGGTGTCAATCCAGTCTGAGTGCTTGTGAACTATCAAGATATGCATATGAATCTAAGTCAAGCCAAGTGCAAAGATTGTTTGTCACTAACAATCCTATGATGATAATGATAAAAGCAGAAGGAAAATTACAAGAACTAAGAACTAGATACAAATAAAACAGAATGATTATGAACTAAGAACAGAAACAGAAACTGTAAACACTAGATATGAACTAATGCAAGACAAGTAATGAACTAGATGCTAAGTGAATGCAATGGAAATTAAACAGGAATGAAACAAGACAAACACAAATCATAAACAAGAGTTCTGGGGATGAACTCGAGCAGCACTCGACTGAGTGTAGGTCGAGTGAGTGGTCAAGCTAGACAAATCCGGGAAAACAGAGCAATTCAATAAAAACAGAGTAAAGCAAACACAGATCAAACATCAAGCAAATAATAAGATTGAGACTTTAAAATCAATAAACAAAGAAGGTTCCTGAGGATGGATTCATGGGATAAACTAACCATTGTGGTAATCTAACTTGATCAACAAATCTCAAGCAATGCTATGAGCTAACCTCTAGACATATTAATCTAAGACAAGTCTCTCCCACTCTCATGGTCAAGAGACAATCAAACCTATGCAATCCTAGACTTGCTCTCACAATGAAAAGGATCTACACAAGCAGGCATTAAGCAATACATCTCAAACCAAACAAGACCTCTAATCTCTTAGCAAGCCTAATGGTAAGCTCTAGATCTAGCCTTATCTATGCTTCTTAAACATTGGTGTGATGCTAAAAAGCTTGAGATCAGATCCTACCCTCTCAGATATAGAATCAGCATTAAGAACATCTAGCCTAGAAGAGATCTACAACAATCAAGCTTGATCAAATCAGATATACCACAAGATCAATCTATCCTAGCCCATCCTCAAGATCCTAAGAAGACTACTCACAACAAGACATGATCAAACAAATCATAAACCCAGAAATTATTGAAACTTGCATGATTAGATAGATAAGATAAAGATACAACTTTAAAGAAGAAATCAAACTCAGATTCTCAATACTTAGAAAGTTATTGAACCAACAAGTATGAGGAAATTCTTCTTTTCTAAGTACAAAATCCAAAAAGAAAATAAAAAGCAAAAGGAATAATATTCCTAAAAGGTAAAAACTAGGTTTAGAATATCGAAAAGCTGGACTAAAAATCTAGATTGTTTGGTGGCTGCAGGTACAAGGCCTTATATAGAAGGGGAGTGGAAGCCCTAAAAATGGGAAAAGTCAAAGTGGTCCACGGATCGGTCAACTCGACCAGTGCTCGGTCGAGTGACAGGTCGAGCTGGCTTCTCTTGTGCAACTCCACTCGGTCGAGTCCATCTCCCACTCGGTCGAGTGCTTCGTCGAGCTGTACTCCGGATCTTGGTTCTTCAGCCTTAACTCCCTTGTTTCCTCCTCATGATTGCTTCACATCTCTTCTCCATTGCTTTCATGCTCCTTAAGCTCCAAAATCACCTGTTTATGCATGAAAAGATGCAAATGCAATGCAACTACACTCTAATGCATGATTAGTCCTAAAGCTACACAATAATGGTGAAAATGGATAGAAAAAGATGCAAAAGATGTGAATAAACTAAGGGAAAACATGGTAAAATATATGAACATCAACACCCCCAAACTTAGTCTTTGCTTGCCCTCAAGCAAATAAACAAGACATAAGAAGGTAAGTGAGGTTTAAAAGTGGGATCTCAGCTCCTAAAGCTTGCAAATAGACCATCTAGAATCAATGTCCAAGTTACTAGTACTATGATGCAAGTTGAATGAGCTGGAAATAAAGACTTTAGACAAACATATCACAACCTTTACTGATTTAAGCCATAGATATCCACATGCATTCAAATCAACAATTTCCTTTAACATTCATTAATCAAGAACATGAATCAATTTTATGCAATGTTTAAACTCATTTGGCTTGGTAATAAAGGGTTTTGAGACAATGATGGTCTCTTATTAGAGTGGGGCTTGTCAATATCAAGGTTCTCTCATGAAAAATGGATTGAGCTTTAGAAGAATGCTAAAGGTAAGAACACCTAGACACATACAAGAATAAAACCTTGTTTACCCAAAGGTACCCAAAGTGTTTATCCTGGCAATCTAAACCCAAATGATCCTAGTGCTACCCTTTACTTCTTCTTTTCTCTTTAACCCTTTTCTCTTTTGGTTTTCAAGTCTTAGGAGATGTTTCTTATTTGATCTTTCTAGTGGAATGGGGGATTCTTTCTTATTGCTATGGTTCTCTTTTCTTCTTATTCTTAAGACATCAAAGCATTTTGCTAAACTTTTCTTTTCTTTCTTTTCTTTTCCTTAACTAGAACCATCTTAATCAACACTTTACTTCCCATCCTTTCACTAGACTTTGCTTAAACACAATCTCCTCTTAAAGACTCTACCCTTTTTCTTTCTCTTTTTTTCTTTTTTTTCTTTTCATAACAGCCAAGTCCCAAACCCAACAAGTGAACCACCTAGTCCTATCTAGTTTGGAAAATGCAAACTAGAACTACACAAGGTCTTACTCTTGTCAGTTCAAACCTAACACTTTCTACCAAGCTCAATCCCAAAAATAGGCCTCACACACACAAGAATAAACAAGGCTTGAAAGAAGGTTTGGTTAAGGGGTAGGGGAACTGATCTTAATGATTTAATCAGCTAATTGGATCAACAAGAGTGGTAAAAAGGAGAAAGATGATCCAAATATGTATATGGTATCCATGAGTTTAAAGCAATGCATACATTGATAATTAACAGTCAATATTAGGTTCTTATATATAGGAAATGGCATCAAATCACAACATGCTTCAATTTAGACCAGCAACAATGCAAGAATTCAATGCTTGGTTCAATCTTATGCTTCCTACTACTCAACTAGCATCAAAATACTAATAACTTGGGCATTGATCCTAGTCTAGTGAATTAAGCAAGCTAACAAGGAAATAATCATCATAGATCCCTAATGCAAATATTATACAATTCTACATGAAACATGCTAAACAAGATCCTAATATGCAATGCAAACTACATGAACACTCTTTTTTTATAAAGTTTTTTTCAAAATTTTTCAAATTTTTATGGTTTTTCTATGCCTTAGATGCTAATGCAAATGCTAACATGATGATGATAAAAATTTGAAATAAGAAAACAAAACACAACATCAAATGCTATCTAGAACCCTCCCCCAAACTTAAATCACACAGTCCTCTGTGTGAAAGAAATTTGTAAGAGGATTCAAGACTATAAACAAAAACAAAACACAACATCAAATGCTATGGTATAAACAAGGGAAGGTGATGATGGTACCTTAGGGATTGTGGAAGAAGTTGTCCACATCCATCTGCATGCTATCATAGGAGTAGTTGGGGTCAGGCTGGTGGCTTGGAGAAGGACTTTGGGGCAGCTCGATGACTCCAATCGATCTTGACTCGGTCGAGTACATGTCCGAGTGGGGGGGTCGAGCTGGACCGCGAATCTCCATAAGGTGGGCCTGCTGCTGGCAGAACTGCTGGTAGAGAGCTGGATCCATGTAGTATTGAGGTGGGATGGGAGGGTATAATGGATAACCTGGATAAGCAGCTGGAGGTGGGAAGCCATAAGGTGGTCTGGGAAGGTGCTCGGCCGAGTGCATCGGAGGTGCTCGGTCGAGTGGGTGCTCGAGTGACCCGGTCGAGTGCCTCGAAACTTGATGTTCTCGGGTACTTGAGCTCCTCTTCCTCTGATTTGGCTCATACATTGAAGCCCTGGCTGGTTCCACAGGATTCACAACCCTTGAAAGTGCTCTAGTTGAGCTGCTTCTCCTCAAAGGGCTTGAATGTTGGCTAGGAGATGAGTTTCCACTCTTCAGCTCAGCAATCTCCTTCTTCAAACCTTTGATTGACTTAGCCATGTTGGTCACCTTCTTCTTCAGCTTATCAAACCTCTTTCCATGCCACTTGCCCCATTTTTGCAAAAGAGTTAATCTCTTGGCATTCTCCCTCACTCCTCTACTATCTCTTGGGTTGGGTCATAATCTTCAAAGTAGAACTGCTCCTCTCCATCACCTACTTGTGCATTCTCAGCTTCCTCAACTCTATGTTGAATCACTCCATCAAACCAATGCTCCTCAGCTGGCCAAAAATCAATGTTGGCTCCTTCTTGAATGGTGGTGAGCTCTTGGTTGGGCAATATGAGTTGCTTTTTCCCAAGTGTTGGAAGCTCAAAGTTGAAGATGTGGTTCCCTTGATGCTTCTCCTTGGCTAGGATGAGAGTGGAGGTAAGGTAGCTTGAGTCAATCCATCTTGATAAGACCCTTTCTCCTCTAAGTTGGATGTCAGCAGCTTGAAGGATTGGAGTGATGATGCCTCCAATGGTAAGTGCTCCTCTTGAACCCTTGTTCTCAAGCTTGCCTACCCAACTCCTCAAATAAATCATGTGGTCTATCAGTACCATTGCAAGATCAGTCTCCACAGTGCTACCAAGGATGATGGTTCCATTCCTTGCTTGAAGAAGAACTCCATTGAGAGCCAAGTCAATCATCTTCAGCTCTCCCTCATTGATGTTTCCAGTCTCCTTTCTTGCAAAGAAAGTATTGGCAAAGAGCCTTATGGTAATACCTCAAGACTGGGCTCCTAATCCTTGAGCTCTTGGAGTTGGAGGATGAGTAGTACTTGTCATCCCCAATGGTTTCCCACACAGCAAACAATTCTTCTCTTGGAACCATCATGCTCCTATGGCTCCCAACCTCAAAACCAAACACATCAGCCAGCTTCTTCAATGAAAGCTCATGCTTTTTCCCTTTGATGGTGAAGGAGATATGACCAGCTCCTGCTTCAGCATCTTTCCTCAAGTATTGGTGTAGCTTGACAGTGGCTAGGAACTCACAGCTTTCCTCTCTATACCCTTCCATGCAAAGCCCCATGAACTTGGTAAGGCTGCTCTTCTCAAAAAGACATTCCACATCTTCATCAATAGCAAGCTTCTCCATAGTCTCCTTGTGTGGATACCTAGTTCCCAGGAACTCCATCCTCATGAAAGCATCATAAAGCTGCTTCTTAGATAGCCCACAAGACTCAGCCTCTCCATCTTCCATCAATTCTTCTTCTTCACTCTCCTCCTCACTTTCACTTTCACTCTCTTCTTGCTCCACTTCAACTGCTGGCCACTTCCCTTTGGCTCTGTATCCTCTTATTATCTCATCAATAGTAGGCTCCCTTTCCTCCTCACTCTCAGTCCTCTCAGGATCCTCCTCAACTGGCTTTTTCCTGAGACTCGGCACCTGGCTCGACCAACTGCTCGAACCAGCACTCGGTCGAGTAGTCGATCGAGTGGACCTTCGAGTGGCTCTCCTAGCTTCACCTCTTGGTTCAAGGTCAGCATCACGACGTTCCATGGAGCTTGCAGCGGCTTTTTGAGACTTCTTGGTGATCTTAGAAGACATTTTCAAAAAGAAACTGAAGGGAAATAGACTCAAAGCTCAAAGTTAATAGGTTAGTAACCCAAAAACTTGAAAGAACAAAGCTAGAGCAAGAGATGAACTTTGAGAGAGATCTTAAAGCTTGAATTTAAATATTTTGAGCAAATGAGAGAGTGTGAGAGGTTTAGGATCGATCAAGTGCTATTTAAAGAAGCCTAGGAGACAAGAAAACAAGGGTGGAGCGTCCTTACATTTCAAATTTGAATTGGGAATCTTTGACTTGCTTTTTGGCTGCCACTCGACCCCACACTCGACCAGCACGTGGTCGAGCTCCTTGACCAAGTTTGAAATTTCAAAACTTTTCTCCTTGTTCTTCCCTCCACTCGATCATTCTAGAAGAATGGGAATCGAATGGGCCTCAATTAGTACCCAGCTCGGCCGAGTACCTCTCCTTTTGTGGTCGAGTGGGCCTGCGAGCCTTCTTCTCCATGTCCACATCTCCCCTTACCCAACTACATTCTCACCTAAAAGCCTGTCCAACAAAAACATAAAACAAAACACATCAAAGCTACTAGGAAATTAAACCATATGTACAAGGGATACCTTAGGGACTTCCTCCCTAGTGAGCTTGTTTATAGTCACTAAGCTTGACTTTGGTTTCCCTCTTAACTTTGGTTCAAATACCAAGGAGGTGATGAAATCCTCCCTGGAACCTCTTGGTCACTGTGAAGTTGATCCTTGATCACCTCACCCTTAGCACACAAACCATACTTCTTTTTGATTTTGAGCCTTGCCCTTGCCTTCCTCAAAGACCTCTTGTTCAGCTTGACTTGAAGATCCTCAACCATACTAGTCAGCTCCTGTACTGACCTCTTAAGCTTCTCAACAGAATCCTCTTGAAGTGGAGGCTCAGCTTTAGGGTCTCCTTCATCCTTGAACACCTCATGATCAACTTTCTCCTTAATAGTGAAGGGTTGATCATCAATGGTAGGCAGGTTGGTTGGGTTATAGATGTTGAACTTCATGACCACATATTCAGCAATGTTCAAGGTCACAATACCTTCCTTGACATCAATGACTGCTCCAACAGTAGCTAAGAATGGCCTCCCTAACAAGATTGGATCCTCAGGCTCCTTGTCCATCTCTATCACCACAAAGTCAGTGTGAATCCTTGCCTTCCCTATCTTGAGTGGGACATTCTCCAACCTTCCAACTACCTCTCTATTTGTCCCATCAGCTAGAAGCACATGGAGATTGGTAGATTTGAAATCAGTTCTTCCAAGCTTTTGGGCTATGGAGTAAGGCATGACACTTGTTGAAGCTCCCAAATCACAAAGACATTGATTGTAGTGAAGATAGCTGATTGTGCAGGGTAGATAGAAAGGTCCTGGATCACTGAGCTTTACTGGAATGATCACTCCTCCAAGGTTCTAAAGATCCTTCTCATCTTGAGCTTCAGCCCTCTTACTAGACAAATCAAGCAAAAAATTTTTGTAGAGAGGATATGGCTCATACTGTTCCAAGGCAGGTCCTCTCTCCTCTTCTTGGTAAGCTATGATGATCTCTTGAATGGCTGACACTTGTTCCTCTTTCTCAACCAAAGCTTCTTCTTTCAAAACCCTCTCTTCCTCTTGTTACTTAGCCAACATTGCCTTTTTCTCAATGATTTCCATTAATTCCCTAATCTTCTGTGCTTTGAAACGCCCAGGGAATGGTAGTGGAGGCTTGTAAGCAGGAGGAATGTACTTAGCAGGCTTGACAGCTTCGGAGTCTTCAGCTCGATCGACCACTCGAGCATGCACTCGATCGAGTGTGTGGTCGAGCTCCTGGTCGAGTTCTCCTGCGAGCTCTTGTTGCTTTGCACAGATGTCACTTGGGGCTTCAGTAACTGATGAATTCCCCCAAACTTGGACTTCACTGTCCTCAGTGACTTCTTCCTCTTGAATTAGAATGGCTTTGGCTGTGAACTCCCTTGGATTTTGAACAGCCTTTCCAGGGAGTTGGTTGGGTTTTGGAGCTGAAGAAGAGGCTAGGTTACTCTCCATGTACTTCACTCTAGAATTAAGACCTTCAAACTTCATGTTCAGGTCATTATATTGGGATGTAAGCCTTTGGTTTAGCTCAGCAAACTGCTTGGCTTCCTCAATCTTCCCTTGTGTTTGACCAATCAACAGCTGCTGTATCATAGCTCTAAGGTCTTGTTCTTGGCCTTGGTTAGTCTGAAACCCTGGTGGGGGACACAACTGGGGCTGGAACACCTGCTGCTGTTGTTTGGGGATATAGTTTTGGAACCCTTGAGGCTGTTGAGGCTGTTGAGGAGGATAGACTTGATCTTGTGGGTTAGCCACATTGGTACTCCTATAAGATAGGTTGTTGTTCTTGAAACCACCTTGGTTGTAGCCCTTGAATCCACTTTGGTTTTGCATATAGCAAAGCTCAGCAAACTCATTCTCCCCCTCTTGAACTGGAGCTTCTTCTTCACCAATGAAGTGAATGGATTTGGACTGGCTGAGGAGTATTTTGTCAAGTTTCTCATTGACCATCTTCAAATCCTTCTTGTACTTGTCCTCTTGATCAGTGGAGGAACTCCTTATGGTCCTATCATAGTCTTCATTATAATTGCCATCTGACTGAGCAAGATTCTCAACTAACTCCCAGCCTTCATCCACATGCTTGTTGAGGAAGTTTCCATTGGAGGCTGTGTCAAGAAGCATTCTGAACTTGGGAAGCACTCCTCTATACAATGTGCTCAACAATGACTCCATACTGAAACCATGATGAGGGCATTGAGTTTGATAGCCCTTGAATCTCTCCCAAGCTTTACAAAAGCTCTCATTGTTTCTTTGAGCAAATCCAGAGATCTCATTTCTCAATCTAGCAGTCCTAGCATTGGAGAAGAATTTGGCCAAGAAAGCCTTCTTACATTGGTCCCAAGTAGTGATAGCACCAGTGGGCAGAGTCTTCTCCCATAAATGAGCCTTGTCCCCAAGAGAGAAAGGGAACAACCTCAGCTTGAAACTATCTTCACTTACTCCATTGATCTTGGTAAGACCACATATTCTGTCAAACTCATCAAGATGATCAAGTGGATCCTCCATAGGCAATCCATGAAACTTATTGGCCTGAATCATTGAGATCAATCCACTCTTGATCTCAAAGTTGTTGTTGGCAACTGTTGGTGGTACAATGCCAGCTCTTTGGTTGTGTGTGTTGGGTGCATCTCCAGCACCAATATGTCTTGGTCTCTGAACCTGATCTTGATGATCCATAGCTACTGGAACCTCTTGTTGTTGCTGAACAACCCTCTTCTTCTTGGATCCCAAACCCTTTATCAACTTGTTGATACTGTTACTATGCCTTAGAAGATTGTCCTTTCCTTTGGACCTTGTGTGCATCAACGAACGCAAACGATTTTTCCCGAGCAAGCGACTGAGCACAGGCTCAAGTAGGAAGGTAGGGCGACTGGAAAAAGAGGCTTACAGAGATCCGGGGTCTGGCTCGATCAAGTGCTCGATCACTACTCGGTCGAGTGGTGGTCGAGTGACTGGTCGAGTGGTACCTGAAATGGAACTTCAACCCCAAACACAAGATTCAAGTGCAGAAACTTCACAAATCGATAAAAGAACTTAATCTTAGACTAATATGGATCCTAAATGTCACAAAAACTAACTCAAACAGGCAACGGCGCCAAATTGAAACATGCTTACTTGTGTGGAGAGGAAAGTGGAAATGGATGTGTGTGTGCAATGGTATGATATGGAATGATGGGTGTTTCAATTCCCCTTATGCAGTTGCAGTATAAGAGGTGTCAATCCAGTCTGAGTGCTTGTGAACAATCAAGATATGCATATGAATCTAAGTCAAGCCAAGTCCAAAGATTGTTTGTCACTAACAATCCTATGATGATAATGATAAAAGCAGAAGGAAAATTACAAGAACTAAGAACTAGATGCAAATAAAACAGAATGATTATGAACTAAGAACAGAAACAGAAACTGTAAACACTAGATATGAACTAATGCAAGACAAGTAATGAACTAGATGCTAAGTGAATGCAATGGAAATTGAACAGGAATGAAACAAGACAAACACAAATCATAAATAAGAGTTCTGGGGATGAACTCGAGCAGCACTCGACCGAGTGTAGGTCGAGTGAGTGGTCGAGCTAGACAAATCCGGGAAAACAGAGCAATGCAATAAAAACAGAGTAAAGCAAACACAGATCAAACAGCAAGCAAATAATAAGATTGAGACTTTAAAATCAATAAACAAAGAAGGTTCCTGAGGATGGATTCATGGGATAAACTAACCATTGTGGTAATCTAACTTGATCAACAAATCTCAAGCAATGCTATGAGCTAACCTCTAGACATATTAATCTAAGACAAGTCTCTCCCACTCTCATGGTCAAGAGACAATCAAACCTATGCAATCCTAGACTTGCTCTCACAATGAAAAGGATCTACACAAGCAGGCATTAAGCAATACATCTCAAACCAAACAAGACCTCTAATCTCTTAGCAAGCCTAATGGTAAGCTCTAGATCTAGCCTTATCTATGCTTCTTAAACATTGGTGTGATGCTAAAAAGCTTGAGATCAGATCCTACCCTCTCAGATATAGAATCAGCATTAAGAACATCTAGCCTAGAAGAGATCTACAACAATCAAGCTTGATCAAATCAGATATACCACAAGATCAATCTATCCTAGCCCATCGTCAAGATCCTAAGAAGACTACTCACAACAAGACATGATCAAACAAATCATAAACCTAGAAATTATTGAAACTTGCATGATTAGATAGATAAGATAAAGATCTACAACTTTAAAGAAGAAATCAAACTCAGATTCTCAATACTTAGAAAGTTATTGAACCAACAAGTATGAGGAAATTCTTCTTTTCTAAGTACAAAATCCAAAAAGAAAATAAAAAGCAAAAGAAATAATATTCCTAAAAAGGTAAAAACTAGGTTTAGAATATCTGAAAAGCTGGACTAAAAAATCTAGATTGTTTGGTGGCTGCAGGTACAAGGCCTTATATAGGAAGGGGAGTGGAAGCCCTAAAAATGGGAAAAGTCAAAGTGGTCCACGGATCGGTCAACTCGACCAGTGCTCGGTCGAGTGACAGGTCGAGCTGGCTTCTCTTGTGCAACTCCACTCGGTCGAGTCCATCTCCCACTCGGTCGAGTGCTTGGTCGAGCTGGACTCCGGATCTTGGTTCTTCAGCCTTAACTCCCTTGTTTCCTCCTCATGATTGCTTCACATCTCTTCTCCATTGCTTTCATGCTCCTTAAGCTCCAAAATCACCTGTTTATGCATGAAAAGATGCAAATGCAATGCAACTACACTCTAATGCATGATTAGTCCTAAAGCTACACAATAATGGTGAAAATGGATAGAAAAAGATGCAAAAGATGTGAATAAACTAAGGGAAAACATGGTAAAATATATGAACATCAATTGTGCCACCTGCTGTCCAGAACAATAACTTTGAGATAAAGAGTAGTCTCATCCAGATGATACAAAGCAACAAGTTTCATGGATTGCCAATGGAGGACCCATTGGACCATCTAGATGAGTTTGATAGTCTCTGTAGCCTCACCAATATCAATGGAGTTAGTGAAGATGGATTCAAACTCCGGCATTTCCCATATTCTTTGGGAGTCAAAGCACACATATGGGAGAAATCACTCCCCAAGGAGTCCATCACCACCTGGGAAGCATGCAAGAAGGCGTTTCTAGCCAAATTCTTCTCCAGCTACAGAACCGCAAGGCTGAGAAATGACATCTCCAGCTTTGTTCAGAAAAGCAATGAGACGTTCAGTGAAGCTTGGCAACGTTTCAAGGGATACAAAAGTAGATGCCCTCATCATGGATTCAACCATGCTTCATTGCTAAGTACACAGTATCGAGGTGTAATCCCTAAGATCAGGATATTGCTGGACACCGCAAGCAATGGTAACTTCCTCAACAAGGATGTCGATGAAGGTTGGGATCTAATGGAGAACTTGGCTCAATCTTATGGCCATTACAATGAGGAGTATGATCGCACAATACGCTCTTCTGGAGAGGATGATTCCAAGTACAAGAGAGAAATGAAAGCCCTAAATGACAAGTTGGATAAACTCCTCAGCCAGCAGCAGCATGTCAATACCATCTCAGAGGATGACCAGTTTCCGCAACAAGATGGGGAGAGTGCTCAGCTAGAGGATGTGAACTACATCGACAACCAAGGAGGTTACAACAAAGGGTACAACAACTACAAACCGAACCCGAATCTGTCATATCGTAACCCCAATGTTGCAAATCCTCAAGACCAAATCTACCCATCCATAATCCAAGGGAACCAGGGCCAGCAAAAGCCATTTGTTCAATACAATCAAGGCTATGCTCCTAAGCAGAAATATTCTGGTACTTACCATCAACCAATTGCACCACCTGGATTCCAACAACAGCAAAGCCCGCAGAACGTATATGAAGAAGCTGATCTACGCCGCCTAATTCAGCAGATAATACAGAGTCAAGCATCGGCTGCTATGGACAATGCAAAATGGTCTGCGGAGATGAGCAACAAGATCGATCCAGTACTACATATCCGAGTATGAACCCGAGCCTTAACCCGAGGAGACTGATCGAGCACTGATTCGAGAATCACAAACCGAATAACATCCCAAGGCTGAACCCGATGACATACTCGATGATGGTGATCGGATGATACATCGAGTAGACGTTCAGATGACAGATCAACCTCAGCTGCCTACAGCAGAGGAAGGGGAATTAGAGAAAAGGTTCATAGCTGCTCTTGACATCCAATTAGAGGCGCTTGCAGAGCGTATGTCCAAGCGAAAAGCCCCACCTCCTAAGCTCTTGCCACCACATGAACTTCAAGAGGAAATCATCAAGGAGACAACTCAGCTGGAGACTGAGGTTAAGGAAGCTGTTAAAGAAATTCGGAATGCAATTCTAAGGAGTGGAGTGTGTTTAGATCCTGAAATGCGAATTGAGGAGAAATTGGAGGATCCTGGCTCTTTTACATTGCCATGTTTAATAGGACTTCAGATTTTCGACAATTGCTTGTGCGATTTGGGAGCTTCAGTCAGCATCATGTCACTATCAGTTGCCAACAAGATGGGTTTCAACAGTTTTAAACCAAGTAGTCTGTATTTGGTTCTAGCTGATAGAACAATCAGACACCCCATTGGTATCCTGGAAAACTTGCTTCTCAGGATTGGAAGAGTGGAAGTTCCTACTGATTTCATGATCCTTGATATGAATAAGGAACCAGACGATCCAATGATCTTAGGAAGACCATTCTTGGCAACAGTAGGAGCAGTGATTGATGTGAAACAAGGGAAGATTAGAATTGAGCATGGAGAGCACTTCAAAATGGAATTTGGCATAAAAAAAGGAATTAAAAGGCCAACCATTGATGGTCAAGCTTTTTCCACCCAGACGAAACAAAGAAGGGTCAAGCATCACAAAGAAGTCCATACTACATTTTCTGTGGAACCGGGACAAGACCAGGAAGATTGGTTGAGCCAGCCTGTTTCAGTGGGGAGGATTACAGAACCTCTCCCTCCTAAAATCCATGCTTAAAGAGCATGAAGAGTCAAGCTTAGTGACTTAAAACAAGCTCACTTGGGAGGAAGTCCCAAAGGTATCCTTTATTTTCTTTTAATTTAATTTTATTTATTTTGTCTTATTTTAGGTCTTTACATATTTACATACACTTATATATAAAAAAAGGAAATTTTAGGGAACCTGAGGCTCTACCTGAATCCATACCCGACGCGCCTGATCGTGTTCCCACTCGGGTGGTGAGTGGAGTCCGAATTCCACAAAACCCTAGCCCACTCTCGGAGAAGCCCAAGAAGCCAACTCTCTCTATTTAAGGAGCCTCAACCTCACAAACTTCATAAGTTTTCTCTAAACCCTAAAACTCTTTGTCTTCCAAACTTCTCTTTTCCTAGAATCGAGTTTTTCAATCTTTCTGGACTAATCCTATTAATCTCGGCTTAGTCGCTGTTTTTATCTTCAAGGATTTACCAGTGACACCAAAGATGAAGACCTGCCAAAAATGGGGAGCAAATCAACCTCCGCCGTTGCAAGAACCGGAGGTGAAGCCGTCGAACCTCGTGATTCCCAAGGAAGAGGAGACGTTTCGCATTCCCAACCGTTGAGTGGACGTTTCCAATCCCCAACCCGATGCTCAACCCGATCTGTCATCCGAGCAGGTGCTTGAGCAATCGATCGTGCAGACCCCCGAGTTTGCTCACCAAGCCCGGTAGCGAGTGCCGTCCGCTGATCTCCTCGACGTAGGGACCTGTCTAGGTCCGAGAGAACCGTCACCGACCCAATGGAGGTCGATTCAGATGCTCGGAGGAGATCCAAACCTCCAGGTTGAAAAGCAGAGCTGCGGTTGAAAGGGGGAAGAGACCAGCCTCTGAAAAGGTTGAGAAGGTAGCTGAAAGAGTGGCGGAAGAAGAAGATAAAGACGAAGGAGGAGAGTCATGACCGCAAGGAGGAGCAGAGAGAACACACCCGGCTGATGCAAAATGAGGTTGAGACTCCAGCTAAGCTCTTCAAAGTCCTCCGCAAGATGAGTTTTGTAGGAACCTGCTGCCCTCACCGTGAAAAAATGAAGCAGTTGGGCATCGCTAGAGATGTTGAATTCCTTTTCGACATGTGCTACCTGGACAAGATGATGCGAGCCAACCTCGAAGCCTATGAGGAGGAGACGGTCCACTTCCTTTCCACGCTGCAGTTTCACTACTTTGAAGACCACCCGACCCTACTACCCGATGGGAGGATCGGGTTCATCATTTTCTCCGTGCGCAACATTGAGTACCGACTTACCTTCAAGGAGATGGAGAAGCTGTATGGTTTCAAGGCTGGGAGTGGAGAAAACATGGAGGTGAGCAAGGAGGAGATGAAGTCCCTATGGCTGACAATAGGAGACAAGCTTCCCTACAAGTCTACAAGCTCCAAATCTGCTCAAATAAGGAGCCCTGTTTTGAGGTATTTTTGCAAGTCCCTAGCCTTCACTCTATTTGCTAGGAAGGAGACTGGGAATGTGAATGACCATGAGCTCCAACTGTTAGATATTGCTTTGTGTGGAGTATTACACAATGCTAGAGATGGTAGACCGCTGGTAGGGGATGCTGCGGACACTAGCATGATCTTTGTGCTGCTCGATCAGTTCCTGTACCTGAAATCCTAGGCAATGAAAACCGAGAGGAGAGAGGGAGATGGAGAGATCTCCATAGGAGGATTGGTCACACCAATTTTGGTGGCCTGCGATGTGCCTTTGAAGGGAGTGGTACATGAGCCGAGATGGCTAGGTATCGAGTACCTGACACTGGCTAGATTCTTGGCCTATGACAGGCCAAATGACATGTTGCTCTTCAAATTCGTTCATCCAGCTGTCGGAGCCACCCAAATGATCCTTCCCAACGTCGTGTGCTCAAAAATCCGGCTAGGGGACAACATAGACTTCACGCCACCATTGGAGGAGCTGTACAACCCTGAGGAGGAATCCGAAGCTGAAGAGAGAGAGAGAGCCGACTGGGCAAGGACAGGGAGACAATTCGGAGGACTACAACTTTGAGGAGTATGTTTCTTCCCAAAAGCAACTTCTTGGGGTGAGGGAATCTCACAAGAGGATCGGATGGTTGAAGAGGATGAACAAGTTCCTGGCTAGGAAAGTGAAGGACCTTACCAGCTCAGTGAAGGTGATGGGAGGACAGATCAGGGAGTTGCAAGACAAGGCAAGCTGTGTGATATATCATGGTTTTTAGGTGTTTTTAGCCATGATATAAGTTTTATTTATAGAGTCTTTCTGGTGTTTTTAGAGTCTTTTTGAGTCTTTATAGGATTTAGCATGGATGAGAGCAAAATGGAGCTAAATAGGAGGATTTGCAGCACATTCAAGCATTGAGGCTAAACTGTGAAGTTGGGAGACAAGTTCAGAGATATGCATCGGTCGATGCAAGTTATGGTGTCGATCGAAGCATCATCCAACAGACAAATTGGAAGTTTTCCCACAAGTTTTGAAGATTTACAAAGCTGCCCTAAAGTTTTTCATATTTGCATCATTAGTCCCTGGACGTTTTTAGGAATATAAATAGGTTTTCTAGGTCATTGTTTGGACCTAAGCTTTATTTTTCCCTATAACTGTTGAGAGCAAAACCCTGAGAGATTTTTAGAGAGCTTTTGGAGAGAAGAATCTATACTCCTTCAGAAAAGATTCAGAACTCCTTTTCTTCTTCTGTTAATCTCTTAATGCTATCTATTTTATTCATGATTTGTGTTCTTACAATTATGTCTGAGTAGATCTGCTTGTTAGGTTTAGGGTTTCTCATTAGGGATTTCATGGATTGTTAGATTGATTAATTGTTTGGATTCATTATCTTTCTTGTTCTTCACCATATATTATTTTTAATGCTAGATCTTTGATTAGACATCTGGATTTGGATCTTAGGATTATTAATTGATATGAGAATATAATTGATTTTCCTCACAAAAATCGTTGGTGAGCAAAATTACTTTTTGTGAAGAGATTTGAATTAGTGATTTTGTGAACTTATTTAAACTTGATTTTATTGCTGATTTTTAACTTCAATTTTGCTAAGAGACTTGGATTTTCGGGTTCTAAAACTTAGATAGTATTTGCAGTGAGAACTGATTTATTTTACAATTGTGTTAGGGGTTCAAGAACGGTGCTTAATTGTTGAATCCTGCTTGATTAATTAATTGTTCTAGTTTTCCATGATTTCCTGAGAATTTCCCTAGGCCTAGCGTATATTTCTATTGATTTACAACTCTTTTATTTTTTATTCTATTTTGCTATTTAATTACAATATTTCTGTTTAGCATAATTAAAAATTTATTAAATCTATTGTGTGAATCTGGAGTTCTTGTGGATTTGATCTCTAAGTACTATAACTGATCTCTTAATTTGAAAGAGTAGCTCTAGGGTAAATTTGAGCATATCAAATTTTGGCGCCGTTGCCTGAGACTCTTTTGATTCACCATTAGATTAAAATCTTTGATTTTGTCTAAATTTTTTCTTTTTCTGTTTTACTCACACGCTTTTGTTCTTTTTCTCTTGTGTGTTTAAGGTACATGCCTAAGCCTAGCACCAGGAAAAATTCTACTGGTCCAGTTGTTAAGCTTACAAACCAAGAGTTAGGGACACCAGAGCGTGATAACACAAAAGCAGCCAAGTCAGCGAAGATGGCCAATACAATCATATTGAGACCTGATGAGGCTGGAGTTTTGAGGGATCAAGAGGGGCATGTGCGCAACAAACAAGGCCAAAAACTTGATGCTGACGGACGGGTTATTCAGGAAGAACTCCTCGTGGTCGATGAGAATGCACGTTGCGTCGACCGACGGAATGATGGCATCGATCAACGCAACCAAGATGGCATCGACCGATGCAATGTTGGCGTCGATCGACGCAATGCCAGAGCTGGTGCGAATGGTGCAGATTTGGATGGTAATGACCAGCAAAACCTTCAGGGCAGACGGGACAACAATGGAGAGCTTGTCAAGACTCTTGCGGACTTCAACAGACCAGACTTATTCTATGAGAACCGTTCCGCAATTGTCCCTCCTCCATTTTCAAGGAATGGTTTTGAGCTGAAGCCTGCCTACTTTGTTCTTGTGGGACAAAGGCCATTCCAGAACGTGCCACATGAGAAGCCTCCAGACCATATTGAACATTTTGAGGATATAGCCACAAGTATCAAAGCTAATGGAGTCATAGAGGACTATCTCTACTGCAAGCTTTTCCCCTACTCTATTGCTGGGGAAGCTTCTCATTGGCTAAGGCAGCTCAAACCAGGGTCTCTGAAGACCTGAAATGACATCAAGGTGGCATTCTTGAACTACTTCTATGATGATGCGATGTCTGATGAGCTGAGGATTAAGCTCTCTACCTTTAGACAAGGACCTACTGAATCTTACAAATCTGCTTGGGTAAGGTTCAAAGCATACCAGAGAGATTGTCCGCATCATTGGTTCTCAGACGTGCAGTTGATTAGTATCTTCTTCAGTGGTATTGATTGGAGGTATCAGATGGCTTTGGATGCTGCTAGTGATGGAAACTTCAAGACAAGATACCCAGATGACGCTGAAAAGTTGATAGAAAGACTAGCATCAAGCAATAGCACTAAGAATGCAGACCTAGAGCGGAAGAGAGCACATGAAGGCCATGATTCAAATCAGTTTGCTACAGTGAATGCTAAGTTGGATACAGTGCACAATATTCTTGTGGGAAAGAAGTCTGTCCATTTTGCTGAAGATGTTGAGACTTTTGAGCCAAAGCCAGAGATTACAGAAGAAGATGTCAACTATGTGTATGAAGCTGGGTATCAAAATCAAAGATTTGGTCAGGAGAATTCCTTCACAAGAAATCCAAATAAAAACTTCACTAGGAACTATGGTTCTTCTTCTTACCAACCCCTCCCTCCACCCAATTTAGAGAGCAAGATGGAATCAATGATTGGACAGATTTTGAAAGGTCAACAGAAGTTAACAGTGGACTTCAATGGGAAGATTGATTCTGTATACACTGAGCTGACTGGGAAGTTCAATGCATTAAACACTCATGTTAAGAAGATGGAGAATCAAGTGATTCAAACTGATGGGTCTGTTAAACGACAAGATGAATTTCTTTCTGGAAGAACATAGTCGAACCCCAAGCATGCTTGTAATGTAATTTTGGTGAAGGAAGAAGACGATGATAAAGTAGCGGATGCTGCATCGGCCAATACACAGATGCATCGATCGATGCAACCACCATCTAGCGTCGATCAATGCATCACAAGCATCGATTGACACCCCCCACAGACAGCTTCGGTTTCTCTTCCAGTTCCACCGTCTGATTCAGAGAAAGCTTATAAGCCTAAGTTTTCTTTTCCTAAGCCTAGGAGGTCTAAGTAGGAGACTGAAGAAGCTAGATGCAAGGCTATGATGGATAAGATGATGATTGAGATGCCTTTGATTGATGCAGTCAAGTTTTCTCCTGGGATTAAGCGGTATGTGAAGAGAATGGTATCAAATGGTTTGAGCCCTGAGGAAGGAGCACTGCTTACCAAGGATGTTAGTGCGATTCTGTTGAAACAGCCTCCACAAAGGAATTAAGAGAGGAAAGAGACAGTGGTTGTATCTGAGAAAGTGAGTGCAGTGATTCAGAGTAGGATTGCAGAGAAGTTACCAGATCCTGGAAGTTTTGTGTTAGATTTTTCTATCTCCACAGGAAGGTTTCCTCATTCTCTTTGTGATCTCGGTTCAAGTATCAACTTGATGCCACATTCAGTTGTTGTAAGACTTGAGATGGCATATTTCAAGCCAACTAAGATCTCTCTTATCTTAGCTGATCGATCCAGAAGGATTCCTGAAGGTGTTTTAGAGGATATTCCAATCAAGATTTGGAGATTGCATGATTCCCACTGACTTTGTGGTGTTGAAGTATGACAAAGAGCCTAGTGATCCTCTCATCTTAGGACGCTCATTCCTAGCTACAGCTGGTGCCATCATTGATGTGAAAAAGGGACACATAGCTCTGAATGTAGATGATTTGGTTATGAACTTTGAGATGGACAAGCTGAGAAGAGCTCCCACTATTGATGGTCAGACAGTTTTTGTGGAAATTGCTTCTGAGGGTTATCCGCTCATAGAGTTTCATGGAGATATTACTGCTGGGTATGTCAAAGAGTTGGAGCCTGTTGAGAAAGTGAGCAAGCAAGCTGTTAAGCTTGAAGATTGGAGTGGATATCATCTAATCAATACTAGAGACCATAATGAGGTTCTGATCTATGACAAGTGGCTGGTAGATGATGTTTTTGTAATGGAAACACGGGTTGCTGAGGAAAGTTGCAGAATCGTTGAAGAAACACGAGTTTCAGGCTCAGCATCGATCGATGCAGCTGTAGCATCGATCGACACACCTCCACGAGAACGTCTAGACTTGTCCAAAACCGATGATTCTCGAGTTGATTCCTTAGCTGCAAGTCCTAGACCAGTTGTAAAGTTGAAATCTCACCATTCCACAGTCAAGAACCCACAAGTAAGGCCAAGGTACACATCTTCTTCACCCAAGCCTTCTCCTATCATCAATAAGACTTTCAAAAGTACAAAAACTGTTTTGCAGTTAACCAAGCCACAAGATCATCGTAGAGCGCTTGTTTCTTCTGTTGATGATTTTGTAGGACGTAAAAGAAACCCAGCCATACACAAGTCTCACCCTGGTCCTGTTCCTCATGTCCTTGGCAGATCTCATTCAAAAACTGCCTACACACCACCTTGGATGATGAGACATTCCTCTCAGAAGCATTCATTGCAATGTTCCGATCCATCGGATGCCTGAGATCTGACACAGTCAAGCTAATGACTGAAAACAAGCGCTTAGTGGGAGGCAACCTCTAAGCGCTTAGTGGTAGGTTTTTCTTTTTCATTTTTCTTTTGATTTTCATTTATTTTTATTTTATTCGCCAATCTCTTACTTGATAACACTGGAGACAATGTTATTTAAGTCTGGGAGAGGCAGTTACTAACTACGTTTTTTTTGAGAGTCGAAAAAAAAAACTGTTTTATTGAGTCAAAATTTTTGTTGGGAACTATGATTTTTCTTTTTAGTGTATTGCCTTGGTTGATTAATGCTGCAGATTGAATCCAAAATCCGACTAATGAAAAATCCAATGGCTGGCCAGTGAACCACAGAACATCCAAATTTCCAATAGAATCCACAAAAGCTTGAGTTAATTTCAGCGTTTTTCTTTGTACCTCATCAAGGATATTGATGTTCATAGGGCTTGACTACTTGTTCCTATATGACAAGTAAGATTTCAGAAAAGCAAAAAAAATTGGTACTCCTCTCCCTTATTTAAGTTTAAAAGATTTTTCCTGAGAGCTTTGTTTTAAAATAAGAAGAATAAAAGATGTGATGATTTTGATCAGTTTAGAGGGATAGGTAAATTACCTGTGACCCCATTATTCTACTCTTAAGTCAAATGATCACACAAAGCTTGGAAGCGAGAGGTAGGTAAATTACCAATGACCCCATTATTCGCCTACATCTTTGATAAAAAGAAAAAAAAAAGAGATAATAAAAAAAAAGCAAAGCTCAAAGGAAAATAAAAATAGAATAAGTCTGGGAGAGAGAAAGAGTACCACAGGTTGTAAAGATATTGTCTTGCTTGTTATGGTATTGTACGGGAACGAGTCTAGAAGGTTCTTGACATTGATCAAATTGATGAGGCCCATCGATGAAGGCTTAATGGAGGATGTTGTGGAATTTGGGATTATACAAATGCCAACGGAGAAGTACATGGTGGTTTGATTTGGATTTATCTGCTAAGCATATGGATTATGGTTTGGATGATCATGGCAATACTTTAAAAAGAAAAGGAGATTCCGCGTTTTCAAACCTTTTTCACAGATTAAGTTCTTGATTTACTTGAGGGCAAGCAAAAGCTAAGTTTGGGAGAATTGATATATCATGGTTTTTAGATGTTTTTAGCTATGATATAAGTTTTATTTATAGAGTCTTTTTGGTGTTTTTAAAGTCTTTTTGAGTCTTTATATGATTTAGCATGGATGGGAGCATAATGGAGCTAAATAGGAGGATTTGGAGCACATTCAAGCATTGAGGCTAAGCTGTGAAGTTGGGAGACAAGTTCAGAGATATGCATCGGTCGATGCAAGTGATGGTGTCGATCTATGCATCATCCAACAAACAAATTGGAAGTTTTCCCACAAGTTTTGAAGATTTACAAAGCTGCCCCAAAGTTTTCTATATTTGCATCATTAGTCCATGGACGTGTTTAGGAATATAAATAGGTTTTCTAGGTCATTGTTTGGACCTAATCTTTATTTTTCCCTGCAACTTTTGAGAGCAAAACCCTGAGAGATTTTTAGAGAGCTTTTGGAGAGAAGAATAAAGACTCCTTCAGAGAAGATTCAGAACTCCTTTTCTTCTTCTTTTAATCTCTTAATGCTATCTATTTTATTCATGATTTGTGTTCTTTTAATTATGTCTAAGTAGATCTGCTTGTTAGGTTTAGGGTTTCTCATTAGAGATTTCATAGATTGTTAGATTGATTAATTGTTTGAATTTTTCATTATCTTTCTTGTTCTTCACCATATGTTGTTTTTAATGCTAGATCTTTGATTAGTCATCTGGATTTAAATCTTATGATTATTAATTAATAGAAGAATATAATTGATTTTCCTCACAAAAATCGTTGGTGAGCAAAATTACTTTTTGCAAAGAGATTTGAATTAGTGATTTTGTGAACTTATCTATACTTGATTTTATTGCTGGTTTTTAACTTGAATTTTGCTAAGAGATTTGGATTTTCGGATTCTAAAACTTAGATAATATTTGCAGTGAGAACTGATTTATTTTACAATTGTGTTTAGGGTTCAAGAACGGTGCTTAATTGTTGAATCATGCTTGCTTAATTAATTGATCTGGTTTTCCATGATTTCCTGAGAATTTCCCTAGGCCTAGCGTTTATTCCTATTGATTTACAACTCTTTTATTTTCTGTTTTATTTTGCTATTTAATTACAATATTTCTGTTTAGCATAATTAAAAGATTATTAAATCTATTGTGTGAATCTTGAGTTCGTGTGGATTTGATCCCTAAGTACTACAACTGATCTCTTAATTTGAGAGAGTAGCTCTAGGGTAAATTTGAGCATATCACTGTGCCTCAGTTCTCACTTTGGCATATGCACCAACATGGATGAGGAGGAGCGGACCACTGGGAGGAATTTAAGGATTAGCACCTCCAGAGCCTCACAGAGCGTCATCTTACAAGTCCCAAGCAGAGGAGGATGTCACCAGACTCGATAGATCGTGGAGAAGCCACTCAGATGCCTATATGACGCCTAACCCAATGGAGTACATGATGTCGTATCCGATGCTACCATCGAGCACACATTTGGGTGAACACTCGGGTCCATTCCCTCCAACCTATCAGATGCCATATCCGATGCCGTACTCGATGCACCCTGCGAGCAGCTACACGGGTGACCATTCCGAACCTCTCCCACCGTACCCATCGTACTACCCGATGCCCTACCCGATGAGCTACGCGATGCATTACCCAATCAACCCCTCGGATGCTGGTCCGAGCAAGTCATATGTGCATATAATCGAGCAGTCTGATGAGCGAATTCCGGCGCCTGCTGAAGTCGGTGACGACCCTGGCTACAGGTTAGCGAGCATGGAGGCTGCCACAGCATCCTTCTTCACCAACCCATTCATCCAAACCATTGTCTATACCATTACATTTTCTCTTGTTTCATTTTGTGTGATTCTCAGACTTCTTTTTCAGATTTTTATTTAGTAATTTAAGTCTGGGGGAGGGTCTGAGAATGTATATAACATTGTGTTTTGATTTTCTTATTTTCTTATTTCAAATTTTTGCATACTAGTTTTATTCATTTGAGTCTGCATCTATCTGCATAAAAAAAACCCAAAAAAATTTGAAAAAAAAAAGAGTGTTCATGTAGTTGCATTTACATTATTAAGATTGAGTATAGATTGCTTTATATAGGATTGCTGCATATGCATCTTAGGGGACAGTGATTAAAACTACCTTGTTTAAAGACTAACCTTAGGATTGAAGTTATAGCTCTTAATCACAGTTCATTGTTGCTAGATCTATCTTTGGAAAAAAATGAAAAATATTTGTTTATAACCTTGTGTCTTTTGAAAGCTTCCTCCACTTGCTTGAACATTGCATCATCTCTATATTACTGGAATTAACCTGAACTTAAATTGTCTTGCTTATGGAATTTGAATACTTGCTCATGGTAACTCTAAACTCGGGTTAGTACTCCATTTTTACCAATATTTTCGTTTAACCCGATTCATTTTTCCCTACCCTTGAACCCAAACCTTTCTTTCAAACCTTGTTGTGAATTGTTGAGTGAGTCCTTTTCATTATGCTATAGGTTGTCAAACCTTGAGAGTATTGAGAACGACAAATAACTGGCTCTTGATTTAGCTAAGTTAGAATCATTTGGACTAGCTAATAGAATCGATTTTGAAAAATAGGTGGTTAGCATGTTTATTTGGGGTTGGGTTGAGAAATAAAAAAGGGAAATTAACAAAAAAAAAAAAAAAAGAGAAGTCCCTAAGTTTCGATTCAATTAGCTCTAAGTCTCTTAGTAAAAAAAAGAGAAAAAGACCTTGCTATAGTCTCCTAGAAAAAGAAAAGATATATATATAGGAATATTATTAGGAGTTTAGCAAAAAAAAAAAAAAAATAGTTAGATGTTTAAAGTTTAGATCTTAGGGACTATTAAAAAAAAGAGTTAAAATCAAGGTTGTGGTTAGTTTTATTATAGGGGGTTTGATAAAAAAAGAAAGTGAATGAGAAAATGTATCAAGAGTTAAGCTTTGTATGCCCGAATTGTTCTCAATCTTAGATAGTTTTCACAATTGTCTAGCATTCCATCTTTTGAGAGAAAACCACCCAAAGATATTGTTTGAAACCATCCTACCAAAAAGCCTTACCCTTGAAACCGATTGAGTTTGATTCACCTTCCAATTGCAAGAATTCGCCAAACACTTTAATGAATGTGAAAGAGATGTTCTTTGGAATTGCAAGTCCTTACTTTTAGTTGGAAGTTGAACTAGATCGATGCATGGAAATAAGCATAGAAAAATATTTGTAAGTATGTCAATTGATCTTAGCACCATTTAAACTATCTTTAAGGACTATAGTTTTAATCCTTTGCTTAGCATAAAAAGGTTATGAGTCCCCATTTTTAAAACTCATCCTCCTACTTCCTTGCTAGAGGAATAGCAAGATTTAAGTTTGGGGGTGTGATAACTCTCTAATTTACATGTTTTAAACATCCTTTTTTGGTCATGTTTTGCATTATTTTTATCCTAACATTAGCATTTTTAGGTCATTAACTGTAGGAATTCGCATTTAGACCATTTAGGGTGTTGCATTCTTGCATTTGCACATTTTGGATGAAAACATGTGATTTAGAGCCTAAAATGGGGAGAAACAAGGTCAAATCCGAGCATGTACCCGAAGGAGCTATTAAGTAGGAAAAACAATCTGAACCCCAACCCGATCGAGGAGGATCCAAGAGAAGGAAGAACAACCCGAAGACCTATCCGAGGATCAACCCGACCTTATCCTCGTGCACCCCATCGAGCAGACCCTCGGGCAGGACTGGGAAGCTAGGTTAAAAAGGTTTCCATATATAAACCCCCCTTTTCTTCCTCTCGTCCTAGCACGCTGCAGACACTCAACACAGAGAGCGAGAGCTCCTGAGAGAGATCTTGAGCGACTCAAACACTTTTTCCACTTTGTTAGGATTTATTTTACATTTCTTGGCTATCCTTTTAGATTTCTACTCTATACTCTTTTACTTCTATCTTATTTTCAATACAATGCAATTTTCGTTTATCTTTGTTTTTATGTTTTCTGCAATGAGATCTGAGTAGTGAAACAAAGTTTCTAGGGATGGGATAGATAATTATGTGTTGTTGATCGGTTAGGATGTCTTAGCTTGGTTGTTTCTGTTATATAAGTTCCTTTCTAGATTGGTGTTCTTAATGCTATCAATAGACCGAGAGGTTGAGATTAGATCTAGGGTGTTTTGCCATCGAGAGATGTAGTTGAAATGCTTGAATCAATCAATGCTAGAGATTTACTCACTTAGCCTAAGAGATTAGATGTGTAAGGAGTTTATTGACAATAATGAATCGGTTTGTATTGCCTGCGTGGTCATGTTTCTCCTACGAGAGTTGGGTAGGGGAGTGATCAAGGTTGATTGTTTCTATCACGAGAGTGTTTTAACAAGATTTTAGAGATTCATTGTCTAGGGAATATTTGCTTGAGGCATGTAGGACATCCATACTGGTCAAGAACACTTAGGAGTCGATTACCCCTTCCTTAGGAGCTTTCACATCTTGATTTTTTACGTTTTTATTCATAACTCGACCCTATGCCCGAACTGGTACTCTATCACCAGCTTCGTGTACACCTTCGAGCTGTTCATACTCTTCTTGTTTACCCGATCACTCCACCTGATCTTGTACTCGAATGCTTGCATCGAGTGCTTAGGTCGTGTGGTTCTTGTTTATTTATTCTCTTTTAATTATTTTAGGATTGATAGATCAAACCCCATATTTGCTTGGCTTGACTAGCATAGTTCTGATCATATCTCATCTGCTAGCATACCAACCATTTGAATTGATAACCCTTTGTACTACAACTGTATAGAGAATTGATACCCTGGGTGAAAATCATGTTCTCATGCACACACCATCACAACCCTCTACCTCGCAAAACACTTTAAACACTAGAAATGATCAAACTCGGGATGATATGGCTAACACACTCAGGCCACGCAGAGAGACACGTGCTCCTAGTTATCTTTCACATTACCATTGCTCTTATGTTAGAACCGAGTCTTTTTCCTCTTCTTCTTCTTTTCATGGTATTGCTCATCCTCTCTCTGCTCATTTGTCCTATGATAAACTCTCTCATGAGTATCGTCTGTTCTGCTTTGCCATTATTGCTGAAAAAGAACCAACCTCTTTTGAAGAGGCAGTGATGTTGCAACATTGGCGTGATGCGATGAACCTAGAATTGGATGCTCTTGTGAGCACATCGACTTGGGAAATCTGTTCTCTACCAGATGGCAAACACGCCATTGGTTGTAAATGAGTGTATAAAATCAAGTACAAGTGAGACGGCTCTATTAAACGCTATAAAGCTCGTTTAGTGGCTAAAGGCTCACACAACAAGAAGGAGTCGACTATCTTGATACTTTTAGCCCTGTGGCCAAACTTACAACAGTTCGTCTCATCTTAGATTTGGCTGCAATCCACAATTGGAGCATCAATCAGATGGATGTTACAAATGCCTTCCTACATGGAGATTTGGAGGAAGTGATTTATATGACATTACCACAGGGATATGTTCCAAAACAGGGGGAGTGATTACCAGTGAAACCTGTTTGCAGACTTATCAAGTCTTTATACGGTCTCAAACAAGCTTCTAGACAATGGTTTCACAAGTTTTTAGGTCTACTTCTCGATCATGGTTTCATCCAATCACTCTTTGATCCTACGATGTTTGTGAAATCAGATTGAGGAGCTTTCTAGCATTACTGGTCTATGTGGATGACATTTTATTAGTGAGCAACAAGGATTCTGCAGTTTCGGATGTCAAGTCATTTCTTGCTCAAGAATTCAAGCTCAAAAACTTAGGCCATATGCGATATTTTTTGGGATTGGAGATAGCCAGAGCTGAAGCAGGTATCTCTATTTCTCAGCACAAATATACACTTGAGCTCCTTGAAGAATTTGGCTTTATTGGTTGCAAACCTCAACCAACCCCTATGGAACTGAATATGAAGTTAAGTGCTGAAGTAGGAGAAGTTGTATCTGATGCTTCCTATTACAGACGATTGATTGTTAAACTGGTTTACCTAACAGTAACTAGAAAAGATATATGTTTTGCTGTCAACAAACTCAGTCAATATCTTCAAACACCAAGGAAGCCTCATCTAGATGCTGCTCATCGCATTCTTGCGTATTTGAAAAATGATCCATGTCAAGGCTTACTTTACTCGGCCAAATCTACACTCTCTCTTCGTGCTTTTGCAGACGTAGATTGGGGAAATTGTCTGAGGCGAGCAGATCCATCTCTGGCTTCTGCGTCTTTCTAGGTGATTCATTGATATCTTGAAGGTCAAAGAAACATGACATCATTAGTCGTAGCTCTACAGAAGCAGAATATCGCAGCATGGCAAACACTACTTGTGAATTGCTATGGATTAACTCTCTTCTTGAAGATCTTCATGTTCCTCTCGTTGATCCTATTGTGATGTGTTGTGATAATGAAGCTGCTCTACATATCGCAAAGAACTCTGTTTTCCATGAACGCACGAAACACATCGATCGTGACTGTCATGTGGTTCGGGAACGTGTCGCTTCTGGTTTCATGAAGGTTCTTCATATTGGCACACAACATCAACTTGCAGACCTGCTCACAAAGCCGCTAACGGTGAAGCAATTCCTTTATCTATTGTCCAAGATGGGATTACATCACCTGTACTCGCCATTTTGAGGAGGAGTATCAGATTATATATGTCGGTTTAATCCCTTGGTTTAATCCTTCTAATTGTTTATGGTTAGACCTTAGTTATCTTAGATTGTATTTAAGGAATAATCTTGTATCATTGGAAACTTAATGAAGCATTTTATAATAGGAGAAAAGTTTGTTACATCTGAAAGATATGTGAGAGTGATTACCGGAGAATTTTTATGTTTTGGGTAAAAAACTCATCTTCGTTGACTCGTTGTCATCGTAAGTCGTGGTTTTGTTTCCTTTGGTTACCTCTCACTCCGATTATCGTAAACTAAACCAGTTCTATATTCAATAATTGGATTCGAGACAAAAACACGAAGATCACATTATCATTCCTCACTGTGAATTTGAGACTGTAAACCAATCAAAATGGTAAGACGTTTTTTGGATAAGACACCCAAGATATATAATGTACTAGAATTTGTACCCGCGCAAGTGCGGAATTTTAATTTAAATATTTTTCTATTAATATAAATTTCTTAAACTCGAATATAATCATTCAAAGTTTTGAGGGTAAATCTTTATAAATATATGTCATGTGGTAATATTAGAAAAAATAAACAACATTGATGACTACTTCAAGATCTTTTATCATTAAGAGACTTTATTTTTTATTCATATATTTCATTAAAAACATTTTTTAAAGGCTTTGATGTTGATCGATTGTTGATCTAATTGTATATATTATTTATGATTAGATATTGATACTAACATAACATTATTCTGTACAAATTTGAATATATCGAATCGCATGAATACTGCTTAAAGGTTGAAACAACCCTTCCCGTTTTTTTTTTTTTTTTTCATACCTTAAAATACCAGTGGTCCCATACCCACTAACATCCTATCAACAATCAATAACTGCGGATAACCAAAAACAATAATCTTCATTAAACCAAAGAATATCAAAAACAATAATCCAATCAACAATAACGCATGAACCAAATAAAGGAATAACCAAACTAACATCCTACAATGTTCCATCGACTTAATCTAGCAACCTAACAATAGCTAGACCACAATCACTCAAGCCTCTAGAACATCCCTTCCTCATCGCCTTGATTCCACGATCACACTTTGCCTTTACCTGCACCACAAACACATATTGCAATGCATGAGTATTTTACAAACACTCAGTAAGGCAATCCTCCCATCTACTGGGCTATACACACAAGCAATAGAGTATCCAATAACCACACACAACAATCAACACACAACGATCAACGAACCAGGACTCAGCATCGACCGATGCCAACATGCATCGACCGATGCCAACTGAGGAAGCATCGATCGACGCAGAAGCTGCATCGACCGATGCAAGTTGCACTTGCATCGACCGATACCCAATCAGCATCGACCGACGCATGCTCGACGCAACACAAAAACCCTAAAGTTGATCGCGCCGTCCTCGCACTTGCATCGACCGACGCAAGCAATGCATTGATCGACGCAACGTCGAGCACCGTGGTTTCCCCGAAGCTTCTCGCCGGATCTCGTTCCTACAACCACAGAAACTCAATCCCAAGCCACAAGAAAGCTTCCTAACATCCTTAACTACGATCTAACACATCTAACAACACCAAACAAGCAAGTTAAAGGTTCCTCTAGCTTAGATCAGCCATGGTCATGCACTTACCTGTGCCAAGACGGATCTGAAAAATAAACAAGCAAGAGCAAGCCTCTAGGAAGCTCCTACAACGATCCCAGCTACAGATCTCTACAAGAACGCACCAAAACTCCAAGAAATCTCCAGAAACTCTCAAGAACTCTTTCTCTCCTTCGCTCTCTCTCCAAAAACGGCCAACACCCTCGAATGGGACAAAAAGTCGACTTAAGGGTTTTCCTTAACTCAAAACGCAGCGTTTGACTTAAGTCAACACGCACAGAATTGAACCTGCATCGACCGATGCACCAACTGCATCGATCGATGCAATCCCTAAACCGGGATTTCGGTTCACGGATGTTACAATTCTCCCCCACCAATAAGGATTCGTCCCCAAATCCCGCAGTACCGTCCATCCTCCAAGGATCTCCGTGCCACCGTCAACACGGCCCGCACGTCCCTAGACCGGACCAAACACCATCAGACAAGGTTACCCGTGCCACTGTCGCAACAGCCCGCACACCTCCGACCGACCCTCGAGGTCTCCCTCTAGCCAATATACTCGCATCATATACACTATTTGCTCACAACTCAGTGCTTCCCCCGTCCGTGGTCGCAACCAACGAATCATGCCGGCTCGTTATCAGGCCAACCGCCTTAAGCTACGGCATCCAGGAAGTCACTCACACCCACTCCCCCGCTCTCGGGTCGCAACCCTCGAGACATACCGGCTCACTGCCGAGCCTCGGCTCACAGCTACGATATCCAGGGAGTCTCACATATCCCGCTCTTGGGTCGTCACCCTCAAGCGCGCTCTCGGATCGTCATCCGAAGCAACATACCACTCCCACTCTCTGGCCACAAAGTCCATCGAGCTATCGGTATCACGTGAGTTGGGCCCACACGGCCTTGAGCAAAACAAATACTGATGCCCACGAGTATCTCCCGGCTAGATCTACCTCAACATTTCCACAAAACTTTTCTTTCTAGAAAACTTTCTAATTCTGGAAACCTTCCTTTTGTGGAAACTTCCTATTTATGGAAACTTTCCAAAAAATAGAAACCCGAACTATTTCTCTTTTCCCATGACAACCACAGTCAAACATAAGAAAAATACTCATCTTATTAATCTCAAAAATGTCACAATCGTTACAATCTCAACGAAATTACATCAGAAAAAGCAAAAATACAACAACCGGAGCCATCAACCCGCATCCCGAGCACCACCTCATCTTGATACTTAGTCGCACAACCAACCACCCCTAAGCGACCAAATATCAAGAGAGATGGGCTGGAATACTCCGTACCCGCTCCAGCCACGGACTACAACTCGGACCTGGCTAGACAAGCTTAAGTCGCGGTCTGCTTCTCAAACCACTTCTTAAACCTTGTCTTCATCCTCGCCTCGTGCTCCCAAGTCTGCTCCTCTACTCCGTCACAGTCCCACAGGACTCTCATCAAAGGAATCTTCTTCTTCCGAAGTTCCTTGACTTTCCTCTCGAGCACCCTCAATGGCCTCGCCTCTAAAGTCATGTTAGGCTGAAGATCCTCAGGAATCTTAGCCAACAACTGATCACCCTCATGAAGACACTTCCTCAGCATCGACACATGAAATACCTTGTGGAACGCACGCATAACCTCAGGCAACTCCAGCCTATATGCCACTGGTCCCACTCGCTCAACCACTCTGAACGGACCCATGTACCTCGGACTCAACTTAGTCTCTGTCAATGACCTGTTCGGACCCCGCAACATGGCCATCTTGAGATACACTCTATCACCAACCTGAAACTCAAGATCCTTTCTCCTCTTACCATCATAGCTCTTCTGCCAATCCTGAGCCTCCTTCATGTTCAGCCTCAAAACCCGAATCTTCTCCTAGGTCTCCTGAACAAAATCTGCACCAAATATGCTCCTCTCCCCCACCTGAGTCCAACATAATGGTGTACGACACGGCCTCCCATATAAGGCCTCATAAGGAGCCATCCCATTACTAGCCTGGTAGCTGTTGTTATAAGCAAACTCCACCAAGCTCAAGTGATCTGCCCAATGACCACCCCAATCCAGCACACACATCCTCAACAAATCCTCCAAAATCTGGATCGTCCTCTCTGACTGACCGTCCGTCTGAGGATGATAGGCTGTACTCATATGTACCTTCGTGCCCATCTCTGCCTGAAACGCCCTCCAGAACACCGAAGTGAACTTGGAATATCTATCAGACACAATACTAGCAGGCACACCATGCAGTCTAACTATCTCCCTCACGTACTTCTTGGCCAAAACCGCTGCTCCATCAGTTTTCTTGATGGCCAGAAAATGCGCAGACTTAGTCAAACGGTCCACAATGACCCAAATAGCATCAAACGTCCTCGACACAGGCAAACCCACCACGAAGTCCATCGTGATCAAATCCCACTTCCACTCAGGAATAGGCAAACTCTGTAGTAAACCACCAGGAACCTGATGCTCCGCCTTCACCAGCTGGCAAGTATCACACTTCACCACCCAGTCGGCTACGTCCTTCTTCATCCCGACCCAGTGATAATACCGCTTGAGGTCACGGTACATCTTGGTCGCCCCTGGATGAATAGAGAACTTGCTCGAATGAGCCTCTCTCAGTATCTCCTGCCTCAAGTCCTCCCCCTTGGGCACACAGATCCGACCATGCACAAGGATAGTACCATTAGCATAAACCTGATACTCTGCACCCGCAGCCTTAGAGGCATTCATCAGCCCCTCATCGCTCCCCTGAGCTAACCTCACTCTGCTCAACAAATCCGCTCTATCAGCTGCCTCCAAACCCAAAGGTTCCTGTGAGATAGCACACAAACTCAATGCACTGATCTCACCTACCAATGCCTCCATATCCTGCTCCTGAGTCGAAGCCACCCGCTTCCGACTCAAGGCATCTGCAACCAAATTAGCTTTACCAGGATGGTAAGCTATATCCAGATCATAATCTGCTACTAACTCCATCCAACGCCTCTGCCTCAAATTCAGCTCAGGCTGAGTAAAAATGTACTTCAGACTCTTGTGATCTGTAAACACTTGCACCTTCCCACCATACAGATAGGATCTCCAAATCTTAAGAGCAAAGATCACTGCTGCCATCTCCAAATCATGAGTAGGATAATTAGCTTCATGCTTCCGCAACTGCCGCGAAGCATAGGCTATAACCTTCCCCTGCTGCATAAGTACACAACCCAACCCCACTCTAGAAGCATCTGTATACACAACATAAGGCTGGTCCTGCTCAGGCAGTGCTAACACTGGCGTGGTAGTCAACATCTGCTTGAGACTTGCAAAACTTGCCTCACACTCTGGTGACCACACAAATGGGACATCCTTCCCTGTAAGCTTAGTCATCGGCTGAGCCATACTCGCAAAACCCCGAACAAACCTCCTGTAGTAACCTGCCAACCCCAGGAAACTCCGAATCTCAGTGGCACTCTGCGGCCTCGGCCATTCTCTGATGGACTGAATCTTCTCTTGATCCACTGAAACTCCCTCTGCAGAAACAATGTGTCCTAAGAACCCCATCTCACGCTGCCAGAAACTGCACTTACTCAGCTTAGCAAACAGCTTCTGCTCCCGCAGCTTCTCCAACACTGCTCTCAGATGTACTGCATGCTCCTCAGGACTCTTAGAATATACCAGGATGTCGTCGATGAAAATGATGACTGACACGTCCAGAAACTCCTGGAACACGCTGTTCATCAATCTCATAAACGCAGCTGGCGCATTTGTCAACCCAAACGGCATCACCACAAACTCATAGTGCCCATATCTCGTCCTGAAGGCTGTCTTCCTCACATCTGCCTCATGTATAGGAATCTGATGATATCCTGATGCCAAATCGATCTTGGAGAACCAAGTAGCACCCCTCAACTGATCCAACAACTCATCAATCCTCGGGAGAGGGTACTTGTTCTTCACAGTAACTCGGTTCAAGCCCCGATAGTCAATACACAACCGAAAACTCCCATCCTTCTTCTTAACGAACAACACCGGAGCTCCCCATGGTGAACAACTAGGACGGATAAAACCCTTACTCAGCAAATCTTCCAGCTGCTTCTTCAGCTCTGCCATCTCTGCTGGAGCCATCCTGTAAGGAGCCTTGGATAACGGCATCGTCCCCCGTTCCAGCTCAATAGTAAAAGGATCCGACCGAGATGGTGGTAATCCCTGCAATGACTGTAACACATCCTCAAAGTCCTCCACAACCGGAATACCGCTAACCGTAGACTTCCCCACTGACTCTGGCATAGAGATGGTAACCAGATAAGCCTCACGGCCCTTCTCGATCATCTTCCCTGCCTGAACGGCTGAGATCACGAGACTCCCCGAAGTCGGTCTAATACCCTGAAAAACCAACTTCCCTCCTGGACGCTCGAACTCCACTCAACCCCGATAGCAGTCCAAATGCACCTTATACCGATGCAACCAATCCATACCAAGAATAACATCATACAACTCCAATGGACTGATAAGCAAATCCGCTGGCCACGACTCTCCTGCGATCTGAATATCAACTCCTCCAGCTCGTCCAATGACCCTCAGGAACTTGCCTCCCGCAACTCTGACAACTCCTGAACGCTCTCCAGAATCCCCTCTGATCCCCGCACTCTCGGCACACTCCGGAGTAATAAAGCTATGAGAAGCTCCAGAATCAAACATAACATGGGACTTAAACCCGCCCACCAACAAGGTCCCTACACAAACCTTATGTGTTGAGAACCTAACACTTGACCACAAGCAAAAACAAATATAATCTGAACTATTGAATTGACTAAGTTCGAATCTCAGAAGTTATACCTGTGATCGCTCCTGCACTAGTGCCACCGGCCTCCTGAGTCGAGTACACCTGAGACGTCGGCTCGATGCAACCCACCGGCTGCACACCGTGCTGCACAACCTGCTGCATCCCTGGCTGAGCCCCAGCCTGCAACACCGCCACTGCCCTCTGCTGCAACTTGGGACAACGAGGCTTGATATGCCCCGTCTCTCTGCAGTAATAACACACTCGAGTGTCTGTCCGCAGCTCCGTCACTGCCCGCTGCTCTATCACTGCCCGCTGCTCACCTCTCTGTGGACAGCTAGTCACTTTGTGGTCTCTGCTACCACACCCAAAGCATCTCGCACCCCCGTGCCTCGAACTCTGCATAACATCAAACTTCCGTTTCTGCCCTTGCGCAGGCTTGCCGCCCTTGCTAGGAACAGAAAGCGGCTGAGACTGCTGTGGCTGCACTGAAGAACTGACCACAACCACCTGTGACCTCAAGTCATCCTTTATCCCAGCTGCAACCTCAACCAACTCTGCTCTCGTAGCATAGCTCCTCACTCTGCACCGAGTCCTCAAATCATCCCGCAGAGCCAACAAAAACCTCCGCACCTGAGCCGACTCTGGCTCCCATACCCTGCCTGCATACTCCACAAGCCGACTGAACTCTGCATCCAGCTCCCGCACTGTACGGTCTCCCTGAGTCAACCCCAAGAACCGCGCCTCCATACGATCAAGAGCCTCCTGAGGAAAATACTTGGAGTTAAACTCCCTCACAAAATCTCCCCAAGACATACCCTGCTGCACCCTCCGTGCTGTCACCGACCTCCACCAAACACGTGCATCTCCTGACAAGTAGAACACTGCCAGATCCACCCTGTACCGGTCGGGACACCTAAGCGAAAGGAAAATATCCTCCATCCGCTCTCTCCACTCATTCGCTACACTCGGATCGGTACTCCCTGAGAAATACCGTGCTCCCACATGCCGCAGCTGCTCCATCATCCGCACATACTGTGCATCCACTACCTCGGTCCCCGGCTGCACACCTGCCTGCAAACCCGCTGCAGGCTGCACCACCGGAACCTGTCCACCATCCACTGGCGGCACTACTGGATCCTGCCCACCAACCACCGGCGGCACTACTGGATCCTGCCCACCAACCACTGGCGGCACCACTGGACCCTGCCCACCAACCACTGGCGGCACAACTGCTGGAAGTCGCTGCAAAGCCTGAGCTACCTGAGCTAGCAAGTCCATCAAGACATCCTCCCTGCCCGGAGCACCTCCTGCTGCAACCCCCACACCCCGGGCAACACCGTGACCAACACCGTCACCCAAACCAGCCTGGTCTCCAGACACAATAGGATCAGCCTGTGACTCCGCTACCTCCTCACTGGCCATGCTTTGGGTCTCACTCTCACTGGCCACAGGAACCTGAATTCGTCCCCGACCACGACCACGACCACGTCCACGACCCCGACCACGACCACGACCACGCCCGCAACCAGCAGCAACCTCACCTCTAACCATCTGTATCATCCAAGAACAGAAGGCTAAGCAAACAATAGTTCTAATACACAAAAACACAACTTACCGTGGAATCACAAACAGGCTCGAAGAGGATGTTCTAGGACTTCATGCCACACACAATTGACCCAACTCATACAATCAATCATAGCATGGAATCCTAACCATTGACAGCAAAAGCACAATGAACCCTAGACCTAGAACCGTAAGGGCTCTGATACCAAAATGAAACAACCCTTCCCGTTTTTTTTTTTTTTTACATACCTTAAAATACCAGTGGTCCCATACCCACTAACATCCTATCAACAATCAATAACTGCGGATAACCAAAAACAATAATCTTCATTAAACCAAAGAATATCAATAACAATAATCCAATCAACAATAACGCATGAACCAAATAAAGGAATAACCAAACTAACATCCTACAATGTTCCATCGACTTAATCTAGCAACCTAACAATAGCTAGACCACAATCACTCAAGCCTCTAGAACATCCCTTCCTCATCGCCTTGATTCCACGATCACACTTTGCCTTTACCTGCACCACAAACACATATTGCAATGCATGAGTATTTTACAAACACTCAGTAAGGCAATCCTCCCATCTACTGGGCTATACACACAAGCAATAGAGTATCCAATAACCACACACAACAATCAACACACAACGATCAACGAACCAGGACTCAGCATCGACCGATGCCAACATGCATCGACCGATGCCAACTGAGGAAGCATCGATCGACGCAGAAGCTGCATCGACCGATGCAAGTTGCACTTGCATCGACCGATACCCAATCAGCATCGACCGACGCATGCTCGACGCAACACGAAAACCCTAAAGTTGATCGCGCCGTCCTCGCACTTGCATCGACCGACGCAAGCAATGCATCGATCGACGCAACGTCGAGCACCGTGGTTTCCCCGAAGCTTCTCGCCGGATCTCGTTCCTACAACCACAGAAACTCAATCCCAAGCCACAAGAAAGCTTCCTAACGTCATTAACTACGATCTAACACATCTAACAACACCAAACAAGCAAGTTAAAGGTTCCTCTAGCTTAGATCAGCCATGGTCATGCACTTACCTGTGCCAAGACGAATCTGAACAATAAAGAAGCAAGAGCAAGCCTCTAGGAAGCTCCTACAACGATCCCAGCTACAGATCTCTACAAGAACGCACCAAAACTCCAAGAAATCTCCAGAAACTCTCAAGAACTCTTTCTCTCCTTCGCTCTCTCTCCAAAAACGGCCAACACCCTCGAATGGGACAAAAAGTCGACTTAAGGGTTTTCCTTAACTCAAAACGCAGCGTTTGACTTAAGTCAACACGCACAGAATTGAACCTGCATCGACCGATGCACCAACAGCATCGACCGATGCAATCCCTAAACCGGGATTTCGGTTCACGGATGTTACAAAGGTAAAATATAATATCAAATCGTTATAACATTTTTACCAAGCTTGCTTTACCCATCGAAATAATTGCAACGTAGCATAAACGACCAATTCATGAAAGTGCATATCTTATCCCACTTTCCATGATTATATGGCCAAACTGTTAAACCCGACTTGGAATCTAACAATCTATTTAATAATGTATGTAATTTAATTTTCTACAAACTCATTCGTTTCACACAATTAATGAGATGTCAGAGATTTTATTTTAGTCATGTGTGATTTTGTATTCCCTATAAGTTTTACTAATTTATTTTCAAACACTTTTAACTTTAATTCTTTCGTCATTACTGATGATGCACTCCTTTTGGCCTCTACTTTTTTCCACTTTCTATTGGATCACACATATTAGACTGTAAAATGATTTTCAAGATGTATTATAACTATTTTCTCTTCAATTACTATCTTTCAATACTTAAAAATTTGGATTAGAAGCATTTTATTCAATTAACGAAACATCATTTTTTTTTTCCTTTTTGATCATGTTATAAAATAATATTTCACTTTTGATTTTATTTTTCCTCCTTAAATTTTTATAAATAAAATTACAGAATTTTTTTTATTCTACCATAATTTTAAATTTTTACTTCCATTCCACAACTCAATAATACACAATTACATATATATTTTTATTTTACCATAAATTTAAATTTTACTTCCATTCTAAAATTCAATAATACATTTATAATTTTAATTATGATCAGTTTAATAAAAAATTTTAATTATACTATTACCACTAATAAAAAATTATAGTATTGTTTTCTTATTTAAAAATTTATTTATTCTACTAATTATATTTTTTATTTAAACTTTCTATTTATTATAATTAACATAAATATGCGCTAAATGAATATTTTAAATTTATTTTAAAGTAAAAAAATTGCTTAGGTGGATGTTTTTGTAGCTAGAAATGATGATATATAATTACAAGATCAATGGAGATTCTAATCATAGTTCTTGTCTTTTTGTTAAGAAAATATTTTATTTGTCTCATATAATTATGTGTCTTAACGTTGACAAAAAAAAAAAAAAAAATTATGTGTCTTAACCATATGATGCACGTATATGTAAAAGAACTAAACATAAACAATACATGAAAGAAATTTAGGTACGAATAGGTTATAATATTATTCCAAATTCAGTGTTTTACTTCATATATATCGGGTAAATGCTCCATTCTTTTCTTTCGTTTTTTATATTTTTATATTTTTATATTTTTTATGGTTGAATAATAAAATTAGAGTTTCGTTCATACCGCTGAACTTTGGATGAATAATTATCAGGTTGAATCCACATGATTTAAAAATAGTATTGGACCTACAGATTTTGGATGAAATAGTGTTGAACCTACAGATTTTGGATGAAATAGTGTTGGTCTACAGACTTTGGATTAAATCTAATGGATCAGTTTGTCATTTGTATAATTGTTTAAAGGCCTTATTAAAATCTGTAAAGCCCACAAAAATTAAAGAGGATGTGGCTGATGTGGCAGCACTAGGAGTGAGTAAAGTGAAATTTATATATAGATTATGTTAATTTATGTTTATGAATGATGATTAATAAATACGACTATGGGCCAGAAGTCCAAAAAAATTAACATAATACATTATATATTTACACTTTTAGTGGGTCAGTAGCCCAAAAAAGTTTAAGTTAACAAATTAATGAAAAACAAAAAAAAGAAGTAAAAATGGGTGACACCAAGCCTCAAACCATTACCTCATAAACAATATTTACACCTTTTATCAACTGTGTTAAAGAAATTTCAAGAAATTTAGGACCGAAATATAACTTATCCCATAAATGGTCGTAAGCACATGCTTGCCTTGCTTGGCCTCAAGGCCGGCTCTGATTATGTGTTTTGATGATTAATGATAACGATTATGATTAACAACTGAACCAAGAGATCGTAAACATAACGGGAGTAAACCACAACTCACAACAATTAATTAATTATGAACTTAACTTCGACTTTGCACCAAAACAAAAAAAAAATAACTTCGAAAGGAGCTCAATCAAAATTTTCTAAAATAAATCACTACCACAAATTTAAATTTATGAGTTCGATTTTTAAAAATTGGTATTTTTGGTAAGCCAAGATGGTAATACTGTATTACTCAAAAGTTATTGTATATCGGAAAGAACATAGGGTCAGAGACTTTATGCTTACCAAGTTTACGATCAATTTTATGGCATACAGTTATTTTTTTGAGTTTTCATTAATAGTTAATATGTTGCATATGTAAAATAAAAATATTTAACCATAAATACTCATTTTTTTTTTTTTTTTACATTTCACATACATATATTTTTCGTAAAATAGTTAATCGCATTGAAAACGTTAATCCGCCTATCCACCGATTACCATCAAAACCTAATTTTCGCCAGACGCGTCCATACGAACCCAACGCTGCCTTCACTAATATTTGCACCTCCAGTTTTTTGGACAAACCCATCAGGCAAAACACCAAAATAATAAAATAATTTGTATCCATTCCTGTGTATATGATTTTACATACAGTACATGCATCTCGTCCAATGTATGTCAAATCGAATGATCATTCTAGGTAAATTGATTTTTCTTCTCTTTGGTAAAATGTTAAATTTAATACCATATTTAGTCTTCTACAGAACACGAGATAATACGAGAAGAGTACGTACAAAGGACCGAAAGTTACTACAACAACGACATGAGGTAAAATAATGATTTGTATTTTTATAAAGTTTTAGTCAGCTAATTGATAGATAAGTGACAATTTCCAAAATCACAACAGTCAACACATAGATTAAGTTATTAGACAATAGTAACCATGGGCCATTGTTTTCTTTTCTCTTTATTTTATAACACCATGTTCGGATTATTTATATACATATCAATTCTCATATAACCAACTCTATCTAACCATTTTCCCACTCTTATATTCCGGCCGTCTATAGTCGGTATGAGACATTGTAAACTTCCTTTCACCAAGTAATGTAGAATATGAAGTATCGTAAACCTGTGTGGGTTCAATATATACATGGTTTAAGATTATGATGATAAATTCAACTATATCGTAGCACTACTAACCTATCAGAAAATAGACATAAAAATGTAATGTTACAAGTGGCAATAATGCAATCTTTCGTAGAAAATTACAACAAGAATTGAGTGGACTTTTGTGCAAGTAAAAAAGACTTGTGTGGACACTTATTTCAAAATAAACTTATCCGCAATGCATTCCACGCAGCCACATACATGGAAGCAAACTATGCAGCCAAATCTCCTATATATGTCGTCTCTTATTAATGATCATAAATATATATATATATATATATATATATATAATACTAATTTTACTTCTTCTTCTCCCTCGCCCCACGGTGTAAACTCTTCCGCCACAAACGTCAAGTTTAAGGTAATTTGTGGATCTCTCTCGCTCTGTCTCTCTCCAGATGTTTTGGATTATATTCTCACATATATACAAATATCATTTTATTTATTAGTAGCTGTTTTTATAATCATTCAGTTTAGGAGTGTATATGTTCTTCTCTAGGCTTACAGACTTCATTGTCATAGATATACTTTCATATCAAAATATTATGTGAAACTAAAAAGTAGTGCTAGGAAAAATATATAAGAACTCTTCTTTTTACTTGTATGCCTTGATTAATATAGTTAGGGTGCTTTGGTGATCATGTTTTTCTTTTTGTGTGTGGTTAATCGTCTACTTGACATGCTATGATATTTATGTTTGTCGTAAGGTTATCAAATATTGAGCTAGCTATAAACTATTGACATTTTATACAAACTATTCCTTTTATACAAACTATTCCTTTTTGTGTTGTTCGAGAGCTTACATGACCTATCCTCCAAGAATTACATACAGTTTATAAGATCTTGCATTTTCTTTCTACAGCAAATATTGGAGAGAAGTACGAAAGATGACGGTTGTTGAACTCTACACCGCAAAAAGGGTAAAATCATTTCAACATATAAGACAAGAAGAAGTTTCCTCTTTTGTCCAATTCATTAAAAAATCTGGTTCTTTAGAGAATCTGGTTCATTAAAAATCTAGTATTAAAGATGATATCATTGATTTTCTCCTTAAAATGGAACGTGGAGAGACTGGACTTGGAGAACCAGATTTCTCGGGTTAACAAGAGACATGTCCTTATCCAATTTTTTTAAATCCACCAGGATTTTTAACCTTGGGCTCTGATACCATGTTAAATTTGGGTTTATCTTGGGCTTCTAACTAAAATCCAATTGGCAATTAGTAGATTGACCCTAACCCTTTATATATTAATGATAGTTCTTTCAAACTTCAGATGTGGGACTTGGATTGTATCCAACACTTATTGCTGGAGTAGACACTTCTGGCCATACTGTGACATGGGCGATGACGCATATGATTACAAACCCAAGAGTTCTAAAGAAAGTGCAAGGTGAGGTCAGAGAAGTGATAAAAAACAAAGACAGTATCACAGAAGAAGATACAGAATGACTCGAGTATTTGAAAACGGTGATCAAAGAAACATTAAGGATAAACCCACTTGTGCCACTACTAATTCCAAGAGAGGCTTCAAAAGATATAAAGATCGAAGGTTATGACATTCCAAAGAAAACATGGATCTATGTCAACATATGGGCTGTTCATAGGAATCCAAATGTTTGGAAAGATCCACAAGCTTTTATCCCGGAGAGGTTTATGGATAGCGAGATTGACTATAAAGGTTTAAACTTTGAGCTCTTGCCATTTGGTAGCGGAAGGAGAATGTGCCCAGGTTTAGGAATGGGTATGGCTTTGGTTCATGTGACTCTCATCAATCTTCTCTACCGTTTCGATTGGAAGCTTCTAGAAGGAATGGAGGTAAAAGATGTTGATCTTGAAGAATCATATGGACTTGTGAGTCCTAAGAAAACTCCGCTTCAGCTTATCCCCGTCCTTACCCAATGGACTTGACTTCACTCTATAATTTCATAGTTCAAACGAAATAATGTGAAGTTCTTATACCATATTATTGTATCATAAATAATGTGAAGATCTTATACCATTACCATATCAATAAAATGTTTCTTCGATCCGATATCTTGTAGCGTGAAGACAAATCGCTATAAAATAAAAATAAAAAACAAAATTTGTATAAATCATTGTAAAATAAAAAATTCAAACCGTTATTTTATAAACTAAACCGACATACAATCTTGTTTTAATTGTAAATCTAAACCCTAATAACTTCATTTGTAAACTCAAACTGGCATATAATTTCTTTTTAGTTGTAAAATCTAAACTCTAATCACCTCATTTGTAAACCCAAACTGACATATCATTAAATTATAATTGTAAAATCTAAACACTGACTACATTAGTTGTAAACCCAAACCAACACATAATTTTGTTTTAATTGTAAAATCTAAACCCTAATCATATGAAACGACCGACCCGTTTTTTTAAATTTAATAATAAATAAATAATAATAATAATTAAATAACTACAACTAGAGGTCCCATATCCACTAGCCGCCCAACCATAATCACAACCAACAGCAGAAATAATAATACCAATAAATAACCAATAATCCAATAACCAATAAAATAATAACCAGTATTAATTCCAATCATAAACTAATGATCCAAACAACATAAACCAGAGAACCAGCAATCCTAAACAACATTTTAGGACTCAACTCTAGCAACCTAACAGAAGCCAGACAACCAAGCGAACCACTAGAACATCCTCTCTTCATTGCCCTGATTCCACGATCACACTTTGCCTTTACCTGCACCACAAACACAAATTACAATGCATGAGTATTTTATAAACACTCAGTAAGGCAATCCTCCCATCTACTGGGCTATACACACAAGCAATAGAGTCATCTCTAACCATCAAACAACAATCAACAAACAGCAATTAACCAAACCAGGACTCTGCATCGACCGACACCACATGGGGAAGCATCGACCGACACAGGGTTGCATCGATCGATGCTCGATGCACTTGCATTGACCGACACTCGCACTGCATCGACCGATGCATGCTCGATATAACACAAAAACCCACGAGATTTACGCACCGTCCTCGCACTTGCATCGACCGACGCAAGATATGCATCGACCGATGCAATGCCGAGCATTGTGTTTTCCCCAAAGCTTCTCGCCGGATCTTTGTTCTTACAACCACAAAATTTGATCCCAAGCCACAAGAAAGCTTCCTAACGTCCCAATTATCGATCTAACAAGTCTAACAACACACAACAAGAAAATTAGAGAGTTCTCTAGCTTAGATAAGCCATGGTCCTGCACTTACTTTTGCCAAGACGAATCTGAACCTCAAACAAGCAAGAACACACTTCCAGGAAGCTCCTACAACGATCCCAGCTACAAATCTCTACAGGAACTGCCTCAAATCACCCAAAATCTCCAAGAACTCTCAAGAACTTTTTCTCTCTTCTGTTTTCTCTAAAAAACGGCCAGTCTCGTCGAATGAGACAAAAACACAAGTTAAGGGTTTTCCCTAACCCAAAACGCACAAAACTGAACCTGCATCGACCGATGCACCTTCTGCATCGACCGATGCAATCCCCAAACCGGGATTTCGGTTCACGAATGTTACAATTCTCCCCCACCAATCTAGATTCGTCCTCGAATCTCGAACAACCATCAGCCAAGGACTCTCTTGCAACCGTCTCTAGAGCCCACACTCCTCTGACCGATCTACAGAAGGTCACCTCTAGGCGATAGACTCACGCTCCAGGCGTCATTTGCTCTCAACTTTTGGAGTTTCCTTTACTCATAGGCCTAAACCTTGAGTTTTTATTGGCTCCTCATCAGACCTAAGTCTGCATGCCATAAATGTTGGCTCTGGATCGTCATCCGAAGTCGATATACCAACCGTACTCCCAAGCCACAAAGTCTCAGAATATGGCAGTACTAGGAGAACCTAAGTCCTCTAAGAGTCTCGAGCAAACAATTCTGAACACGTTTGAGTCCTATCCGTATCCAGGTTTCCTTCCCGTGGCTCGCGTAGAACATCTCAATGCCCTACCAACCACATATCCCCTCACTGGAATACCTCATGACCACACAAGGATCATATACATGCCACAAGGCCAAACAAATGACCTAAATAGGACCGCCACCAAAGCCAAACAATCTGTCCTAAACATGATCGTCACAGAGACCAAACAATCTGTCCTAAACCGGACCGCCACAAAGACCATATAATCTGTCCTAAACAGGACCGTCACAAAGACCATCTGTCCCAAAGAACCGCCTAAACAGGTACTCTGGCTAAACAGCCCGCCACAAAGGCCATCTGTCTCGAAGGACAGTCACAAAGACCATCTGTCCGGAAGGACCGCCTAAACAACCACAAAGGCCACACTGGCTAAATAGCCTGCCACTAAGGCCATACAAGCCCCTCCAAGGCTCTCCGCCACTAAAAATGGACAAATTATAACTCAAATAAACTTTCTATTTTTAGCACTTTCCACTTTTGGAAACTTTCCACTTTTGGAAACAGTGATTTCAGGGAACTCTCCCCAATATCCCGCCTCACGGAAACTTTGTACTCCGAGCACCACCTCATCTTGTTACTGAGTCGCACAACCAACCACCCCAAGCGACCGAGTAAACAAGAGAGATGGGCTGGAATACTCCATTCCCGCTCCAGCCACGGATTACAGATGGGACCAGGATAGACAAGTTCAAGTCGCGGCTTGCTTCTCATACCATTTCTTAAACCTTGCCTTCATCCTCGCCTCAGGCTCCCAAGTCTGCTCCTCCACACCATCACAGTCCCAAAGGACTCTCATCAAAGGAACCTTCTTCTTCCAAAGTTCCTTAATCCTCCTCTCGAGAACCCTCACTGGTCTCGCCTCCAAAGTCATGTTAGGCTGAAGATCTTCAGGAATCTTAGGTAGCAACTGATCATCTTCACGGAGACACTTCCACAACATAGAGATATGAAACACCTTGTGGAACGCACGCATAACCTCAGGCAATTCCAGCCTATACGCTACCGGTCCCACCCGCTTAATCACTCTGAACGGACCCATAACCCTCAGACTCAACTTAGTCTCTGTCAATGACCTGTTCGGACCCTGCATATGGACATCTTGAGGTACACTCTGTCTCCTACCTGAAACTCAAGATCTCTCCTCCTCCTAACAGCATAACTCCTCTGCCTATCCTGAGCCTCCTTCATGTTCAGCTTGAGAACCCGAATATTGTCAGAGGTCTCTTGAACAAAATCTGCCCCGAACATGCTCCTCTCCCCCCACCTGAGTCCAGCATAACGGTGTACGGCATGGTCTCCCATACAAAGCCTCATAAGGAGCCATCTTAATACTTCCCTGATAGCTGTTGTTGTAAGCAAACTCTACCAGGTTCAGGTGATCTGCCTAAAGGCCACCCCAATCCAACACACACATCCTCAGTAAATCCTCCAGCGTCTGGATCGTCCTCTCTGACTGTCCATCTGTCTGGGGATGATAAGTTGTACTCATATGCACCTTAGTGCCCATCTCTGCCTGAAATGCCTATTAGAACACCGAAGTGAACTTAGAATCCCTGTAAGACACAATGCTCGCTAGCACCCCATGCAATCTGACTATCTCTCTCGCATACTTCTTAGCCAAGACCGTTGCTCCATCAGTCTTCTTAATGACTAGAAAATGTGCTGACTTAGTCAACCGGTCCACAATGACCCAAATAGCATCAAAAGTATGAGACATTGGCAATCCTACCACGAAATCCATCGTGATCATATCCCGCTTCCACTCAGGAATGGGTAGACTCTTTAGTAACCTGCCAGGAACCTGATGCTCAGCCTTCACTAGCTGACACACATCGCACCTCGCGACCCAAGTAGCTACATCCTTCTTCATCTCGACCCAGTGATAGTACTTCTTGAGATCACGGTACATCTTAGTCGCTCATGGATGAATATAAAACTTGCTCGCATGAGCCTCTCTCAGGATCTCCTGCCTCAACTCCTCATTCTTGGGCACACAAACCCGACCGTGCACCAAGATAGTTTCATTATCTGATACCTGATACTCTGAATCAACATCCTATGAGGCATTCACCAGCTCCCAAATCCTTCTCCTAATATAACCACACCCTATTCAGCAGGTTCGTTCTATCAACCGCATCCAAACCCAACGGTTCCAGAGACACAGCATATAACCTCAAAGCACTGATCTCTCCTACCAGAGACTCCAACTCCTGCTCAGGCAAAGCCAACACTGGCGTAGTAGTCAACATCTCTTTTAGGCTTGCAAAACCCTCCACTCACTCCCGTGACCAAACAAAAGGAATATCATTCCCTATCAACTTAGTCATCGGACGTGCCTTGCTTACAAATTCCTGCACAACTCTCCTGTAATAACCTGCCAATCCAAGAAAGCTCATGATCTCTGTGGCATTCTACGGTCTAGGCCAATCTTTTATAGCCTGAATCTTCTCCGGATATACAGAAACTCTCTCAGCAGAAACAATGTGACCCAGAAATCCCATCTTCTGCTGCTAGAAACTACACTTGCTCAACTTAGCAAACAACTTCTGCTCCCGCAGCTTTCCAGAACTCTTCTCAAATGCACTGCATGCTCTTAGGACTCTTAGAATAGACCAGGATGCCGTCGATGAAGATGATAATAGACACGTCCAGAAACTCCTAAAATACACTGTTCATCAACCTCATAAACGCTGTTGGCGCGTTAGTCAACCTAAAAAGGCATCTCCACGATCTCGTAAACCCACACCTCGTCTTTCTACTTGACAACCACACCGACGCACCCACAGTAAAGTGATGAGACGAATGAATCCCCTGCTCAGTAGATCCTCTAGCTGCGTCTCCAACTCTACTAAACAAAAAATCAAGTATGCCGACATCAACTCACCACCACTTGAATATCAACCTTCTTGTTCGTCCAAGAATCTCTTGTAATTTGCCGCTTAGGGAAACTTCCACAAGATCGCTTTTCCACTGGGCAATCCTTCACAAGGAAATCATCAATACGAGCATAATAAAACAAACAAGTACCATATGTTCGCATATTCTGATTCTCCGCGTCAGATGCTTTGCAAGCCGCCAATTCAACCCACTTGACTTGTTTCCCCCAGCAAGCTTACCAAAACCTTGAACCTCGCAATCCCTGTCCATCTCCAATGAACTTCATCCACCATCGTTGCAACGATTAGTTTATCCTGCCATGAAGGCTTCTCGTAAAATCTTATGTACCTGGCAACCATGCCCTTTCCGGCTCATACCTACCGCAGCTCTCCTTCCCGGGACTTCAGCACCACCGGCCACCCAATCCTGGCACATCAGCTACACATTCATGACCGTACCGGTCATAAAAACCCTGGCCCACCGGCCAAGACAACTAAAATCCAAGATTAAACCACCATCAATTCTCGAGGTCTACATCCCGTCATTATGTTTATACTCACGTCCTAGGCATTGCTTGCTTCCAACTCTTCCACCCTTAGGTCACAACCTTCGAGCCATACCGATCTCACTCTTAGACCACCGTCTTCGAGTTGTACCGTCTCACTCTTGGACCACAATCCTCGAGATCTTGGTATCAGGGGAACTACATATCCCTTCAAGGGAACATCATCCCCTCGGAGCCCTCAGCCCCTCAAGCTATCGGTAATTAGGGGAATCACCATCCCCTCGGGAGCAACAATCCTTAACGACTATAAACATCTCCCGACCAAAAGTACCTTTTGTGGTCCGAGTATAACATTGCAATGTTACGCCTGCCCACTCAACTTCTAATATCCAACTGGATTAACCACCCAGCTGCAAAAATATCTGCTCTAACTGCATATATCCACCTATCTGCCTCTCTAGGCTCGATACCTCTTGAGAATAATCTCATACCGGTCATCTACAACTGCTCATCCTCTTAATATAAGATGGAAACTCCTCGACATTTGCAGCCCTCGGCTGCACCCCGCCACATGCAGTACAACTAGAGCCTGCACTGGTACCCCTCTCGGTAACCGCTCCAACAGCACACCAACAGATCCGCCAAGCGATCATCTCGACCCTGGGCTCCACCTGCTGCAACCCCATACCTGGGTTCCCAGCACCCCCGGCATTCACACCGGCTAACCCTCTCTGGTCCCTCTTGATACGCTTGCGACCCTCTCACGTACCTCCTCGTGGAACTCTGGACCACACACTCGCTGGCCTCGGGACCCGCCCGACCATGACCACGACCAAGTCCCCGTCCACGACCAACAACTCAAACACTTTTAACCACTGCACTTCCAAGAATAGAGGCTAACAAGCAATCTTAACTAACACAAAAACATAAACTCACCGTGGAATCACACTGTAAGCTCGAAGAGGATGTTCTAGGACTCCATGCCACACACAACTGACTAACTCACATAATCAATCAAAGCATGCAATTCAAACATCTACAGCACAAAGCCTAGCGAGCCCAAACCTAGAACCATAAGGGCTATGATACCAAACGGAAACGACCCGACCCGTTTTTTTAATTTAATAATAAATAAATTATAATAATAATTAAATAACTACAACTAGTGGTCCCATACCCACTAGCCGCCTAACCACAATCACAACCAACAGCGGAAGTAATAATACCAATAAATAACCAATAATCCAATAACCAATAAAATAATAACCTGTATTAATTCCAATCATAAACTAACGATCCAAACAACATAAACCAGAGAACCAGCAATCCTAAACAAAATTCTAGGACTAGAACATCCTCCTCTTCATTGCCCTGATTCCACGATGTAACATCCGCGAACCAAAAATTGGTTTTTGGGGATGGGTGTCGATCGACACCAAGGGGGTGTCGGTCGACACCACTTATTTCCGGTTCGACTAGATTGAGTTTTTAATCGATTTGGTTCGGTTTGGTTTAAGGAAACCATTGAACCGAGGTTTAAAAGGGAGAAAACGACCTAGGGTCGTGTTTTTGTTGTCTTACACCGTTGAGAGAAAAAAAAAAGAGGAGAAAACAGTTCCTAAAGTTTCTTGAGAGAGTTTGTGAGATTTCAAGGCGTTTTTGGTGAGATCTTGCTGTGGGAGTGAAGATCCAAGGCTAGGAACGTGTTAGAAGGTTGCTGAGAGTGTTGGATTCGTTGCCTTTGGTCTAAATCTTCCTTCAAAGAGGTGGGTGCATGACCATGGCTTATCTAAGCTAAGATCTCTAGTTTTTATGTGATTTGGTGCTTATGTGGTTGTTTCTTTGAGTTCCCTATGGTATTTCGTCGCTTCTTTGGCTGGGTTTGGCTTCTGGGAACGCATGGAGCGGATTGGAGAAGATTGGAGGTGAGATTCGGAGTTTTTGATCGAAGGAAATCGCTGCTCGGCATCGGTGTCGGTCGACACCAGTTGGGGTGTCGGTCGACACCAACACGAGGACGGCTCGAGACTTTGGCGAGTGTCGATCGATGCCATGTGGAGGTGTCGGTCGACACAAACTAGGGTTTTCGGGAGTGTCGGGCAGGCTGTCGGTCGACACCAGATTGTCAGTGTCGATGGACACCTTCTGGTGTCGGTCGACACCCTTCTTTCAGCCACGACGGATTGTTGTATGCTTTGTATATTGCCTGGTTTGTTTATTTGATTGTTGATTGTGGCATGTAGAGATCTTATTGCTTGTGTGTATAGCCCAGTAGATGGGAGGATTGCCTCACTGAGTGTTTATCAAATTCTCATGCATCTCAATATGTGTTTGTGGTGCAGGTAAAGGCAAAGTGTGATCGTGTAATCAAGGCGAGGAAGAGGAGGATGTTCTAGTGGTTCGCTTGGTTGTCTGGCTTCTGTTAGGTTGCTAGAGTAGAGTCCTAGAACATTGTTTGGGATTGCTGGTTATTTGATTTATGCTGTTTGGATCATTAGTTTGTGATTTGAATTAATACTGGTTATTATTTTATTATTATTGGTTTATTATTGGATATTGGTTTTTTTGTTATTTCCTTGTTGATTGTGAATGTCGTTAGGTGGCTAGTGAGTATGGGACCACTAGTTGTAGTTTATTTATATATATATATATATATTATTTATTATTTATTAAAAAAAAGGTCGGTCGTTTCATTTTGGTATTAGAGCCCTTACGGTTCTAGGTTTGGGTTCACTAGGTTTCTGTTGTGATGTTTGGGATTGCATGTCTTGATTGATTATGTGAGTTAGTCAATTGTGTGTGGCATGGAGTCCTAGAACATCATCTTCGAGCCTATTGTGTGATTCCACGGTGAGTATTTGTTTCTGTGATAAATAGTAATTGTTTGCTTAGTCTTCTGTTCATGGTAGTGCAGATGGCTAGAGGTGATGCTGTGGCTGGTCGTGGTTGTGGACACGGACGTTGTCATGGACACGGACGTGGTCGTGGTAGGGGCAGAGTCCCAGTGGATAGTGAGACCGAGGACTAGAATGTGATAGCTGAGGGTGTTGGCGAGTCGCAGGGTGTTCCGGGGGATTCAGTGAGTGTGGCCGGAGGGGGCAGTGTTGATGCTCCAGTGGCCGGAGGTGCTAGGGTCCCGGTTGTGGGAGTCCCAGCGGGTGGAGTCCCTAGTGTTGACATTACGGCTATGCTAGCACAGGTGTTGGAGCGGTTACCACCTGTGGATCCGGCTCAGGCTCAGGTAGTGCCACCTGTGGTGGCGGAGGAGCGGCAGCCAGTGGTTGCGGATGTGGGAGCACATGTTCGTTATTTGTCTATGCTCAAGGAGATGAAGGGTCTATTCACTGAGATGTTTTCGGGTGGTACAAATCTTACTGTTGCAGATGCGTGGAGGACGAGTGTGGAACATAACTTCCATACTCTGAGATGTCCTGAGGAGTTTTGGGTGGACATAGGGGTCTACTATTTGAGTGGTGATGTTGAGTCGTGGTGGAGATCAGTGGCTGCTAGGAGGGCGCAGCGGGAGATGACTTAGGCTGACTTCATCTTGGAGTTCAACCGCAAGTATTTTCCTAGAGAGGCATTGGATCGGTTGGAGGTACAGTTCCTTCAATTGTCTCAGGGGACACGGTCAGTGCGGGAGCTGGACTTGGAGTTCAGTCGACTTCTTTGTTATGGGGGTCGGGCTTTGGAGTCTGAGGAGGCTCAGATCAGGAGGTTCTTGAGGGCTCTACGTGATGATTTGAGAGTTCACTGTAGAGGGAGGAGTTATGCTACACGTGCAGAGCTGGTTGAGACTGCAGCAGAGATTGAGGAGAATATCTGGGCACAGTCAGTGGCGGTAGCTCCAGCAGTTCAGTCTAGTAAGCCTCAGCAGCAGGGTGGTTTTAGCAGGGGCGGTAGGCCTGCACAGGGAACCAAGAGGAGGTGGGAGGCTACGCAGAAGCCGAGTGGTGCGAGTTGCTTCGGTTGTGGGAGCAAGGATCACAGGGTTGCTAGTTGTCCCAAGAGGAGTGCTCCGATGGCAGGGCCTCGGGTATGTTATCATTGTAGGGAGACAGGGCACATCAGGGTTTTTTGTCCCAAGTTGCAGCCTACAGTAGTGGCAACATTGCAGCAGGTGCAGCCTGGATGTCAGCAGGTGGCACGAATTGAGCAGGCGCCACGGGTTTACACGACAGCAGAGACTGGTGGAACTAGTGTCGGGGCGATCACAGGTATATTTTCTGGTACTTAAACTTTGTGGATTTTTAGTAGGTTTAGATTGTATATGTTTCCTGTGATAAAGTGTTAGGTTCTCAACACATGAGGTTTGTGTAGGGACCTTGTTGGTGGGCGGGTTTAAGTCCCATGTTATGCTTGATTCTGGAGCTTCTGATAGCTTCATTACTCCGGAGTGTGCAGAGTGTGCGGGGATCAGCAGGGATCCTGGAGAGCGTGCAGGAGTTGTCAGGGTTGCGGGAGGCGAGTTCCTGAGAGTGATTGGACGAGCCAGAGGAATTGATATTCAGATTGCAGGAGAGTTGTGGCCAGCGGATTTGCTTAACAGTCCAGTGGAACATATGATGTTATTCTCGGGATGGATTGGTTGCATCGGCATAGGGTGCATTTGGATTGCCATCGGGGTAGAGTGGAGTTTGAGTGTTCGGGAGGGAAGTTGGTTTTTCAGAGTATTAGACCGACTTCGGGGAGTCTCGTGATCTCAGCCATTGAGGCTGGGAAGATGATCGAGAAGGGCCGTGAGGCTTATTTGGTTACTATATCTATGCCAGAGTCAGTGGGGAAGTCTACGGTTAGCGGTATTCCAGTAGTGGAGGAGTTTGAGGATGTGTTTCAGTCTTTGCAGGGATTACCACCATCTCGGTCGGATCCTTTTACCATTGAACTGGAACCGGGGACGATGCCGTTATCCAAGGCTCCTTACAAGATGGCTCCAGCAGAGATGGCAGAGCTGAAGAAGCAGCTAGAGGATTTATTGAGTAAGGGATTCATCCGTCCTAGTGTATCACCGTGGGGAGCGCCGGTGTTGTTTGTGAAGAAGAAGGATGGGAGTTTCAGGTTGTGCATTGATTATTGGGGTTTGAACCGGGTCACTCTAAAGAACAAGTATCCTCTTCCTAGGAACGATGAGTTGTTGGATCAGTTGAGGGGTGCTACTTGGTTCTCTAAGGTAGATCTGGCGTCGGGTTATCATCAGATACCGATAGATGAGGCAGATGTGAGGAAGACTGCTTTCAGGACGAGGTATGGGCATTATGAGTTTGTGGTGATGCCTTTCGGGTTGACTAACGCACCAACAGCGTTTATGAGATTGATGAACAGCGTGTTTCAGGAGTTACTGGATGTGTCTGTCATCATTTTCATCGACAATATCCTGGTTTATTCTAAGAGTCCTGAGGAGCATGCAGTGCATTTGAGGGCGGTTATGGAGAAGCTGCGGGAGCAGAAGTTGTTTGCTAAGTTGAGCAAGTGCAGTTTTTGGCAGCGTGAGATGGGCTTTATGGGTCATATTGTGTCTGCAAACGAGGTTTCTGTAGATCCAGAGAAGATTCAGGCTATCAGAGATTGGCCTAGACCGCAGAATACCACCGAGATCAGGAGCTTTCTTGGATTGGCAGGATACTACAGGAGATTTGTGCAGGGATTTGCAAGCAGAGCACGTCGAATGACTAAGTTGACAGGGAAGGATGTTCCTTTTATTTGGTCAGAAGAGTTAGAGGAAGGCTTTGCAAGCCTGAAGGAGATGTTGCCTACTGCGCCAGTGTTGGCTTTGCCTGAGCAGGGAGAACCCTATGTGGTTTATACAGATGCATCTAGAGTTGGTTTGGGTTGTGTTCTGATGCAGCATGGGAAGGTGATTGCCTACGCTTTGCGGCAGTTGCGGGTGCATGAAGGCAACTATCCTACTCATGATTTGGAGATGGGTGCTGTAGTTTTTGCCCTGAAGATTTGGAGATCTTATCTTTATGGTGCAAAGGTACAGGTGTTTACAGATCATAAGAGCCTGAAGTATATATTCACTCAGCCTGAGCTGAATTTGAGACAGAGGCGGTGGATGGAGCTTGTTGCGGATTATGATTTGAAGATAGCCTATCATCCTGGTAAGGCTAACACGGTTGCAGATGCTCTGAGTCGGAAGATGGTAGCTTCGGCTCAGGAGCAGGAGATGGAGTCTATGGTAGGGGAGATCAGTGCTTTGAGCTTGTGTGCTGTTTCACAGGAACAGTTTGGTTTGGAAGCAGTAGATAGAGCAAATCTTTTGAGTAGGGTGCGGTTAGTTCATGAGAAGGATTTGGGGCTAGTGAATTCCTCCAAGGGTGTGGATTCAGAGTATCAGGTCTCAGATAATGGTACTATCTTGGTGCACGGTCGAGTTTGTGTGCCCAAGGATGAGGAGTTGAGGCAGGAGATTCTGAGAGAGGCTCATGCGAGCAAGTTGTCTATTCATCCAGGAGCGACTAAGATGTACCGTGATCTCAAGAGTTACTATCATTGGGTCGGGATGAAGAGGATGTAGCTAGTTGGGTTTCGAGGTGCGATGTGTGTCAGCTAGTGAAGGCTGAGCATCAGGTTCCTCGCGGGTTACTAAAGAGTTTACCCATTCCTGAGTGGAAGTGGGATATGATCACCATGGATTTTGTGGTAGGATTGCCAGTGTCACGAACTTTTGATGCTACTTGGGTCATTGTGGACCGGTTGACTAAGTCAGCACATTTTCTGGCCATCAAGAAAACTGATGGAACAACGGTCTTGGCTAAGAAGTATGTGAGGGAAATAGTCAGATTGCATGGGGTGCCAGCGAGTGTTGTGTCTGACAGGGATTCTAAGTTCACTTCGGTGTTTTGGAAGGCATTTCAGGCAGAGATGGGCACTAAGGTGCATATGAGTACAGCTTATCATCCCCAGACAGTTGGACAGTCTGAGAGGACGATCCAGACGCTGGAGGATTTGCTGAGGATGTGTGTGTTGGATTGGGGTGGCCATTGGGCAGATCACCTAAACCTGGTAGAGTTTGCTTACAACAACAGTTATCAGGCGAGTATTAAGATGGCTCCTTATGAGGCTTTGTATGAGAGACCATGTCGTACACCATTATGCTGGACTCAGGTGGGGGAGAGGAGCATGTTTGGTGCTACTTTTGTTCAGGAGACCTCAGAGAAGATTAGGTTTCTCAAGCTGAACATGAAGGAGGCTCAGGATAGGCAGATGAGTTATGCTGATAGGAGGAGGAGAGATCTTGAGTTTCAGGTAGGAGACAGAGTGTACCTCAAGATGGCCATGTTGCGGGGTCCAAACAGGTCATTATCAGAGACTAAGTTGAGTCCGAGGTATATGGGTCCATTCAGAGTGATTGAGCGGGTTGGATCAGTGGCATATAGACTGGAGTTACCTTAGGTGATGCGTGCATTCCATAAGGTTTTCCATGTGTCTATGTTGCGGAAGTGTCTCCGTGAGGGTGAGCAGGTGTTGGCTAAGATTCCGGAGGATCTTCAGCCTAACATGACAGTGGAGGCGAGACCAGTGAGGTTTCTCGAGAGGAGGATCAAGGAACTTCGAAAGAAGAAAATTCCTTTGATGAGAGTTCTGTGGGACTGTGATGGGGTTGAGGAGCAGACTTGGGAACCTGAGGCAAAGATGAAAGCAAGGTTCAAGAAGTGGTATGAGAAACAAGCCGCGACTTGAGCTTGTTTAGCCTGGTTCCATCTGTAATCCATGGCTGGAGCGGGAATGGAGTATTCCAGCCCATCTCTCTTGTTACTCGGTCGCTTGGGGTGGTTGGTTGTGCGACTCTGTAACAAGATGAGATGATGTTCGGGGTACAAAGTTTCCGTGAGGCGGGGTTTTTGGAGGAAAGTTTCCTGGAATAGGAGTTTCCAAAAGTGGAAAGTTTCCAAAAATGGAATGTGCTAAATATGGAAAGTTTTACGGGAGTTAGAATTTGTCCATTTTAGCGGTGGAGAGCCTGAGAGGGGCTTGTGTGTGGCCTTTGTGGCGGACTTTCGAGTCAGTGTGCCCGTGTGTTGCAGTCTTTTTAGACATTGGGTGGCCTTTGTGGCGGGCTGTTTAGCCGTGTGTGGCCTTTGTGGCGGGCTGTTTAGCTAATTATGTGGCCTTTGTGGCGGGCTGTTTAGCTAGAGTGTCTTTGTAAAGGTCCTTCGGGACAGATGGTCTTTGTGATGGTCCTTCGGGACAGATGGTCTTTGTGACGGGCTTTTTAGCCAGAGTGTCTTTGTGACGGTCCTCTTTAGGACATTTGTTTGGCCTTGGTGGCGGTCCTCTTTAGGACATTTGTTTGGCCTTGGTGGCGGTCCTCTTTAGGACATTTTGTTTGGCCTTGGTGGCGGTCCTCTTTAGGATATTTTGTTTGGCCTTAGTGGTGGCCCTTGTGGCATGTATATGATCCTTGTGAGGTCATGAGGTATTCCAGTGAAGGGATATGTGGTTGGTAGGACATTGAGATATTTTACGCGAGCCACGGGAAGGAAACCTGGATAGGGATAGGACTCAGACGTGTTCAAAATTGTTTGCTCGCGGCTCTTGGAGGACTTAGGTTCTCCTAGTACTGCCATATTCAGAGACTTTGTGGCTTGGGAGTATGGTTGGTATATCGACTTCGGACGACGGTCCGGAGGCGCGCTGTAGGGTGACGACCCGAGAGAAAAGTTTTGATTTCTCCTTATATATATATTATGGCATGCGGGTTTAGGCCCGATGAGGAGCCAGCATTGGCATGCAGACTTAGGTCTGATGAGGAACAAATGAAAACTCAAGGTTTAGGCCTATGAGAATAAGGGAAGTCCAAAAGTCGAGAGCAAATGACGCCTGGAGCGTGAGTCTATCGCCTAGAGGTGACCTTCTGTAGATCGGTCGGAGGAGTGCGGGCCATGGAAACGGTTGCACGGGAGTCCTTGGTTGATGGTCGTTCGAGATTCGAGGACGAATCTAGATTGGTGAGGGAGAATTGTAACATCCGCGAACCAAAAATTGGTTTTTGGGATGGGTGTCGATCGACACCAAGGGGGTGTCGGTCGACACCACTTATTTCCGGTTTGACCCAGATTGAGTTTTCAATCGATTTGGTTCGGTTTGGTTTGAGGAAACCATTGAACCGAGGTTTAAAAGGGAGAAAACGACCTAGGATCGTGTTTTTGTTGTCTTACGCCGTTGAGAGAAAAAAAAAGGAGAAAACAGTTCCTAAAGGTTCTTGAGAGAGTTTGTGAGATTTCAAGACGTTTTTGGTGAGATCTTGCTGTGGGAGTGAAGATCCAAGGCTAGGAACGTGTTAGAAGGTTGCTGAGAGTGTTGGATTCGTTGCCTTTGGTCTAAATCTTCCTTCAAAGAGGTGAGTGCATGACCATGGCTTATCTAAGCTAAGATCTCTAGTTTTTATGTGATTTGGTGCTTATGTGGTTGTTTCTTTGAGTTCTCTATGGTATTTCGTCGCTGCTTTAGCTGGGTTTGGCTTCTGGGAATGCATGGAGCGGATTGGACAAGATTGGAGGCGAGATTCGGAGTTTTTGATCGAAGGAAATCGCTGCTCGGCATTAGTGTCGGTCGACACCAGTTGGGGTGTCGGTCGACACCAACGCGAGGACGGCTCGAGACTTTGGCGAGTGTTGATCGATGCCATGTGGAGGTGTCGGTCGACACAAACTAGGGTTTCCGGGAGTGTCGGGCAGGGTGTCGGTCGACACCAGATTGTCAGTGTCGATCGACACCTTCTCCGACACCAGTATGGTGTCGGTCGACACCAGATTGTAAGTGTCGATTGACACCTTCTGGTGTCGGTTGACACCCTTCTTTCAGCTACGACGGATTATTGTATGCTTTGTATATTGCCTAGTTTGTTTATTTGATTGTTGATTGTGGCATGTAGAGATCTTATTGCTTGTGTGTATAGCCCAGTAGATGGGAGGATTGCCTCACTGAGTGTTTATCAAATACTCATGCATCTCAATATGTGTTTGTGGTGCAGGTAAAGGCAAAGTGTGATCGTGGAATCAAGGGGAAGAAGAGGAGGATGTTCTAGTGGTTCACTTGGTTGTCTGGCTTCTGTTAGGTTGCTAGAGTTGAGTCCTAGAACATTGTTTAGGATTGCTGGTCATTTGATTTATGCTGTTTGGATCATTAGTTTGTGATTGGAATTAGTACTGGAATTAATAATTATTGGTTTATTATTGGATATTGGTTTTTTTGTTATTCCGCTGTTGATTGTGAATGTCGTTAGGTGGCTAGTGGGTATGGTACCACTAGTTATAGTTTATTTATATACATATATTATTTATTATTTATTAAAAAAAAAAGGTCGGTCGTTTCACACAATCACACTTTGCTTTTACCTGCATCACAAACACAAATTGCAATGCATGAGTATTTTATAAACACTCAGTAAGGCAATCCTCCCATCTATTGGGCTATACACACAAGCAATAGAGTCATCTCTAACCATCAAACAACAATTAACCAAACCAGGACTCTGCATCGACCGACAGCACATGGGGATGCATCAACCGACACAGGGTTGCATCGATTGATGCTCGATGCACTTGCATCGACCGACACTCGCATTTCATCAACCGACGCATGCTCGACATAACACGAAAACCCTAGAGTTTTATGCGCCGTCCTCGCACTTGCATCGACCGAAGCAAGATATGCATCGACCGATGCAATGCCGGGCATCGTGTTTTCCCCGAAGCTTCTCACCGGATCTTCGTTCCTACAACCACAAAACTCGATCCAAAGCCATAAGAAAGCTTCCTAACGTCCCAATTATCAATCTAACAAGTCTAACAACACACAACAAGCAAATTAGAGAATTCTCTAGCTTAGATAAGCAATGGTACTGCACTTACCTTTGCCTAGACGAATCTGAACCTCAAACAAGTAAGAAAACACTTCCAGGAAGCTCCTACAACGATCTCAGCTACAGATCTCTACAGGAACTGCCTCAAATCACCAAAAATCTCCAAGAACTCTCAAGAACTTTTTCTCTCTTCTGTTTTCTCTCGAAAACGGCTAGTCTCGTCGAATGAGACAAAATAACGAGTTAAGGGTTTTCCCTAACCCAAAATGCAACGTTTTACTTAAGTCAAAACGCACAAAACTAAACCTGCATCGACCGATGGATCTTCACGGATGTTACATCACATCACTTGTAAACCCATAATGACACATAATTTTGTTCTAATAATAAAATCTAAATCATAATTCTCATTTATAAACTCAGAATGATATATAACCTCGTTTAATTATAAAATCTAAAATAAACCAATAATTATTTTTTTTAGTTAAAAGTATACATAATTTATTTCTTTGTTATAAAACGAGAGAGATATTAGGGAAAGCTCTTGTTCTTATTATTGATCTCAAGGAGGTTACAACACATATATATAGGTTCCCATAGGGACAAAGTACAAAACCGACTAAGACCTAAGACATGGCCGAATGGGCCTTAACACATGGCCGATGGGCCTAAGCTTAATGGACCGTAAATAAGGACTAATAGAGGGCCGGTCAGATTGAGTCCATCAAGTGTTTTACAACACTCCCCCTTGGACGAGATGACTGTGCCTATGCGAGGATGGGATCGCTGCAATGTGCTAAGGGGATGCTGCCTCATTAAAACCTTACCAGGAAAACCCATTGGGACAAAACCTTAGTGAAGGAAAAAGAGTACAGCACACATTGCTCCCCCTGTTCCAAGCATCACTCTAAGTCCTTGAGCCTCCGCATTCCAATCTGGTGTGTGAGCTTCCTGAAAGTCGTTGTCGGTAATGCCTTGGTGAAGAGATCGGCTGAGTTGTCGCATGACTGAACTTGCACCACTTGAACTTCTCCGGCCTTTTGTAGTTCATGTGTGTGAAAGAACTTTGGCAGTATGTGCTTCGTCCGATCTCCCTTGATGTAACCATCTTTGAGTTGCGCGATGCAGGCTGTATTATCTTCGTAGATGACCGTTGCTTCCTTGTTGTCTTCTAAACCGCTATCCATCCGTATATGCTGAGTCATAGACCGCAACCAAACACACTCACGGCCGGCTTCGTGTATAGCTAGGATCTCCGCGTGATTTGAGGATGTGGCTACCAAAGTCTGCTTCATGGAACGCCAAGAGATCGCCGTACCACCGTGCGTAAACACATAACCTGTCTGTGACTTACCATTGTGTAGATCGGATAGATAACCTGCATCAGCAAAACCAACTAAACCATCTTTGTTATAGTTAGTATAGTAAAGACCAAAGTTTGTCGTTCCCTGAAGGTAACGCAGAACATGTTTAATACCATTCCAGTGCCTTTTGGTCGGACAAGAACTGTATCTTGCTAGGAGGTTCACGGCAAAGCTGATATCTGTCCTAGTGTGACTAGCCAAGAACATTAACGCTCCTATAGCACTGAGGTAAGGCACTTTAGGACCAAGAATTTCTTCATTGTCCTTCTTAGGAGCAAATGGATCTTTATCCACTTGTGTACTTCTCACAACCATTGGGCTAGTCAATGAGTGAGCTTGCTCCATATTAAATCTCTTGAGTACCTTTTCTGTATATGCCTTTTGATGCACAAGGATCCCATTGTTTCTGTACTCAAGCTGTAATCCCAAACAAAATCTTGTCTTGCCTAGATCTTTCATCTCAAATTCTCTCTTGAGATATTCTACTGTTTGGGCGATTTCCCCAGAGGTTCCAAGGATGTTTAAATCATCCACATAGACTGCTATTATCAGAAATCCTTTGTTTGCAAACTTTCTTATGAATATACATGGACTGATTAGGTCATTCTTATAACCTTCTTTGGTCAAATAGTCACTAAGTCCATTGTACCACATTCGACCACTCTGTTTCAGTCCATAAAGCGATTTGTCTAACCTTATGCAGTACTGTTCTCGAGAACCACCTTTCTTGTGTTCTATACCCTCTGGTAATCTCATATAAATTTCATTATCCACTGGACCATACAAATATGCAGTTACAACATCCATTAACCGCAAGTCTAAATTTTCTCTTACAGCCAGACTTATTAGATACCTAAAAGTCGTTGCATCCATCACATGGGAGTATGTCTCCTCATAATCTATGCCGGGTCTTTGAGAGAATCCTTGTGCTACAAGCCGTGCTTTGTATCTTACAATTTCATTCTTCTCATTTCTCTTTCTTACAAAGACCCACTTATGTCCAACTGGTTTAATGTCAGGTGTTGTCCTCAAGATCGGACAAAACACACTTCTCTTCTTTAAAGAGTTTAACTCCACATCAATGGCTTCTTTCCATTTAAGCCAATCTTTGCTTTGAGTGCACTCTAGTATAGATGTGGGTTCTAGATCCTCATTTATCTCAAGTGCTACCTTGTATGCAAATATATCATCAATGTCGACATTCTTTCGGTTCCATTGTATTCCAGACATTATATAGTTGATTGATATCTCATTATTATCAATCCCATTGATCCTTTCAGGTTCTTGAGGTTCAGCGTCCTGAACGTCACCTGGTATCATAGGGTTTTCCGCGGCAATGTCTGTTTGTTCTATAGTTCCCATAGCCTCGGTCTGATTTTCACCTCTTTTACTTTTCCGAGGATTCTTATCTTTGGAACCTAGTGGTCTACCTCGTTTCAAAAGTGGCTTAGACTCTGTAGCAACTTGATTATTGTGTTCCTTGTGAACATCAATACGTACTGGTGCATTACAAGCTGGTATGTACGATTTTGTTACTCTCTTTGGGTCAGCAAAGGAATCTGGCAATTGATTAGCTAGCTGCTGTAAATGAATTATTTTCTGAACCTCAGCATCACATGCTTGAGTTCGAGGATCTTTCCAATTTAAGGATGTTTGATTCCATGTTAATTCCTTGACCAGCTTATCAGTCTCTCCCCCTAATGTAGGGAACTCGGACTCAACGAATTGACAGTCCGCGTATCTGGCCTTAAATAAATCTCCTGTGAGTGGCTCGAGATACTTTATAATTGTGGGAGAGTCATATCCAACATATATTCCCATCCTCCTTTGTGGTCCCATCTTAGTCCTCTGTGGTGGAGCAATAGGTATGTATACGGCACAACCAAATGTTTTGAGATGGGACAAGTCTGGCTCTTGACCCGTTAATAGTTGGGATGGTGAATATTTGTGTTCACTAGATGGCCTGATGCGTATGATCTCTGCTGCATGTAAGACCGCGTGTCCCCAAGCTGACACAGGAAGCTTCGATCGCATTAACAATGGTCGAGCTATCATTTGTATACGTTTAATGAAGGATTCAGCTAATCCGTTTTGTGTATGGACATGTGCCACAGGATGTTCCACACTCACACCCATGGAGATACAGTAATCATTAAACGCTTGGGATGTAAATTCACCAGCATTATCTAGACGTATAGTCTTAAGTGGAAAGTCCGGAAAATGTGCTCTTAATCAAATGATTTGAGCTAAGAGCTTAGCAAATGCTAAGTTTCTCGTGGATGACAAGCATACATGAGACCATCTGGTTGATGCATCTATCATCACCATAAAATATCTGAATGTCCCACTAGGTGGGTGTATTGGTCCACATATGTCACCTTGTATCCTTTCCAGAAAGTGTAAAGTCTCTTTTGTGACTTTTACTGGTGAGGGTCTTACAGTAAGTTTCCCTTGTGCACATGCTACACAAGTTGCATTTTTAGGGAAAACTTTTCTTTCTTTAAGGTGGTGCCCTTTCGAACTCATTATCAATTTACGCATCATGTTCGAACCCGGGTGGCCAAGCCGGTCATGCCATAGAGTGAATTGTTCATTGAACATTTTGTGCTTTGCTAAGTTAGCTTCTATCATATTTATCTTAGCATGGTATAAACCAGTGGCTAGTGCAGGTATAGCTTCTAGGACCTTCTTTTGTCCATTTACATTCTCTGTAATGTATAGGAACTCTTTAGATCCTTCACCCTTGGTTTCAACATGAAAACCATTTAGTCTTATATCTTTAAAGCTCAATAAGTTTCTCTTAGAGCTGGGTGAGTATAAGGCATCACTTATCTCAATATGTGTACCCTTAGGTAACAAGATGTGAGCCTGGCCGTAGCCTTCTATCAAATTTGCTATACCAGCAATTGTACTAACATTAGCACTTTTCATTTGGAGATTAATAAAATATCTTTTGTCTCTTAATATAGTGTGGCTGGAACCACTGTCCACCACTAGTTCACTCAAGTCCTCGGCCATTTCTATAAAGAGGACAATAATTTTGGATTTTAACAAGACAAATTTTATAAAATAAAATCCATTGAATTTAAATCAAAGCAATTATCCATTACATAGAAATTAAATCATAGAAGCATAGAAATTAAACCAAAATTAAAAACGAAATTCAATCATCATCTTGAAAGCAATCGGAAGTCTCAAAGTCTAGTAAGTCATCCTTCTCATGATCGAAGTCTCCTTCATCATCGAGGTGCACAAGGTTAGCTTCTGGATTCTTTTTCTTCTTTTGAATTTCTTGGTATGCCTCAACGAGGTGTTTGGGAGTTCTGCAGTTCTTATACCAGTGGTTTGTCATACCACATCGATGGCAGGTCGATTTGGCCTTGGTGTGTGGTTTAAAAGACCCACGGCCTAAACCACCACGTCCGCGACCTCCTCGGCTGGCATAGCCTCCTCGGCCACCACGTCCTCTGCCACCACGGCCGCGACTAGCTTGGCCATAGTGTCTTTCTCTGTGGACGTAGTTGGCCTCTAGAGGTTCCTTAGGCTCTTTAGCCTCTGCTACAGATTTCTTTCCCAAATCAACCTTATGAGCCTCTAGTAATGGGGCTGTACCAGGAGGTCTCATAGCACTGTTCATCATCAACAACTCATCATTCTGCTCAGCGAGCAGCAATGCTTCAATGAGTTCCCCATAGTCGGCGAATCTTTCACGCCGATATTGTTGCTGAAGGACTCTATTGTTAGGGCTCATAGTAGACAATGTCTTTTCTAACAGCTCATGTTCAGTCACTTCTCTTCCACATAACCTAAGGATTTAGACAATCCTAAAAAGCTCAGAGTTATCCTCTTCCACGGATTTGTAATCCTGGATCCTTAGGTTCTTCCAGTCAAACTCTGCCTGTGGAAGGAGCACCGTCTTTTGGTGCCCATAACGGCGTTTAAGCTGTGTCCAAAGGGCTAGAGGCTCTCTTAGAAAGAGGTACTAGCTTTTGAGAGACTCAGCGATGTGATGATGTATGTGCTGGAGGCACTTACTCTTTCTCTTGTTAGTGCACTCAACTTTCTCGTTGATGCAATCTAGCAAACCGTTTGACTCAAGATTGATCTCGGTGTCATTTGCCCATTGCAAGTAGTTCTTTCCAGAAGCTTGCAGAATTGGATAGTCTAGGCTCTTGAGGTTTGCCATCTGCATAAGATAGACAACCGATAGTTAGCATGCGATATTTAAGATCGAACCATGCAACAAGTATTCAGGTCATGCGGTATTTAAGACCGAACCATGCCTTAGGCCATGTGGTATTTGAGACCAAACATGCCTTGCCTTATGTATATTTTCGTTGGTTTAATTCCTTATGCATGCAAGACAACAAAATCAAATGCATGCAACAATCCTAGATAGTATTTCCTTTTTCTATGTTTTCCTTTTCATTCTAGGATTTACTAAATTTATGTTTTAGGAAATATTTTAGTCTTAGGATAATTACTATATTTTAATTAGGAACTTATCCTAATTCAAGTTTTAATTCTGATTTTAAATTTTAATTTATAGAAACTTAACAAAGTTTTTATTTAATCGGATATACTCTTAGGATTTTAAAGTAAATTTTACTTAAATTTCAGGATAATGACTTAAGGTTTAGGAAATTATCCTAATTGATTCTAGACATGATCATGCTCGAAGTTTTGAGGTTCCATGGCCGAAAATTTTCCAGGGAATCTATGTTCAAGCTTTGTCTAAGGATTCCTAAGAGTTTATTCATGCAGCCGATTTTTTACTAGGACAAGTCTTAATTAATTCTACTTGGTCCGATTTCTATATGATGCATGAATGATCCAAGTTTTAATTTCCTAGAACAGTTTAACAATTTACATCTAGGTTCTTATGCAGCAATCAAGCAGTCAATCAACAATATTTCAAGCTTGATATTATTTGGTGCAATTTAACAATCAATCTAACAACCTAAGCAAACCGATTTTTAAGTCTTAGGATTTTTTAAGGAATTTAAACTTTGTTAGATTGTGTACTTGGATGTTTTAGGGTTCTTTAGCTTTAAGTCCAAATTCGAGTTATAGGGTTTTAAGGATGTTTAGATCTTTGTTTACCTTCACCGATTTGGATTCTGACTGGTATGGACCGGGAGCTAAAGACCTCGGTAATTCCTCTCTTCCTCGATCACGAACAGCTTCCGCGAACAGCTTCTCCTCGAACCGCCTTCTGCTTCCCGCGAACTTCCTTCGAACTCACCCCCGATCTGCGAACCGCGAACCTCGATCAAGTTGTCGAGAGAACTTTGATCACGAGCTAAGGTATGCTCGTGGATAAGAGGATCTTCAAACAGAAAGGTTTTAGGTTTCGGATAGAAGTAAGAACAAGGATTCGGACTAGGGTTTTAGGGTAAGAGAGAGTAGGCGGCTGCTTTAGAGTTTTTAGGGATAAGAGGCTATCGTGCTGATAACGTGTTATAAAACGAGAGAGATTTTAGGGAAAGCTCTTGTTCTTATTATTGATCTCAAGGAGGTTACAACACATATATATATAGGTTCCCATAAGGACAAAGTACAAAACCGACTAAGACCTAAGACATGGCCGAATGGATCTTAACACATGGCCGATGGGCCTAAGCTTAATGGACCGTAAATAAGGACTAATAGAGGGCCGGTCAGATTGAGTCCATCAAGTGTTTTACAACATTCTTTAATTTGTTTTGCTTTTTAATTTAATTTTAATTAATTTTTAAAATAAAATATTATGTAAAAAATTATGATTGGTTGGAAATTAAAGAGATGAACAAATGGGTTCACCCCCATATATAGGTACACTGATTATTTCTTTTGGAGTCTTTACAGAACTTAGGACAACAATACGGGATACTTCTCATTTTCTCTCAGGATTTAATATTATAGCGCTTGTAACAATCATGCTATCATATTAGTCATCTCCAATTAACCATTTTCCCTCTCTGGAATTTGGGCCGTCCAAGTAATGTCGTAGAGCCGTGTGGATTTGAAATCATGGTATTTCAACTATTTCGTAGCATTAACCCATTAATTTCAATCTTTTCGTAGAAAATTCAAACAAGAATTGGATGAACTTTTGCCCCGGAGAAAAATCCTATTCAAATTTAGATATGTTGAATAAAATTGTGGTGATAAAAATAAGTACATTAAACATATTTCAGGAATAATTTCAGACTTTCAGTAGATATTTATTCGGCTTCACTATAAAATGAACATAGAAGCAAACCACACAGTCATATATCCTAATTCACTTCATTCGTAGAAGCAACCAAATTTTCTCTCTCTCTCCCTCGACCCACAGTGTTAACTCATCCACCACAAAATTTTAAGTTTAAGGTAATTTGTGGATATCTCTCTCAAGATGTTTTTTTATTATATTCTCTTATATATAAATACTAAGATTTAATAGGTGATACACATCAGAACCATTTTTATTTTACATATACAGATTTTACGGTTTCCTAATTTAGTATTCAAGTTATATAATTTATATATTTAGTATATTCTTTAGATTTGATACAGTAAAAATATTAGAATTGAACTACAACAAAAAATCAATGTAAATTCAAGAAAAAACAACAACATAAAAGCCATATTTCCCTAAATTTTCTTTTATACATATATATCTATTAATAATTTATACAATTATAAAATTTTAGTATTGAACATACAATCTTACTGTTTTATAGAATCGTTTTGTAGTATTAATGGTATCATTCCAAATGTGAAATGTTTAGAAATATCCTTTTTGGTGTATTTCTTTTCAAAAATTCCACTTTTATCTATCAATTTTCAAAATAATTTTATTAAATTTAAAATTTTATAAAGTTTTATAAGGTTTGTAAGGTACTTATCGATAATAATTACTACTTGAAGACTCAATTCAAATATTTATAAGGTTTTATAAATTAAAAAGTTTTTATAAATTTTTTAAAATATTTATACGATATTTATAAAAATATATAAAATTTTACACACAATATACATGTAGTTGTGTATATTTTTATAAGGTTACAAACATATTTTAATATCATATATGTGTATAAAGTTTTAGAGATGCCCCATCCCCATCTTTAATAAAGTTTGGCATCCTATTAGTTGCATTTTTAATAAAGTTTAGGGATTGAACATTTTTGAAAATTGGTATTGGAGAAGATGTATTTTTTAAGTTTCCCATTTCAAACTTACTTTTATAGTTTTGTTAGAATTGTTTAGTGATGAAATGTTTTTACAGTATCCCCTTTATAATAAAACGGAAGTACACAACATTGTTTTGGTAGACTTTATAATTTTAATAAATGGTTACAAATAGGTTATACATAAATTATAAATTAATCCATATATATTATTTATAACAAATAAAACCTTAATTGTAACAGAAAATCTTAAACGGGTTATTTCAAATTGATAGTTTATGGATATTCCAAACTTTATTTTCAGAAGATCACATATATAGTTCCAAATATCTAGAATCACAATATTACCAATTTATTTTCTACAGATTTTATTGATAAACCACATCAATAAAAAAGTTATTAAGGAATAAAAATATACTCTTAATCATAAAAAAATGATTCAAATCTCGCTAATTTAACAAGATTAATAATGATCTTCGGGATCGTATTCAGAAATTAAAAATTAAACCTTAATGCTAGATTAGGACTGTGTTAAAGCACAGGTTGAAATTCTTTTCATTTATATTATAATTTTAGAATAAAATATAATTTATATGATTGAATTTAAAAGTTTTTAAAGTCCTAATCTAGCAATAATCGTGATCTTCGGAATCGTATTTTATTCTAAAATTATAATATAAATAAAAAGATTCAACCCGTACTCTAGCACGGATCCTAATCTAGTTTACATAATAAAACAGTGTTCAAAATTACATTGATCTAACTTAGGACCATAACTTTTTTTTATTAATTTATAGTGATTATTAATTTATTAAATAATAATTTATAGAAGTTTTACTGTAATTAGGGTGCTTCCGTGGTTTTGGTTAGCGCGGTTTTATATTTTCCATCTATTTAGCATGCTTTTCTTTTGTGGTTAGTCGTCCACTTGACATGCTATGCTATTTATTTCCCTTAAGGTTATGAAATATTCAACTATAAACTATTCATTTATGTGTAGGAAGCAAAATGAGTTTTTGGTGGTATATCATTGTTGCCTTCTTCTTCCTTTTATCTATGTTCACTGTAAAGAACACGAGAGCAAACAAGAAGAATCTACCTCCCGGACCACCAAGACTTCCTATAATTGGCAACTTGCACCAACTGGGATCAAAACCTCATCGTTCGATGTTCAAATTATCCGAAAAATATGGACCCCTAATGTCTCTTAAGTTTGGAAGCGTGTCTACTGTTGTGGCATCTACACCAGAGACAGTGAAGGAAGTCTTAAAAACGTTTGATCTAGAATGTTGTTCGCGACCTTATATGACTTATCCTGCAAGAATTACACACGATTATAAAGATCTTGCCTTTTCTTTCTACAACAACTATTGGAGGGAAGTACGAAAGATGACAGTTGTTGAGCTCTACACTGCAAAAAGGGTAAAATCATTTCAATATATAAGAGAAGAAGAAGTTTCATCCTTTGTCCAATTCCTTAAAGAGTCTGCTTCGATGGAAAAACCAGTTGACTTCAACCAAAAGTTAGTGAAACTCTCTGGGAATGTGATTTGTAAAGTTGCATTTGGGATAACTCTAACAGGGAGCAAACTTGAGAATACTTTTGAGGAAGTCGTTCAAAGAACCATGGAGGTGGTAGGGAGCTTTGCCGCAGCGGATTACTTCCCAGTTGTTGGTAAAATCATCGATAGGATCACAGGATTACATAGCAAATGTGAGAAGGTTTTTAAGGCACTAGATTCATTTTTCGATCAATCTATAAAGCATCACCAAGAAGATGAAAGTATCAATGATGATATCATTGCTTTGCTCCTCAAGATGGAAAGGGGAGAAACCGTGCTGGGAGAGTTTCAACTAACTCGAAACCACGTCAAAGGAATTATTTTGGTAAGTATTGGGAACCTCTATCTGAAAATTTCATTGTTCACATGTTGCCTAAATTTTTAATATTGTGTCCTCTTGATTATTACAGAACCTTCTTCTTGCGGGAACAGACACTGCTGCCAATATCGTGACATGGGCGATGACACATTTGATTACTAACCCAAGAGTTCTGAAGAAAGTGCAAGCAGAGATGAGAGAAGTGATCAAAAACAAAGATGATATCACCGAAGAGGCTATAGAACGACTCGAGTATTTGAAAATGGTGATCAAAGAAACATTTAGGATAAACCCAGTTGTGCCACTACTAATTCCAAGAGAGGCTTCAAAAGATCTAAAGATTGGAGGTTATGACATTCCAAAGAAAACTTGGATCCATGTCAACGTATGGGCTGTTCATAGGAATCCAAACGTTTGGAAAGATCCGGAAGCTTTCATCCCTGAGAGGTTTATGGATAGCGAGATTGACTATAAAGGTCTAAATTTTGAGTTGTTGGCGTTTGGTAGCGGTAGGAGAGTGTGCCCAGGTATAGGAATGGGTATGACTTTGGTACATTTGGCTCTTATCAATCTTCTTTACCGTTTCGATTGGAAGCTTCCTGAAGGAATGAAGATTGAAGATGTTGATCTTGAAGAATCGTATGGACTTGTTAGTCCTAAGAAAATTCCACTTGAGCTTGTCCCCATCCTTACCCAATGGACTTGACTTCACTTCACTTTTTAATTTCATAGTTCAAAATAAATAATGTGAAGATCTTATACCAATATTACCATATCATAAATAATGTGAAGATATTATACCAATATTACCATATCAATAAAATGTTTGTTCAATCCGAAATCTTGTAGCGTAAATAGAACTTCTTCGGGACCATTACTACCGAATGAAAAGACAGAAACAAAAAGGTCGTGTATAAAATTTAACTAAAACAAGAGCTCAGCACTCACAGTTGGATGACGACATTGTCTACTCCTTTCGCCTCTTCTGCATCGGTTTAAAGAATTAACATTCTCCAAACTCCGAAGTACCTTCTTGTCTGCTTCCGGAATCTTCTCTTCCTTTGATCTCACCTGCCTGCCTGCCTCACCTTTGTTTCGTTTAGGCCGGGCCTGCAATTAGCTCAGCCGACAGAACACAGTTGTAAAAGAAACCTAACTTATGAGCTTTTACTATAACAGAGTAAAAGTCAGTGTTCTGTTTCGTAGCTTCTTACCGAAGCGAGCAAGACGGTTAACCCAACTAGGGATATCAACAATTGAGCCTTCGCTAACTTTTTGATGGCCACAATCAAATAAAAAAAATAGGCTGAATTTTAGTGACTAGCGGTTCGAACTCGTGACGAGATAGTCTATCATTATGCTCCTAACGCCACTAGACCAAAGAAACTTTAAGATAAATAAGGCCGAATTTTGTATATAATATATACGGCCGCAAGCTAATGCTTCATTGGCTTGACCCATGGGCCGGCTCTTCCACTAATTACCAAACAAAACCTAACTTTCGCCAGTAATGTCTCCACACTTTTAAGTTTTATCCCATGCACACCCAACGTGTTTAATTTTTTTTTAAAAATATGTGAATATTCATTAAACTTTTTTCAGAAAATTACAAAAAGCTTGATACTTAACTCGTTCATTGCCAAAAAAGATAAAAACAAGGAAGGAATTTGAATGTCTTTAAAATTCTTTCTCTTCTTCTTTGCCAAAATGGCGTCCCTGATTTGTCTATCAAGCCCCTTGAACAGGGTTTGGACAGCTGTAGCAATGTTGTTGTGATATTTGTTGTTTCGTTCCCTCCATATAGCATAGAGAGTGTCTTGGGCAGCAAGTCGACGCAAGCATCTCGGTGCTATATGATCGTTGACGTCCATCCAGGATGTAAAAGCTTCCCAAGTGTGAAATGAGAAACGCCTGTATTCTAATCGCCTTCTCACTTCAACCTAAAGCTTCTCACTAACCTCACAACGGAGGAACAGGTGTTCTCTTGTTTCCAGATACATACCACAAAGACAACAGTTAGGATCAGTATTCAGACTCCACCTAACCAATCTTGCCCTTGTTGGTAGTCGATCTTGGTGCATTAGCCACAACATGAAAGCTTGTGGAGGGATTCCTCCCTTTGAACCAAACTTGAGCAGTCCACGAAGGAGGATCTTGTCTTGGCCTTAAGATATCCCACGTCTTTTTTGTGCAGAATTTTGTAAGTTCCTCTGTACCACACATCCAGAAATACTCATCAGACTCATGAGTGGGAAGAGGCGAACTTACAGTTGTGAGAAAAATATGGAGATCCTCCGCCTGGGGTGACCTTGCTGGACGGAGTTTCCAGCCCGTAGGCAACGATGCCTGAGCAACTTTCCCATGGATTGGGATGCTTGTTTGAGCGGGTCCTGTAGGACCTAAATACGTAATTAATGGTCCATGAGTCATGCCAGAAACTAATTTGCTGCCCATTACCCAATCCTGCTTTAATTCTAAAAATTAATTTAACTTATTGTAATTGTGTAAAATATGGTAAAAAAAAAATGTATTTAAAAAAGGTATTTTTGAAAAGAGATATTTCAAAGAGCATATTTCTAATGAATTCTCAATAATTTTAGTCAGCTATCTGATATAGAGTTTTAGTCAGCTGTTTGATAGAGTTTTAGTCAGACAATTTTCAAAATCACAACTCATATTAATCTATATATACCTTTTTGAAGTACATTTTGGATTCTACCTTTTTATTTGTACTATTTAAAAACTTATTTACAAATTTAATCCCTAAAACTTTTTCAAAAATAGCATTACTTCAGATTTTGTTTCTTAAATATTTTACATTCCATTCCTATTAAAACAAAATTACAGCAAAATTAATATGGAAACATAAACTATGATATATTTAACCACACCTTCTATTGTGTTTTGAAGATATTATATCTCTGAATCATTTGCAAACAAAGAAAACAACCAATTTGATTCATATTTTGTTCTCTAATACCTGTGAGCTTTGATTCTTAACGTAAGAAGAACTTCGATTCACATTAATTTAAATATTATAATTAATATATAAAAACTTGATAAAATTTTAAAGTATTACGAATAAGTAAAATTTAAAAATTTAATATACTATATAATATGGTTATATAGTAGATGAATTATAAAGAGGATATGTTGGAATTAATAAAATATCATTAAATTTGTGCTAACATGGGTTAAATCTTCATTTTATTATTTTCCAACACTTTTAATATTAGAATATATGATATATAAAATCAAGTTGATTTCAGTAAGATTGTGTAAAATAATTAAATTATTAGGAACAATGTGACTTAATTATACGGTATGAATGACTTATTATGTGTTTAAATCCCTTATTTTTCTGTAAAAAGAATTAAAAATCAAAACAGAATCTCAAACAATAAACAAAAGAAACTAAATATAACAAACAAATGGTCATGAAGTATATTGCGGGTTAAAAATACAGTATAAACATTTACTCATACAAATGGCCAAAAAATTTAGTTATTCCTCTATTTACAAAACATCTAATATTTAACAAACAAATACAATATAAAACATAAATAATAATAAAAATTATATGCACGTGGTGTACCGAGAATTATAATTTAGTAGTATTTAGTAACCATGTGACATACTAATGACATTAATAGACTTCCCATATATATATATATATATATATATATATATATATATATATTTTTGAAGTACATTTTGGGTTCTACCATTTTATCTGTACTTTAAAAACTTATTTATATAGTTAATCCCTAAAAAATTTCCAAAAATAACATTCCTTCAGATTTTGTTTACTAAATATTTTAGATTCCATATTTCCATTCCAACTAAAAAAATTTACAGCACACCTTCTATTGTGTTTTGAAGATATTTTATCTATGAATCATTTACAAACAAAGAAAACAATAATTTTATTTTCATTTTGTTTTCCAAAACATTTGAGTTTTGATTCTTACCGTAAGAAGAACTTCAATCCACATTTATTTAAATATTATAATTAATATTTATAAACTTAATAAAATTTTAAAATTTTACGAATATGTAAAATTTAAAAAAGTTTAAAATACTATATAATATGGTTATATAGTAGTCAGTAGATGACTTATAAAGAAGACATGTTGGAATTAATAATATATCATTAAATTTGTTAAATCCTGAAACAACCCCACCCATTTAAAAAAAATAATAATAATATAACTAATACCCTATAATATTTAATTATAACTAAGCAACAAACCAACAACAAATCAACATGCACAGCAGAAGACAAACCAAACCAAATCCAATTTAATATAAATACCATATCAATTATAACAAATTAAAACCATCATCCTAACATGTTTCTCAAAAGATTCCAACAACAAAATAACATAAATACAACACAATATTCGAGACCCTAGATCATCCTCCTCCTCATCGCCGCCACAAACACAATGAGATACGTGAGTTTTACCAGAAATACCTAGTGAGGTGATCCTCACATCTACGAGCTATACACACAAGCAAATCAAGAGTACAACCACAAATAAAACATAACAAACCAGTCATTATAATAAAACACCCAAGAACACATTCACCACACCTACACATCATCACACAACAAGTCATACAACTCAATCGCTTAGATAAGCTCATGGTCACGCACTCACCTTATCAAGCTGATTCTAACAACAAAAACAACCAGGAGAAACTCTCCTTGCGTCTGCAACAGCCTACCAACGTCTTATAACAAGTCACACAACCAAAAGCAACCTTAAAGCACACTGGACAGAAACATCAGAAAAGAACAGTCTTAAAGACAGAAACCCAAAAATAAAAACCAACCGTCAACTATCACATCTCTCCGGTAAAAAGCTATCCCTAGACGTCACGAACCTTCCCACAAAATCTCGCGCCGATCAGAAACCAGATGAGACAACGATCTCAGTTACAATCCCCAATGGTCCCAATTCGCGTCTGAGAAATGTGTCTCACGAAACTGCCAATAACTCATCGAGTTTAAATCCAAATTCACTTCTGTGAAAAAGAGAATGACGATGAAATACTTGGGAATAACTCTATCATATTTCGTTACCTTTGACAACAATTTGATATGTCGAAATTGTTTCCTCCCAAATCCTAACAATTCTGCTCCTTCTTCTTCTCTGTAAGATAAAACTTTGTTGATCTCTCTTTCCTTATCCTTCACACCAAATAGACCAAAGCTCTCTCTCTTTCTCTGAGACTCCAGTGTCGACAATCCAAAAAAAAGGAGAAAGAGGCTTTCAAAAAAAAATCTAGGGCTTTCGGTTTAATTAAATTAAACTAGGGTTTAATTAAACCGATAATTAAACCGAATTAATTAAATTCCACTCCTTTGGTTTATTCAACACAACCCAAAGTATAATCCTGGAACACAGATGTTACAAATCCTCATTTTATTATCTGTTAGCACTATTAATATTAGAATATTTGACATATATAATTAAGTTGATTTAACTAAGATTGTGTAAAATAATTAAATCATTGGAAAACATATGACTTAATCATAGCGTATAAATAACTTATTATGTATTTAGATCCCTTATTTTTTTGTTATAATAATTAACAATCAAAATAGAATCTCAAACACTAAACAAAACGAACTAAATATAAAAAAGAAATGGTCATCAATATTGCAAATTAAAAAATTAATATAAATATTTAGCCGTACAAATGGCCGAAAAATTTAGTTATTTCTCTATTTACAAAACATCCAATATTTAACAATGAATACAATATAAAATATAAATAATAAAGCGGGTTAAAATCTAGTTTATTCTCAAAATATAAAGCGCACCATTTTCTTTTTATTTTATAACAGTATGTGTACATTCATATCGTATTAGTTATGGTATTTTTAAGTTACAATCTTTTCGTAGAAAATTTTAAGAGTGGACAAGAAAGATTTTGTGGTTGACACCTCAATAAAATGAAAATATGTTTCAGAATCAGAGTACTTTATGTTGAATAAAAACGTGATTGTAAAATAAGTTCATAAAATATTTTAAGAAATAAGTTCATTAGATATTTCTTTGGCTTCACAAAAAAAAAAAAAAAAAAAAAAAAAAAAAAACTTATCTTGGAAGCTAACCTTGTAACCACATACATATTCACTAACAACCTAACCTCAATCAAACAACAGCGGTTAACATAAACGATACCATTAAACCAATAATCAGTTCCTCACAAACAATAATAAACCATCTAACATAGTCATAAAACATTAAACCAGTAACCTTGCTACATTCTAACGACTCGACTCTAGCAACCTAGCTGAAGCCAGACAACACATCAACGAACCACTAGAATATACTCCTCTACATTGCCTTGATTCCACGATCACACTTTGCCTTTACCTGCACCACAACACATATGAAATGCGTGAGTATTATCATAAATATTCTATGAGGCAATCCTCCCATCTACTGGGCTATACACACAAGCGAAAAGACAAGCACATCAAGTACACAAAGAAACAAGTAAACCAGAAAATTCTAAACACACGCGTAACTCCGCGACATTGCGTCGACTGACGCACACCTTACGTTGACTTATGCAACATCGTTACATCGACCGATGCACTCATTGCATCAAACGATGGAACGCCTCCTGCGTCGACTAATGCACTCCTTGCATCGTCCGATGCAACATCCATCGTCTCCATCAAATCTCTGACTGCATCAATCGATGCACTCCTTGCATCGATCGATGCAGTCGTGCGACAAATCGCTGAACGCGATCTCCTCTGTCTCCTCTCGGCTCTGTGATGCCAAAAACAATCTCCAAAGGCCACAAAACTCAAAACCAACACTCATATACGACCACATAAGCACTCAACAACCAAAAATCAGATAAAACAATTATCAATTCGCTTAGATCAGCCATGGTCACACACTCACCTTTGAGAATGACGAAAACTATATCTAAACTCACGAAAATGGCCTCCTAACAAGCTCCTAACACGTCCCCAGCCCAAATCTTCACTCCACATGAACAGATCTCGGAAACAATGACCAAAACTCTCAAGAACTCTCAAAGGAACCTATTTCTCTTTATTTTCTCTAGAAAACGACCAAAAGAGGCCAAAATCGTCGAGCTTTCCTCTTAAATACCTGACCTTAGGGTTTTCCCAAACCAAAACACAACAAAACGAGCGTTTAACTTACGTTTTCTCGCAAAAATAACCTTACATCGACTGATGCATCACCTGCATCAATCGATGCACATCCCAAACCGGGATTTTGGTTCGCGGGCATTACAATATCTCCTACGTCTCTTCTCAGTTCTCACAAGCCAAAAATAAATAATATTACTGATTAAGTAATTCACTTTCTCTCCGTCGCTCTATATCTCCCCTTTCCGGCTTTCCCTCTTCTCACAGTGTAACCGCTTCCACCACAAACTTTAAGTTCAAGGTAGTTTTGCGTCTTTCTCTCTCTAATGTTTCTGATTATATCCTCTGTTGGTGCTGGATTTGACACCCACGACATACCGACCTAAACCGAAAGTAAACTGAGTAAATCTAAAGTTCAACTAAACCGGGGAACTCCCCTCCCCCTCCTTTGGGCTAGCTAAACAGGCCTATAAGCAGAAGCCCGACGAAGTCACTCGACCGACCTCCAAGACCGTCTCCGAGTCCGACCTGATCAGCAAAAAGAGAAATTTAACTTATGTTCGGTCCGAGATTTAAGGAAAGTAGACTTATCTTGTAATCTAGACTCATATCCTCCCCCATATTAGACATCCAAAATTTAATACAAAAACTCTAATTCTTCAATTGTTCTGGAGAGAAACCTAGCTTGCTCCTTAAGAGATCTCAACCCTTTTTCTAATTTGAGCTTTGATCCAATTTTCAAGAGAGTTTGTCAAGTGAATTTGTTTCCTCCTCAAAACAAGTTCATTGTGTGAATCTTTGATTCCACGTCCTCTTATACTAGTAAAATGTTATCTCTACTTCTATAGTATTTTTGTCTTGGCTTACGGAGTTATGTCTCTTCATTGTTTTAGACTTTTAGTTTTGTTCTTATAATGGAGTGAACACTCTTAATGAGAAATTCAAAAATGTTTATTGTTACGTATTATTCACCATTTTGAGAATGGTCAGTTGTACTAACCTTTGATGAAGGTACGTAGTCCGTGTCACAGAATTCCCTGCAAACAAGCAAAGTTTTATTTATTCTGAAATCTTGACTTCTTTCAACTAAAGATGAATCGAGTTCTTTGATTTATATTCATGAGGCAGGCGTTGTATGTATTGATCTTGAATGCCATCTTTTTCTTGTGGATCAAGAATCTCAAATCTACATTATAAAATAGCTCTATTTATAATAAAATATATAATTTGATAAATTAATTTATACTTAATAGTAAAAGATATTTGATAGATTTAAAAAAACCATAAGAGTTTTTTAGAAATGCTTCTTTTGGTATGTTTTTCTTAAAAATGCCTTGTTTATCTGTTCTTTTTTAAAAATACTACTCATTAAATCTGAAAATTTTATAAAGTTTTATAAATGTTATAATATGGTTACTACTAGCCGGATACTCGATCAATGTATTTATAAAGGTTTATAAGCTATCTTATAAGATCTTATAAGGTTTTACAAGATATTTATAAACTATTTGTAAGGTAATTATAAAGTATTTATAAAATTTTACACATGTATTAAAGTAATTTGTGCATGTTTTTTCTAAGAATACAGACGTTACACGTACTTTGATAAATATCGTAATCTTAGAAACATTTTTGATAAAATTTGTGAGAGGACATTTTTGAAAAGTGGTATCGCAAAAATAATATTTTTGAAATCCTCCCTAAAATCATTGTTCGTGTCCCTGTTTAAGAAATCACTAGGCGCTAGTCGACAGTAAGCATGGGCCTAGCGATTAATCGGAAAATCGGATCTAAATCAGGGAAGAATCAGATATTTGTTTTTGTACTTTTAGCTATTGGTCAGGTGGACAGTCTAATAGTTGCATTTGTAAAAATATGGAAAAACGGCTTTTACATACCTGGACAATTACAGTATGTTCGATTCATACATCGGACTATTGGGTATGCGGAAACATACATTGACTCTTAAAATACTTGAATTACATACCTGGACTTACAATTTTGTGCTTAAATATACAAAAACGTGATTTTTATTAACTCTGTTAATTTTTCCGTTAAGCCAATCTGATGTGGATTCCACGTGTACATACACGTCGTTCTATTAAAAAAATAATGATATAACAAAATGATAAATTGTCGTTTGCTAGGCTAGAAACCGAGACCTTGAGAGTCCCTTGAGAGTCAAAGATGCAGATACCTCTTTAACCACTCGGAGACATCATATAATTGTGATTTGGTGAACAAAAATTCTATATATTCGGTTTCATCTCACTTCTAAATTATATCTTCATCTTCTTCCTTCTCCCATCTGTAAAAAATTATGAGGGACAGAACAAAACCCAGAAATTTAAACACAAAATTGATAATTATCAATACAATTACAAATCAGCTTGAGAACCAATGAATATATGAAACTGAGAAACAATGAATATATGAAGCTGAGAAACCAGCCTTTAATTGTCTCTATTTTTGTGGATTATGTTAGACGGACATATATGTTTCTTCTTCCTTCTCTCTTTCTCTCAAATCTCAACCTTCCGTAAATTAGAATCTTGGGTTCTTCCGATTAGGCTAAATCGAATTGAGATTCAATCTAATCTTCTAATTTTTGTAAAGATGTCTCAGATCCCAAATGTGGATCAGAACAGTAAGAGACTCCTCAATCTCACAGTTCTCCAGCGTAAGGATCATGAATCATGATCACAACCGCTCATGTCTCATTCTATGAATCTTCGTTTGCATAATTTGATGATGTTTAGCTATCCAACGAGAAAATCCATTTTTCTGGGTTAGAGAGAAAGAAGAAATAGGAAGATAAGGAAGAATACTGAATTGAAAGATATATTAAATGTTTGTTTACTAATTCACAATTATATGACATGTCCGAGTGGTTATAGTTTATTATTGCATCGTCTCTGTTGTTGCGTGTTCGAACCTTGTACACGACAATGTATCATAATTTTTTAGAAGAAAAAACGACGTCGTTTGGCGGTCTTTGCACACGTGCAATCCACATCAGATTGGCTTAACGGAAAAATTAGCAGAGTTAATAAAAAATCACGTTTTTGTATATTTAAGCACAAAATAGTAAGTTCAGGTATGTAATTCAAGTATTTTAAGAGTCAATGTATGTTTCCGCATACCCAATAGTCCGATGTATGAATCGAACATACTGTAATTGTCCAGGTATGTAAAAGCCGTTTTTCCGTAAAAATATAGCCTAGTCTAGTGGTCAAGTAGACAGTCTAACAGTTGCAGGGCTCAAGTTTGAGTCATGAACCAACCATTTTTTTTATCTTCCATTTTTAGGTTTAGTGGATCTGGAAATTACGAAAATACCTTCGTCTTTTACCTCCAACCCTTGCGGCTGAAAGCCCTAATTTTTTGCTGTCTCACTTTTTTTTTACGATTTAAGTTTATTTTTTGGATTCTCTTGTGGGTTTTACTCAATTATTTTAGATCTATAACTCAACATCCGATTTTGAACTTAAGAACCTATAAAAAGTGAGTTATATTGATGGTCTCGATTTTTTGGCTGATTATACTAAAATTGTGGCGGCTCCCATTCGACGAGCGCCTATTCGCCAATGAAGCGGCCGCAGAGGCCACGTTTTTGAATAGGGGTTCTAGTTAGATGGAAAGTGTAAAAACGCATTCTAATAAATTTATAAAAAGTAAAATTTTGTCGAAATGGAACATAATTAATCGTTTATTTATATGAAAAAGACTATATAAACTTTAGGCCATATATATATATATATATATATATATTTTAAAGATTTCAGTCGTTTTAATGTTAAGGAAATAATTTTTTTCACTTGATAAACTCAATTAATGCATTTGATATAGGAGAAATCTTTGTATATAGATTTACAATTTTTTTTTGAAATTTTAAATATATAAATATATATATTTGTGTTCAGTATATTTAATATTTTTTATCTGTTTAACCCCTAAAATTAAATGTTGAAAGATACTATAATTAAATTAAAATAAATAATAAAAATTTGATAATAATTGCAGGAAGACATAAGACACACATATGACTCTTTTTAAATAACTGGGTCTAGGCCGTTTTCTTTAATTAATCGATCGAATACTATAAGATCAATATATTATGTCAAACTAAAAACTAGGCCTAGGCAAAATAAAAGGATCCTTATATTATGAAATAGAATTATGATTAATCCATCACAAGACAAATATTAGGATATTTGTTTTTGTAATATTACATCAACTTCCACTTGTCATTACCACAACTAATAGGTAATGATTCATGTGTTTTGTAGTACACTATAAATAAGAAGTGTTGTGTAAGAGTGTAAGACACATAAGTTCTTTGATCAAAAGCTTCTCAAAATCTCTCTCTCTCTCTCTCTCTCTCTCTGTCGGCCACTCCTCTCTCTCTCTCTTTGTTAGTTCTTGTTCTCTTTACAAAGTCTTACAAAACACAAACCTTATAAGTGTTTTGTAGTTATAGTTCACAACACTTCTCTTCTACTACTCTTTGTTTTCTCTTGTCTCATACACCATTATATAGTGGTTTCTCAACACGTTATCAGCACGAACGACTCTCGATCCGTTACAAGTTTGAGCATAAGAGATTTGTGATACATCATCAATTTGAGGTAAGATTTAAGTTTTGTTAAAGTTGTTTGAATTTAATTATTTTACATGCATATTACTATATGTATTATCTATAGAGTAAAAATCTATACATACATCTTGATCTAATGGTAGGCTCTGCCTCTTTGATCATTTAGATCTATATTCTTGATCTAATGGTAGGCTTTGCCTCCTTGATCATATTTTCAGATCTATATATTTTAATTATATGGAAGGCTATGCCTCCTAAATTGATTGTTTTAATTTAGAAATTTATTATATAGTTTATAATTATGTTTTATAGTTTATATTTTGCTAAAACAAGATTTTACAAAATTATTTCATAAAATTTTACATTTAACAAATTGTCTTATTATTTATATAGTAACCATGTCAAACTTGGCAAAGCTTGAATTCGCCGCCCTTGATGTCTTTGGGAAAAATTATATGACATGGGCATTAGATGTAAAATTCTATCTGAAAGGGAATGGGCTTCTCAAAACCATTGATCCTTCAGAAACGGGGTTAGAAGAGGAAAAAGCAAGAACCATGATGTTCTTGCGTCATCATCTCCACGATGGTTTAAAAAATGAATAAATCACGAGAGAAAATCCTGCAGATCTCTGGATCGCGCTCAAGGATAGGTTTGATCACCAAAAGTATGTGATCTTACCAAAAGCCAAACATTAATGGCTAAACCTGAGGTTTCAGGATTACAAAAGTGTAAGTGAGTACAATTCCGCTTTGTTCGGAATCACTTCAAGGATGGATCTCTGCGGAGAAGAAGTTTCAGATTATGATATGATCGAAAAAACATTTCAAACTTTCCATCCTTCAAATGTACTCCTACAGCAACAATATCGAGAAAGAGGGTATACTCGATATTCTGAATTAATGCAAGTTTTTGCATGTTGCTGAACAAAATAATGAGCTCGTGATGATAAATCATCAAACCCGTCCAACTGGATCAGCTCGACTTTCAGAAGTGAATGTTGCTACATCCAGCTATAATAATTGGCAAGGACGAGGACGTGGACGCGGACACAGTCGAGGCCGTGGTCATGGTTGATATGCTCAAATTTACCCTAGAGCTACTCTCTCAAATTAAGAGGTCAATTGTAGTACTTAGGGATCGAATCCACAAAGACTCTAGTTCACACAATAGATTTAATAATCTTTTAATTATGCTAAACAGAAATATTTAAATTAAATTGCAAAATAAAACAGAAATAAAAGAGATGTAAATTCAGATGGAATAAACGCTAGGCCTAGGGAAATTCTCAGGAAATCATGGAAAATCAGATCAATTAATTAAGTAACCACGATTCAACAATTAAGCACCGTTCTTGAACTCTAAACACAATTATAAAATAAATCAGTTCTCACTGCAAATATTATCCAAATTTAAAACCAGAAAATCCAAATCTCTTTGCAAAATTCTAGGTAATAAATCAGCTTTAAAATCAGGTTAGATAAGTTCACAAAATCACTAATCCAAATCTCTTTGCAAAAAGTAATTTTGCTCACCAAAGGTTTTATCAGGAAAATCAATTATATTCTCATATCAATTAATAATCCTAAGATCTAAATCCAGATGACTAATCAAAGATCTAGCATTAAGAACAACCTATGGGGAAGAACAAGAAAGATAATGAATCCTAAATTAACAGATCTAACAATCCATGAAATCCCTAATGAGAAACCCTAAACCTAACTAGCAGATCTACTCAGACATAATTGCAAGAACACAAATCATGAATAAAATAGATTGCATTAATAGATTAAAGGTAGAAGAAAAGGAGTTTTGAATCTTCTCTGAAGGACTCTTGATTCTTCTCTCCAAAAGCTCTCTAAAATCTCTCACAGGGTTTTTCTCTCAAAAATTGCAGGGAAAAATAAAAATAAAGCTTAGGTCTAAACAATGACCCTAAAAATCCTATTTATACTCCTAAAAACGTCCAGGGACTAATGATGCAAATATGGAAGACTTTGGGGCAGTTTTGTAAATCTTCAAATCTTGTGGGGAAAACTTCCAATTTCGTATTTGTCTCTGCATCGATCGACACTATCAATGCATCGATCGATGCATCATCTAAATTCGTCTCCCAACTGCTTCAATGCTTGATTATGCTCCAAATCCTCCTATTTAGCTCCATTAAGCTCCCATCCATGCTAAATCCTATAAAGACTCAAAAAGACTTTAAAAATACCAAAAAGACTCTATAATTAAGACTTATATCATAGCTAAAAACACCTAAAAATCATGATATATCAACTCCCCCAGACTTAGCCTTTGCTTGCCCTCAAGCAAAACATAAACTTCATCTGTGAAAGAGGTTTGAAAACACAGGAAATCATTTTCTTTTCAAAGTAATGCTATGATATCCAAACCTTAATCCACATGCTTAGCAGATAAATCCAAATCGAACCACCATGTACTTCTCCGTTGACTTTCATAGCATCCCAAATTCAAACCAAATTCCACTACTTCCTCCATTAAGCTTTCATTGGTGAGTCTCATCAATTTGATCAATATCAAGAACCTTCTAGACTCATTCCCGTACAATACCATAACAAGCAAGACTTATCTTTTACCACATGTGGTACTCTTTCTCTCCCCCAAACTTATTCTATTTAATCTTCCTTAGAGCTTTGCTTTGTTTTCTTTTTTTTTTAATCTTTTTTATCAAAGGTGTAGGCGAATAATGGGGTCATCGGTAATTTACCTACCCCTCGCTTCCAAGCTTTGTGTGATCATTTGACTCAAGAGTAGAATAATGAGGTCACAGGTAATTTACCTACCTCTCTAAACTGATCAAAATCATCTCATCTTTTATTCTCCTTTTTTTTTTTTAACAAAGCTCTCAGGATTTTTCTTAAGATGAATAAGGGAGAGGAGTACCAATTCTTTTCTTTTCTAAAATCTTACTTGTCAGGTATGAACAAGGAGTCAAGCTCTATGAAAATAAATCTCCTTGATGAGTTAAAAAGAAAAGAACAGAAATTACCTCAAGCTTTTATGGATTCTGTTGGAAATTCGGATGTTTCTGGTTCACTGGTCAGCCATTGGATTTTTCATTAGTCGGATTTTTGGATTCAATCTGCAGCATTAATCAACCAAGGCAGTACACTAAAAAGAAAAGTCATAGTTCCCAACAAAATTTTGACTCAGTAAAACCATTTTTTTTTTTTTTACTGACTCTCAAAAACAAAAACGTAGTTAGTAACTGCCCCCCCCCAGACTTAAACAACACTGTCCCCAGTGCTATCAAGTAAGAGATTGGCGAATAAAATAAAAATAAAATGAAAATCAAAAGAAAAATGAAAAAGAAAAACATGCCAGTGGGTTGCCTCCCACTAAGCGCTTGTTTTCAGTCATTAGCTTGACTGTGTTGGATCTCAGGCATCCGGTGGATCAGAACATGGCAATGAATGCTTCTGAGAGGGTGTCCTCTTCATCCAAGGGGGTGTGTAGGCTTTAGCTGCATGAGGTTTGACAAGGATGTGAGGAGCAGGACCAGGACGGGACTTAGGTATGGGTGGCTTTCTTTTAAGTCCTGCAAAATCATCAACAGAAGAAACAAGCGCTCTACGATAATCTCGTGGCTTGGTTAACTGCACAACAGTTTTTGTACCTTTGAAATTCTTATTGATGAATGGAGAAGGTTTAGGTGAAGAAGATACATACCTTGGCCTTACCGCTGGGTTCTGGACTGTGGAATGGTGAGATTTGAGCTTTACAACTGGTCTAGGACTTGCAGGTAAGGATCCAACGCGAGAATCTTTGATTTTGGACAAGTTCGAGCTGACTCTGGAAGGTGTGTCGATCGATCCAACAGCTGCATCGATCGATGCTTGGCCTGCAACTCGCGTTTCTTCAACGATTCTGCAGCTTTCCTCTGAAATCCGTATTTCCAGCACAAAAACGTCATCTACCAGCGACTTGTCATGCATCAGAACCTCATCATGATCTCTAGTACTGATTAGATGATCTCCACTCCAATCTTCAAGCTTAACAGCTTGCTTGCTTACTTTCTCAACAGTCTCCAACTCTTGGACATACCCAGCAGTAATGTCTTCAGGAAGCTCTATGATCAGATTGTCATCAGAAACAACCTCCACAGAAAATGTCTGACCATCAATGGTGGGAACCCTTCTCAGCTTGTCCATCTCAAAGTTCATAACCAAATCTTCTACATTCAGAGCTATGTGTCCCTTCTTCACATCTATGATAGCACCGGCTGTAGCCAAGAAAGAGCGTCCTAAGATGAGAGGATCACTTGGCTCTTGGTCATATTTCAGCACCACAAAGTCAGTTGGAATCATGCAATCTCCAATCTTGATTGGAATATCCTCTAAGACACCTTCAGGAATTCTCCTGGATCGATCAGCTAAGATAAGAGATATCTTAGTCGGCTTGAAATCCGTCATCCCAAGTCTCACAGCAACAGAGTGTGGTATCAGGTTAATACTAGAACCAAGATCACATAGAGAATGAGGAAACCTTTCTGCAGATATAGAGCAATCAAGTACAAAGCTTCCAGGATCTGGTAACTTCTCTGCAATCCTACTTTGAATCACTGCACTTACTTCCTTAGAGACAACCACATCCTTCTTCTTATCCTTCTTGCTCTTTGGAGGCTGCTTCAAAAAAATTGAGCTGACATCCTTTGTAAGCAGTGCTCCTTCCTCAGGACTCAAACCATTGGTGACCATCCTCTTCACATATCTCTTAATACTAGGAGAAAACTTGACAGCATCAATCAAAGGCATCTCTATCATCACCTTATCCATCATAGCTTTGCATCTAGCTTCTTCAATCTCTTGTTTAGACCTCCTAGGCTTAGGGAAAGGAACCTTAGGCTTGTAGGCTTGTTGTGAATCGGATGGTTTGACTGAAACAGAAACCGTAGCTGTCTGTGGGGGGTGTCGATCGATGCTGACATTGCGTCGATCGACGCTTGGTGATGATTGCATCGATCGATGCTGTTGTGTAATGTCGATCGATGCTGGATCGACTGGCGTATCTTTATCTCTTGCCTTCACCAAAATCGCATTACAAGCATGGTGGGAGTTCTCAGTTCTTCTAGAAAGAAGTTCCTCTTGTCTTTTAACAGGCCCAGCAGTCTGAATCACTTGATTCTCTAGTTTCTTGACATGAGTGTTTAGTGCTTCAAATTTCCCAGTCAGCTCAGTGTAAACAGAATCAATCTTCCCATTGAAGTCCACTGTTAACTTCCGTTGACCTTCCAAGATCTGTCCAAGCATTGATTCCATCTTGCTCTCTGAATTGGGTGGAGGGAGGGGTTGATAAGAAGAAGATCCATAGCTCCTATTGAAGTTGTTGCTTGGATTTCCTGTGAAGGAATTCTTCTGACCAAATTTCTGATTTTGATAGCCAGCTCCATACACATAGTTGACATCTGCTTCTGTATTCTCTGGTTGTGGCTCAAAAATCTCAACATTTTCAGCAAAATGGACAGACCTCTTTCCCACAAGAAGATTGTGCATTGTATCCAACTTAGCATTCACTGCAGCAAACTGATTTGAACCATTGCCTTCATGTGCTCTTTTCCGCTCTAAGTCTGCATTCTTGGTGCTGGTGCTTGATGCTAACCTTTCAATCAACTTTTCAGCATCATCTGGGTACCTTGTCTTGAAGTTCCCATCACTAGCAGCATCCAAAGCCATCTGATATCTCCAATCAATACCACTGAAGAAGATACTAATCAACTGCACCTCTGAAAACCCATGATGTGGACAGTCTCTCTGGTATGCCTTAAATCTCACCCAAGCAGCTTTGTAAGATTCAGTAGGACCTTGTCTAAAGGTGGAAAGCTTGATCCTCAGCTCATCAGACATAGCATCATCATAAAAGTGATTCAAGAATGCCACCTTGATGTCATGCCAGGTTGTCAGAGATCCTGGCTTCAGCTGCCTTAGCCAATGAGAAGCTTCCCCAGCTAGAGAGTAAGGGAAAAGCTTGCAGTAGAGGTAGTCTTCAGTGACTCCATTAGCCTTGATGCTAGTGACAATGTCCTCAAAGTGCTCTATGTGATCTAGAGGCTTCTCATTTGGCAGATTCTGGAATGGCATTTGTCCAACAAGAGCGAAGTAGGAAGGCTTCAGCTCAAAGTCATTCCTTGGGAATGGAGGAGGGACAATTGCGGAACGATTTTCATAGAATAAATCTGGTCTGTTGAAGTCCGCAAGAGTCTTGACAAGCTCTCCATTGTTGTCCCGTCTTGGCTGAAGGTTCTGCTGGTTGTTACCATCCAAATTGGCTCCGTTCTCACCAGCCCCGACATTGCGTCGATCGATGCCAACTATGCGTCGATCGATGCCTTCTTGGTTGCGTCGACCGATGCCGACATTGCGTCGATCGATGCCATCTGCATTCTCATCAACGACCGCAGGTTCTTCCTCAATAACCTGTCCTTCAACATTCAATTTCTGGCCTTGCTCGTTGCGCACATTACCCTCTTGATCCTTCAAAACCCCAGCCTCATTAGGTCTCAATATGATTATGTTGGCCATCTTTGCTGATTTGGCTGCTTTGGTGTTCTCACGCTCTAGTTGTCCTAACTCTTGGTTTGTAAGCTTAACAACTGGACCAGTAGGATTTTTCCTGGTGCTAGGCTTAGGCATGTACCTGAAACACACAAGAGAAAATAAACAAAAGCGTGTAAGTAAAACAGAAAAATAAAAATTTAGACAAAATCAAAATTTTAATCTAATGGTGAATCAAAAGAGTCCCCTGCAACGGCGCCAAAATTTGCTATGCTCAAATTTACCCTAGAGCTACTCTCTCAAATTAAGAGGTCAATTGTAGTACTTAGGGATCGAATCCACAAAGACTCTAGTTCACACAATAGATTTAATAATCTTTTAATTATGCTAAACAGAAATATTTAAATTAAATTGCAAAATAAAACAGAAATAAAAGAGATGTAAATTCAGATGGAATAAACGCTAGGCCTAGGGAAATTCTCAGGAAATCATGGAAAATCAGATCAATTAATTAAGTAACCACGATTCAACAATTAAGCACCGTTCTTGAACTCTAAACACAATTATAAAATAAATCAGTTCTCACTGCAAATATTATCTAAATTTAAAACCAGAAAATCCAAATCTCTTTGCAAAATTCTAGGTAATAAATCAGCTTTAAAATCAGGTTAGATAAGTTCACAAAATCACTAATCCAAATCTCTTTGCAAAAAGTAATTTTGCTCACCAAAGGTTTTATCAGGAAAATCAATTATATTCTCATATCAATTAATAATCCTAAGATCTAAATCTAGATGACTAATCAAAGATCTAGCATTAAGAACAACCTATGGGGAAGAACAAGAAAGATAATGAATCCTAAATTAACAGATCTAACAATCCATGAAATCCCTAATGAGAAACCCTAAACCTAACTAGCAGATCTACTCATACATAATTGCAAGAACACAAATCATGAATAAAATAGATTGCATTAAGAGAATAAAGGTAGAAGAAAAGGAGTTCTGAATCTTCTCTGAAGGACTCTTGATTCTTCTCTCCAAAAGCTCTCTAAAATCTCTCACAGGGTTTTTCTCTCAAAAGTTGCAGGGAAAAATAAAAATAAAGCTTAGGTCTAAACAATGACCCTAAAAATCCTATTTATACTCCTAAAAACGTCCAGGGACTAATGATGCAAATATGGAAGACTTTGGGGCAGTTTTGTAAATCTTCAAATCTTGTGGGGAAAACTTCCAATTTCGTATTTGTCTCTGCATCGATCGACACTATCAATGCATCGATCGATGCATCATCTAAATTCGTCTCCCAACTGCTTCAATGCTTGATTATGCTCCAAATCCTCCTATTTAGCTCCATTAAGCTCCCATCCATGCTAAATCCTATAAAGACTCAAAAAGACTCTAAAAATACCAAAAAGACTCTATAATTAAGACTTATATCATAGCTAAAAACACCTAAAAATCATGATATATCAATGGTCGTGGAGGAGGTCGTGGAGAAGGTCGTGGACGAGGAAGAGAAAGTGTTTTCTCTCCTAATGGCTTCAACGCAAGAAAAACCAACAAGCATCTTCAAATTAATAATGTTGGTCGCGTTATAAAGAAACAAGATGAAAGTACTTGTTACAGATGCGGCATGAAAGGACATTGCTATCAGACATGTCGTATTCCAAAACATTTGGCCGATCTGTACCAAGCATCCCAAAAGGCAAAAGAAAGGGATGTTGAGACCAACCTCATCTATGATAATGCTGGACCTTCTTTCCATGGCCTAAACGATGAACCCCATCTTGATGTAGCAGATTTTCTCGTTGATAATGAAAACGGAAAATCATGCGAATAAGGCCTATATGCCATGATATGCTTTGTCATAGTTTGATATGTACTTTATGTTTATAAAATGTCTTTTTGGATAATAGTTTTATTGTAATATATGATAAGCTTTCTTTGTAAAACTTTATGTCATTTTATTAATGTTTATTTTATAAATATTTTATCTCAGAAAATGTCAAATTTTGAGATTGAGGATGGAGATATGTGTCTAGCAGACAGTGCTACAACGCACTCAATACTTAAAGAGAAAAAATATTTCTCCTCTCTCAAAATAAAAGACTCCGCTAGAAGCGTGAGCACTATATGTGGTAATGCAAAGATTATTATAGGCTCTGGAAAAGCCAGTTTTTCAATGCCAAGGGGAACAAAATTTGAAATTGATGCATTATATTTCCCCAAGTCTCATAGAAATTTAACAAGTTTCAGAGATATCCGAAGAAATGGAGATCATATAGAGACTCTGAATAAGAATGGCATTGAATATCTTTGCGTAACATCTGAGGAGAAACATATATTGGAAGAATTGCCAATGTTATCCTCTGGATTGTATTGCACAAAAATAAATAATTTTGCATCTTATGTTACAGTAAACTCTAAGTTTACTAGTACATTTAAGATATGGCATGAAAGACTTGGACATCCTGGTTCAGTCATGATGCGAAAAATTGTGCAAAATTCCAATGGCCATCCATTGAAGAACGAAAAGATTTTTAGATCTGATGAATTTTCATGTTGTTCTCAAGGAAAATTCATAATTCGGCCATCGCCAGCCAAAATTGGGAATGAATCACTATTGTTCTTAGAGAGAATACATGGTGATATATGTGGACCTATCCACCCTTCATGCAGGCCGTTTCGTTATTTTATGGTAATGATTGACACATCTAGTAGATGGTCAAATGTGTGTCTATTGACAACAAGAAACACGGCCTTCGCAAAGTTCATTGCCCAAATAGCCAGGTTGAAAGTTCAATTCCCTGATTATGCCATAAAGAAAGTCAGGCTTGATAACGCCGGTGAATTCACTTCACAAGCTTTCAATGACTATTGTATGTCAATAGAAATCGATGTGGAGCATCCGGTTCCTCATGTTCATACACAAAATGGCATGGATGAATCTTTGATTAAACGACTACAACTCATTGCTAGACCGTTAATATTGAGAACAAAACTCCCAATTTTTATATGGGGTCATGCTATATTGCATGCTGCAGCATTGGTCCAAATACGACCAAGCGCATATAATAAATATTTCTCTTTACAATTAGCATCTGGCCAAGAGCCAAACATATCCTATCTCCGTATTTTTGGATGTGCGGTTTATGTTCCTATAGCCCCACCGCAAAGAACAAAAATGGGGCCACAAAGGAGATTGGGCATTTATGTCGGTTATGCATCACTGAGTATAATTCGATATCTTGAACCGCAAACTGGTGATATGTTTACGGCACGTTTTGCCGATTTCCATTTTAATAAAGATGAATTTCCAGCGTTAGGGGGAGGAATTAAACAAGTACCAAAAGATATTACATGGTATACACCATCTTTGATATATCTTGATCCCCCTACAAATCAACGTGAACTCGAAGTTCAGAAAATTGTACATTTACAAAATTTGGCAAATCAATTACCAGATGCGTTCATAGATACAAAAAGGGTGACAAAGTCATATATCCCCACTGCAAATGCACCATCAAGAGTTGAAATTCCTAGAGAGAAACTTGATGGAAGCTAAGCTAATGAACCTAAGGTTCAATTGAAAAGGGGGAGGCCAATGGGATCTAAAGATAAAAATCCCCGAAAGAAAAAGAAAATGGGAGATGAAAAGATTCAGGAAGAACCAAATAAAGAGAAAAGTCCTCAGGATGATACAGAAAAATATGAGGTTTCGATTAACTATGCCCAAAATGGAATGTTATGGTATAGAGATGAAATCGATGATGATAATGGAATATTCTCTTTTTCTGTATCTAAAGAAATCGATCATGAAAAAAGATGATCCAGATCCAAGGTCCGTATCAGAATGCCAACATAGGCCTGATTGGGAGAAATGGAAAAAGGCTATGCAACTTGAGTTGTTTTCCCTCAATAAAAGAAATGTCTTTGGACCTCTTGTCACTGCATCTAAAGATGTAAAACATGTTGGTTGTAAACCTGTTGGTTGTAAGTGGGTATTTGTGCGAAAAAGAAATGAGAAAGATGAAATCACAAGATATAAAGCCCGACTTGTTGCACAAGGTTTTTCTCAAAGACCTGGGGTTGATTATGAAGAAACATATTCTCCAGTCATGGATGCAATTACATTCAGGTACTTAATGAGTCTAACGGCTTCTAAGAATTTAGAAATGTACCTTATGGATGTAGTGACAACATATTTATATGGATCATTGGATAATGATATATACATGAAAATCCCAGAAGGATTTAAGATTAATGAGGCATTAGACTCTAAGTCTAATGAAATTTGTGCGATCAAATTACAGCGATCACTTTATGGATTAAAACAATCCGGGCGCATGTGGTATAATCTCTTAAGCGAATATCTATTGAAGAAAGTGTATGTTAATAATGAAATATGCCCATGCGTCTTCATAAAGAAATCTCTATCGGGATTTGTGATCATTGCTGTATATGTTGATGATCTGAATATAATTGGAACTCAAAAGGAGATTGATGATGCGAGAACTCATATGAAGGAAGAGTTTGAAATGAAAGATCTTGGAAAGACTAAATTCTGTCTCGGGCTTCAAATAGAGCATTTCCAAGATGAAATATTTATGCATCAATCAAATTATACGAAAAAGATTTTAAAGCGCTTTAATATGGACAAAGCGACTCCTTTGAGTACTCCAATGGTCAATAGATCTCTGAATGTCGATAGTGATCCATTCAGACCTTGTGAAAATAACGAGAAAATACTTGGTCCCGAAGTACCTTATATGAGTGCTATCGGTGGACTCATGTATCTTGCAAATTGCACTAGACCAGATTTGGATTTGCTACGAATCTACTTGCAAGATACAACTCATCCCCTACTCGCAGGCATTGGAATGGGATAAAACATATTCTCTGTTATCTTCAAGATGCAGGATATTTATCAGATCCACATAAGTCCCGATCGCAAAATGGATATGTTTTATCAATTGGAGGAACTGCAATCTCATGGCGCTCACAGAAACAGACTTTGGTCGCCACTTCCTCAAATCATGCAGAAATAATTGCTCTTCTCATGAAGCATCGAGGGAATGTGTATGGCTCAGATCAATGACTAACCACATACAAGAATCAAGTGGAATAATCACCAAGAAAGAGCCAACAACATTATTCGAAGACAATGCTGCTTGTGTCGCCCAAATCAAAGAAGGTTACATCAAGAGCGACAGAATAAAGCATATACCTCCAAGATTTTTCTCCTACACTCAAGAACTCGAGCAAAAGAAGGAAGTTGATATTTAACATATCCGCTCAAGTGACAATGCAGCAGACCTATTCACAAAGGCGCTTCCGACTACCACATTCAGAAAGCATATTCACAGTATTGGAATGCGTCATCTACGAGATTTATGAAGAAGGATCATACATATCTTTTCGAGGGGGAGATTACGTTACTATACTCTTTTTCCCTTGTCATGGTTTTTATCCCAATAGGCTTTTCCGTGACAAGGTTTCTAATGAGGTAGTACGTAACTCGTCAATGGTGATGGATAATCAAGGGGGAGTATTATGAAATAGAATTGTGATTAATCCATCACAAGACATATGTTAGGACACTTGTTTTTGTAATATTACACCAACTTCCACTTGTCATTACCACAACTAATAGGTAATGACTCGTGTTTTGTAGTACACTATAAATAAGAGGTGTTGTGTAAGAGTGTAAGACACATAAGTTCTTTGATTAAAAGCTTCTCAAAATCTCTCTCTCTCTCGGCTACTCCTCTCTCTCTCTCTCTCTCTTTGTTAGTTCTTGTTCTCTTTACAAAGTCTTACAAAACACAAACCTTATAAGTGTTTTGTAGTCATAGTTCACAACACTTCTCTTCTACTATTCTTTGTTTTCTCTTGTCTCATACACCATTATATAGTGCTTTCTCAACACCTTCTACTTTTTTTTGTTGTCTTATAAGTTATAACAATCATGATTTTGTGGGTTCTATATTTTCAAGATGGCATTTTTTTTTGGTGTCAATCGTCCACTTGTTTTCAAATATTGAGCTAACTAGAAAATATTGACTACTTATATATAAACTATCCCTTTTCGTGTAGGAAGCAGAATGATTTTGTGGAATATCATTGTTGCATTTGTGAAGAACACGAAAAAGGCAAAAAAGATATGCCTCCCCGACCACCTAGACTTCCTATAATTGGTAACTTGCACAGTTGCACTAATTGGGATCGAACCTTCAACGTTCGATGTTCAAATTATCTGAAAAATATGGATCGCTAATGTCCCTAAAGTTTGGAAATGTGTTTGCGGTTGTGGCGTCAACTCTAGAGATGGTGAAGGATGTTTTAAAAACGTTTGACACGGATTGTGTTTCCCGGCCTTATATGACTTATGCTGCAAGACTCTCATACAATATAAAAGATCTCACATTTTCTCCATATAGCAAATACTGGAGGGAAGTACGAAAGATGACGGTCATTGAACTTTACACCGCTGAAAAGGGTAAAATCATTCGACATATAAGACAAGAAGAAGTTGCCTCTTTTGTCCAATTCATTAAACAATCCGCTTCAATGGAGAAACTGATTAACTTGAATTGGAAGTTAGTGAATAACTCGAGTATTTGAAAATGGTGATCAAAGAAACATTAAGGATAAACCCGCTTGTGCCATTACTAATTACAAGAGAGGCTTCAAAAGATATAAATATTGGAGGTTATGACATTCCAAAGAAAACATGGATCTATGTAAACATATGGGCTGTTCATAAGAATCCAAACATTTAAAAAGATCCGGAAGCTTTCTTCCCGGAAAGGTTTATGGTTAGCGAGATTGACTATAAAGGTCTAAACTTTGAGCTCTTGCCATTTGGTAGCGGAAGGAGAATGTGCCCACGTATAGAAATGGGTATGGCTTTGGTACATTTGACTCTTATCAATCTTCTTTATCGTTTTGATTGGAAGCTTCTGGAAGGAATGGAGGTAGAAGATATTGATCTTGAAGAATCGTATGGACTTGTTAGTCCTAAGAAAACTCTGCTTCAGCTTATCCCTGTCCTTACCCAATGGACTTGACTTTAGTTTTTAATTTCATAGTACAAAATAAAGAATGTGAAGATCTTACTATATCATTACTATATTAAGGAAATGTTTGTTCAATCCGATATCTTGTAGCGTAAAGACAACTTTTTTGGGACTATTACTACCGAATCAAATGACGGAAACAAAAAATGTCGGGTATAAAATTTTACTACGGCTAGAGCTTAGCAGTAACTCACAGTTGTCGAGTGCTCGTGAGCTCCAAAACCGTATTTTAATCCCATGAACTTATCCAAACAATTGATAACACAAATATCATCATTCTAACAACTTTGTTTCATTTATTTTAAGAAGCAAGCAATAACTATACAACTATATAGATCTCCATATTAAACATCATTTACTTTTGGACAGACATGGTACAACTATTATTATCTCCATATAAAATAATACACTATTCACTTTAATTTAGACTCTTTAGTAAACTGTAAAAGTCATATAAACCGGGTTCTGGTAGTCATAGAGATAGAGCTGATCAAACTTGATTAATAAATTCTCATTTCACTACAAGAAATATGGACATTACTAGCATACAGAAAATGCAACTAAAAGGCTTTCGTAGTGCATTTGAAAACGCTGTATAATGAGGAACTATAGTAGACTCCCCCTCTACCATAGCAGTTTTTACGCGTTATGATAGATTGACCTATTATAGCGCTAATGCTCTGCTATTTAATATTATTAACTAGCACTTAGTTCGTGCTATTATGTTTGTTTTTATAGCAAACATTTCGTGCTATAAACTATTTTTTTGTATCATTTTATTAGTGCTGTAAAATATTGTTTTGTATCATTTTGTTAATGCTGTTGTAATGTATATTATTATGTGCTATATTTCAATTATTTGAAACCTATGTTGCATAAAATATGAATTGCAAATTGATTCATAAATAAAATTAATATTACATTAAATTTATAAAACATACATTTTACATAGAATTATTCTATCAAATACCCAAAAGATACAAATGCTTGAATTAACAACCAAAGTCATAAAAAAAAAAAAAGACAAGTACATTTCTTCACCAAACCAAGTCATAAAGAAACCGAAGCAGCTCTAGTAAATCCCCAACTCATACCATTTAACAGCCAACACCATTCCATCAGCAGATCACCTTAGAGCCTTTGGCTTTGTGTGAACTCTCTATTTCTTCACAAGAGTCATCACGCATATGCAGAGACCAATAACAATTGCCATGCCTCAAGGATCTTGCTGAACTCAAGCTTGTCTTCGTTCTTGACAGTTGTCAAACACAAGTGAGAAGCAGTTTTTTGTTGAACAACCTGAAATCAAGAAACCGGAATAACATAAGCAGACAGACATATGGTCCCAGGATCACCAGCTGAATTTTTTCTCTGCAAAGTTCACCATCAAACAACAACGTAAATAAACAAAACTAAATACCAAACACAAGCTATTAGAAGGATCAGAGGAAGAGGAACCAAGAACGTCACAAGTCATGAAGAAAACTGAGTTATATACTAAATCTGAGAATTTCAGATTCAAAATCAATCACACACACATAAATCCTTGATGTCTCCGTTTCAGCTCCTACACACACACATAAATCAGATTCAAAATCAATCTGAGAAAAGCCATACTAAATCTCATCTTCAATCTTAATCAATAACCTAAACGAGAAAGAAAAAAAATTAGCAGAAGATTCAAGTCATTAACCTAACCGAATATCACAAGAACAAAAGCTAGAACGAAACAAATCTGACCTGAAGAGAAGGGGAGAATCCAAATTAGAAAGACTTTTGGCTGAAAACCCAGAAAGCGAACCAGCATCTGTCTCTGGGAAAAATAAACGGAAACCAAAATCAGTCACAATCTGACAATAATAGAATGATACTGAGTGTGTTTGATTCCGATGAACAAGTAAGTTTCGGTGGTGGTATTGTGATTTCGCTTCCTCCGATTGCTACGATTGATCCGATTTTGCCTTGGGTTTGGTCTTTGGTTGCGTCTATACAGATGAGAACGGTAGCTCGAAGGCAAAGAAGACAAGCTAATGAAAAATCGTGGACATAGAGAGAAGCTATCAAGGAAGAGAAGAGGAAGAGAGAAAAGAGAAAAGAGAAAAGAGGAGCGTGACGTGAGACAGCGAAGGGCAGTCAAAAAGAAGGAAGCTAATCCATTGATTTTAATAAAATCAACGGTGTATATTATTTAAGAGGTGATCCTTAACTCTACGGATTAACCAATCAGAAAGAAGGAAGCTAATCCATTGATTTTAATAAAACCAACGGTGTATATTAAACAAGGGGTGGTCCTTAACTCTACGGATTAACTAATCAGAAACCAGCTTTTCTATTTACATTTTAAAATTTGTAATACTTGAAATATATATATATATTTTTCTAATTACTAGATTAATACTTGAATCTCTTTTTATTTTTGATATATTTTATGAGATTGGTGTTAAATTATTTACAATTAAAAATTTAGTGTTTATGGTTAAGAGTTAGTAGTTTCAAACCCTATGCCCTAAATCACAACCCTTATACCCTATACCCTAACATCAAAGACTCTATTCTTTCATTCTTATTTCTATTTTGTAATAAAACAATATAAAAATATTCTATATTTTCATTGCTATTATAAGTAAAAAGTTTAATAATTTACAATTAAAAGTTTAGTATTTGTATTTATATTATAAGTAGATTTATATATACTTCAAACCTTATATACTCTTATACCCCCCAAACCATAAACCCTAAATTCTAATTCAAAAATTCAACTAACTTTTTATCCTTATTTGTATTTTGTAATAATTTTTATTTTATTTTATATTTTTAGTATGAAATAAGAATTCGTTATATTTGTTTTCTTAATTTTGAAATAGAAAAATATTCTACATATGAATCTCTATACCCTAGATAAACCCTAAATCCTATTTCATGAACTTTAAATCAAATATCATGAATTCCTTTTGTTGTTGTGAGTTGATAATGTAATTTAGTGATTTTGGAGAATGTTAAGAGATTGATAAAAAAAAAATCTATAACTTATTGAATTATCACAAACCGTTTGCAGTATAAAATTTGCATAATTCAGAATACATTTCCTATAAAAATATGCAAAATGCTAAATATAATAAAAATTGTCACAACTCAGAAGTCTCATATAATAAACTCTACAAGTCCCCAATTCGTCCCACATTCTTGCAAGTATTCTATCTAAGTTCAGCTGTTTCTAGCATCACAATTTTTCACCTCGTCTTCCATATTTGCAACTGAATCAAATCCAATGTAGGCAAAGAACTGTGACTGGACCAGCAAACTCAAGACAACATCCAATCAATTTCTTGAAGCTTTTGTGACCACTCACCATCGATGAAACTGCTATGTCGCGGCAAAAGTAAACAACATAGAATTTGGACCTTCTTACAACTTTATTGATGAATATTTTGTGATGGTTCTCTCTGCTTGACCTGAATACCATTCATAGCCAAAATCAGATAATTCAGAAATATCATAATCAGATCTAGAGATATGCCACAAGCAACAGTTGAACCACCAAGAATGTATTCCAGAATCAGTGTCAGCCAATTAACCACACAACTCTGCATAATCCCGCAAAACATCAAAAGCTCCAAATCCTTCAACGAGTGGTTAATGAAACCGCAACAAACTGCAAGATAACTAAACAAGCAAGTAAAATGATACCCTTCACCAATGCAAATGTAAGAGTAGTGATAGGCACTTCCAGCTGAAGGAAAAAGACTAGAGAGTGCTACAGAAACACCAGCTATAAAGAATGAAAAGGCTAGAGCAGGTCCTGAATGCTCTCTCGCCACTGTTCCCACAAGAATATAAACCCCTGCTCCAATTGTTGATCCATCACCTAAAAATTTTACAAACCAAAACTCTGAGGTTTAGTGAAGAATACATCCAAAAACAAAAAAAGTCACATAATTTATTATCATATCGTACATAAGTACAAGATCATGAGTAAAGTAATAAACAGCTAAACAATATTTAACTTTCAGACAGCAAAAAAAAAAAAAAGCTACAGACTTTATAAACCCAGATATTACAGGCACAAAATCAGATTGAGAAATTCATTGACTTACAAAGAAACATCGATTCCTAAAAATTTGTATCTTTGAGAAGATTGATTAGTTCATAATAAGAGTACCAATTGTGATTAAGTGAGGAAAGGTCAAGGCTTTGGCGAGTTTCTGGTCATGAGACTCAGTTTGGCAACCCCGTGAATGACCACCTCCGGTGACGGCGGCTGAGATGATGGAGGAGAAAGTGGTGGCGGTGGAGGAAGAGATATTGCCGACGAAGCGGATGTGGAGAGACGAAGACTGAGACTGAGAGGGAGAGTAGAGATCGGAGAGAGAGAGGAATAGTGGAGAGAAGAGGGGAACTTTTCATTGATTTAGATTAGGGATAAATGAATTGAATTTTCTTTTTTGTATAAATGTTGTTTTTAGAGGAAAGAAAAAATATGAGCTAAGTTTTAATTTGGCGGACAAACTAGAAATTTGGCCAAGTGTTTTGCCTCCTCAATGATTTTCCAGCTACAATAATGATTTTTAGATTTCCGCTTATTGAAAATCTTTCCAAATACTATAATAGCGCTACAATAATGCTACAATAGAGTTCACATCCGATTTTGATACTTTTAGTAGCAGTTCGTAAATTTGTGCTACAAAGGTCTGCTACCGAAGCTCATATTTCTTGTAGTGTTTATTTGTCTTAATAATGTTAATCTGCCATTCAACCAGTTACCAGTCAAAAGCTAGTTTTTGTCATACATGTAAAGGTTTATGTTATTGATATATGATAGTGAATACAACACCGAGTTATATACAAGTGGAGATCTAGCTAGGGTATAAGAGAGAAAATAATTTTTTTTTTTTTTTTTTTTTTTTTTTTTGTTGATAATCCAGGTATCCAAAGCCCAGTACATCCTGACTAGCCCACTAGCTCGAAGGCTTGGCGTGCATCCCGAAGGCGGCAAGAGGAGGTTTCTAGAGACCGCATAGCCCAATATTAAATTTTTCTACGGTGGCCACTTAAGGTGTTTGCAGCCGTGGGGATTCGAACCCGGAAGTATTGGGAATCTCACCCTCAACCCGAAATCCATCCTACCACTGGCCCACCTATGAGTGGTTAGAGAGAAAATAATTACATTATACACTTTACATAAAAGGAAGATACGTAGTATAAATCAGTATCAATCACTGATTATGATTGATCCTTAATACGCCCCCTCAAGATGGAAGGGCATGGCGTAATTCCAATCTTGCTTGAGAGAGTGGTAAAAGCTGTACGTGATAGAGATTTGGTGAGAGAATCAGCCAACTGATCCTTGGTATGCACATGAACGACCCTTAAGGCTCTCGACTGAACTTGATTACGAATAAAATGATAATCTAAAGCAATGTGCTTTATATGAGAGTGGAAGACAGGATTTGCACACAAGTAGGTAGCACCCATATTGTCACAATAAACTGTTGGAGCAATAGGTAAGCGAATGCCAAGCTCCTGAAGTAGTGAACAGACCCATATAAGTTCGGAGGAGGTATTTGCGACTGCCCGGTACTCAGCCTCCGTAGATGAGCGAGCAACACCTCTCTGTTTCTTCGATGACCATGAGACTGGATTATGACCAATGTATATGACATACACATTGGTGGAGACATAATCATAAGAATCTCCAGCCCAATCTGAATCAGGATATGCATGGAGATACAAAGAGTTGTTCCGTTTGAGAAATATTCCATGCGTTAAAGTACCTCAAAGGAAGCGGATCAAGCGTTTGACAGCTTGCCAATGAGATGTTGTTGGAGAATGCATGTATTGAGATAATTTGTTCACGGCATAGGAGATGTCAGGACGAGTGAAAGACAAATATTGTAAGCTGCAAACAATACTTCGATACTCGGTGGCAACAGGCAGGTTGGAACCCGAGTTGAGCTGAAGCTTCGGTGTAGTGGCCATTGGAGTGTGAACCAGTTTGGAATTGAGCATATTTGTGCGGGTTAGTAAGTCAATGGTGTATCGTCGCTGATTCAAGTGCAAACCGGAGGGTGTCCGTGTGGCCTTGACACCAAGAAAATAAGACAAATCCTCATGATCCTTAACTGAAAATCTTGTGGCAAGACCATCAAGTGTGCGAGAGAGTAACTCATTGTCATTCCCAGTAACTATTATGTCATCAACATATATTAACATATAGATGATTGAGCGTCCCCGACGTAGTATGAACAAAGATGTGTCAGCCAGTGAATTAACAAAGCCCACAGTGAGAAGATAGGTTCGCAGTTCAGTGTACCAGGCTCTAGGAACCTGCTTAAGACCGTAGATCGCCTTCCTAAGCATACACACATAGTGAGGATGATCTTGATCCACAAAGCCTGGAGGTTGCGACATGTAGACCTCTTCGGTGAGATGACCTTGAAGAAACGCATTATTAGCATCAAGTTGTCGGATTCGCCAGTCACAATTCACAGCAACACCAAGCACAATGCGGATCGTAGTCGACTTAACCACATGACTGAAAGTTTCTGTATGGTCTAAACCGGGTTGTTGAGTATAACCTTTGGCAACTAACCTGGCCTTGTAACGACTAATGGAACCGTCGGGATTGTATTTGGTAGTGAAGATCCAACGGCAACCAACAATCAAGACATTCGGAGACGACGGTGGAACAAGATCCCACGTATGATTGTGTAGCTGAGCATTAATTTCATCGGTGAGAGGACGTCGCCAACGCTCATCCTTAAGAGCTTGAATAACAGTGTGGGGTTCCGTTTGTGTGGAAGGAAGGGATGCCGTGAGTAAATAGCGCTTGTTAGGCTTTGAAATACCTGTTTTTGCCCTTGTAGACATCGGATGGACGTTAGTCGGTGGTGGTGGTGGTGGAGGTGCAGCATTGGCCTGAGATGATAAATCAGAAGACGATGAATCGGAAGACGATGAATCAGAAGTAACAGATCAGGTAGGGGACGAAGTTGAGGTTGAAGAATCATTGAGGCTAGTGGCTGAATTTTCTTGGTGGACTCGTGTTTGTGTTTGGGCCTGGTGAGAATTATTTGGTTGTGGGGTCGAAGTTTGAGATGGTTGTAAGATCTGGGCCGTGGGTCACGGCCCATTTTCTGTGGGAGCAGAAGGCTTAGAGGAAGATGGAGAAGACAAAGAAGAGGAAGAGATTGGGGAAGGAAGACGTACCTGAGAGGACGAAGAAACCGCCGGTGATGGAGCCAAAGGAGGAGCGGCATTGAATGGCGAAGGAGATTCTGGGTCGGTGGTAGTATTGACGGATGATGATAGCGACGGAGTTGGCGAATGGTGGTGAGGATTGTACGAGCGGAATGACTGACGCGGACGACGTGAAACCATTATCAGACGCAGCAGGAGTAGGTAGAGAACAGCGAAAGGGGAAGTCAGTCTCGAGAAACTGAACATGCCTAGAGACATAGACACGGCCAGAATGAACATCGAGACAGCAGTAGGCACTTTGAGTTAAAGAATAGCCAAGGAAGACACACCTTTTTGAGTGAGCATCGAGTTTGTTAGTCGTATATGGGCGGAGCCAGGGAAAGCAAGCACAACCAAAAACTCGTAACTTGTTGTAATTTGGTGGTACCGCAAAGAGTTTATGATAGGGAGAGATGTTCGACAAACTAGGAGTTGGAAGTCGATTGATGAGGTATACCGCAATGGAGAAGGCATAGAACCAGTAGCTGAGAGGCATGGAAGCTTGCGAAAGTAAAGCAAGACCAGTTTCGACAATGTGGCAATGTTTTCTCTCTGAAATACCATTGTGCTCCGGTGTATGCGGCGGTGTGGTGTAATGAGAGATGCCATGGGAAGCGAGATAGCCACGGAGAGCGATGTACTCACCACCATTATCAGAATATAAGGTTTGAATCTTTTCTCGAAAGTTATTTTCAACCAGAGGTTTGAATGCTTTGAACACACTTTGAACATCATATTTGTTGCGTAGGGGATAGAACCATGTGTATCGTGTGAAATGGTCCACCAGTATAAGATAATACTTAAAATTGTCAACAGAGACAACAGGTGATGTCCAAAAATCAGTGAACAAGTATTGAAGCGGTCAAACAGAGGTTATAGATGAAGACGCAAATGGTAACTTGTGGGTTTTATTAAGTAGACACTCCGAACAGGACAAAGGAACGGAAGCAGAAGAAGACAATGGTAAAGAACAACGAGAGACTATTGTTTGTAGTACCAAGGCGAAGGGGTGACCAAGACGAGCATGCCAGGAAGAAACATTACAAGAAAAATGCTTATTAATAGCACATTAGGATAGCACTATTTTCGTAACTGCTATAAATGATAGATTTTTGATTTTGGTTAGTATTAATAGCACTAGGAAAAAGCTATGATAAACATTCATTAAAATGTAAACCTAAAATCACTTATTCTGTCTATATACTTAAAAGAAAAACTTCACTTGAGCCTCGTTCGTATCTAAAAGTTTTAATTGCCCCTATATTCTTTTCCCTTCTCTATATGATGAACAAGAAAAAAAAATCCCCAAACTGAAATCTAGGTCTTCAGTCTTCTCGACTCCGCCACAGACTCCACCGTGAAGCTCGTCGCCGGCCTCATTTCGCATCCATTATGTCAACTCCAAGCTTGAGACTGAAGACACCAATGGAGACAACACCAATCGGGACAAAGATCGAGACTTAGATTGAGATGGGGACCGAGTATGTGATCGCGACTGGGAGAATGATAGGAGTGAGATCGAGATTGCGATAGGAATAGAGAGAGAGAGAGAGAGAGAGAGAGACCGTGAGCGTGAATGCGTAGGTTCGGATTGTGTGAAACAATCAAGAGTTTCAGGTTCTTCTTATTCGTCCAAGTGCACCCACCAGGTGTTTGTTTTTATTCCTTACTCACAATTTAAAATTTTAATTAATCGAGCTTAAAAATTTCTTAGCTTTGGATGTTTGTCTGAATTTAAGATTGTTATGTTATTTTGGTTATTAATCGAGCTTCAAGTCCGTAGCTTTGGATGTTAGTCTAAATTGAAGGTTGGATGCTAGATTGAACTGAAGGTTGTTCTGTTCTTCAATTATTCTTTTCTATTTAGTTCTTTTGAAGCGGACTTTGAAACTTTGTTATTTGGTTTTCCTAATCTGTTCTCCTGTTACTGTGCTATGTTGGGGGTAACTATTAGATTGTGTATCCATTAAACCTTGAGGTATTTTTGATGAGTTGGTTGCAGATTGGTTCTACTATGATTGAAGTAAAGACAAAAGAGGGAGATGTTCTTGCTATCATGAAGCGTAAGGAGATAATAAGAAGGTTTGGGAACAAGTCTTTTTGTGAATTTTTTGTTTATCATTTTCATGTTTGGATGTTCTCTAAACATTTTGAATCTCATATAAGAAAGAAGAAGGCTGTTCACAAGACCATTACAACCGATGACAAGTTTTGTTGTCCCTTCTTTCGATCTCCCTTGCTCAAACTTTGTTTTCGTTGAGCTGTTGTTTTTATTCTCATTTTTTTTGTGTAGATAGGAGATAAGAGAGCCAGTCAGCCAGAAATTCTAGGCCACAAGGTTAGATTTTTCGCTGTTATATTGTGTTACTGTTACTAAACAAGACCTGGACACTTTTGGCTACAGAGTCCACTTCCTACCAATTTGTATTGCTGCATTTGGTCTGACATTTACTTGAATGTACAGGTTTCTAAAATACTTTCATGACTAGCAATTCATCTAGTGTTTTGTCTTTTTTTTTTTTGTCCATTACTAGTTTTCTCTATGAGTCTTTCTCTCTTTGCCTCTATGATCTAGTTCTTAAACTATATGTTTTTTTTTTCACTTTGTGTGATTCTTCTCTTGAAATCTGTTATAGTGTCTCATTCTCTTATTCATTTATGTGTTGGTTGTAGGCTGAAAAAACAGATGGTAAAGTTATATCCTTACTTTTAGATTTCAACTTATTTGCTTTGTGTGAGAGCTTGCTTCTAAACACTTATAATCTTTCTTGTTTGTGCAATGTGTGACTGTTTAGAGTTTCCAACATGAATGAAGAGTCTGGTATCCATCATTATGTAGAAGGATGATAGTTCTTAAGTATTTTTTCGAGACTTGTTGTTATGGGTGAATACTGTTTGTTTTATGAAATGATGTGTATCTTGTGGATGTTTATTATATATAAATTGGATATTTTGTAAATGAAGCAGGTTCCACCAAATTTATTAGCTTCGTACAATTGCATAAAATGAGAGTCATAACAATGCATATTATAGCAATGAGAGCATAATTAATAAAACAAATTATGGCACGTGAATAATGCTATGATAGGGTTACATATATTATAGCGCCGTATAACAAACCAGTTATGGTTGATAGACCCAATAATAGCATACAATAAAAAAGCTATAATATGGGTGGAACCTAAGATAGCTGCTGAGAAAATAGCGTTCATGAAAACGCTATTAAACACATATAATGACGTTTATCGTGTGCTATATATATATTGATTTTTATTGTAGTGAAAGAGTCGTTTTCGGACTTGGAGAAGCATAGAACGCAGCAGCTTGAGATGCGGTAATTGGCCACTCGTACAAATCATTTTTAGTTCGGCCTTGGAGTAACCGGACCCCCGTGCTGAGATCCTTCACCTGAAACCAAGCCGGAAAGAATTCAATCGAGACTTGATTAGCATTACAGAACCGGTAAACAGAAATAAGATTTTTATGTATATTGGGAACACATAAAACGTTTTCTAACTCAAAGGATTTAGAGGGAGTAGAGAGGATGGTTGAACCCGTATGTGTGATGGGATTACCAGATCCATCACCAATCAGAACATCTTCACCACCAGTGTATGGACAGTGCAAGGCAAGATTCTGAAGGTCAGAGGTGAGATGATGAGTAGCTCCACTGTCCATAACCCATGGTTCAGTACTGTAAGGAGAACCAATTGCTAGATTGGCACGGGGCTGTCATGGTGTAAACGGACTATGCTGCGAAGAGCCGGAAGAAGAAGACTGACGCTGAAGTTGAGGACATCTCTTCGCAGAATGTTCCTGAACATTCCACAGCTGACACAGACCTTGGTAGGGGCGAGAACCTCGCTGATTGTTGTGAGAACCATTATTTGGTGGGTACCGCGGCTTGTTGTTGTTGGCATTGTGGCGAGTGTAGTTGTTGTTGGTATTGTTGTTGCTGTTGCGATGTGTGACAATGTTAGCCGTGACAGGAAGCAACGCTGGAACCGCAGCCGAGGCAGAGAGAAGACGAGCTTCTCTGTTAAGAAAGCGTTCATGAACATAGGCAAGGAAAGGTGGAGCATCACAACTCTCAATCTGATCTATAATGGGACTATAGTCATCAGGAAGACCATCAAGAATGAGCTCAATCTGATCTTCATGATCCATCGGCTTGCTAAGGTTAGCATGAGTGTCAAACCGAGTGGTAAGACCCTGAAAATATTCATCAATGGTACGATCAGCCTTCTTCCACAGTCTGAGCTGATCACGCAATTGTTGAACATGACCACGACTTGAATGAGCGTAGGTCTCTGCGAGTGTTGTCCAGATTTCAGCAGAGGAAGTAGTCTGAGAGAGAAGCGGCTGAACGGGAAGGGAGATAGAACCCTAAGAGGGAACTATATAGGAGGCTATCTTGGCGTTTCCAGAGATTGTACTCAGGATTGGGCAGCATGACGTAGTTGGTGGTGGTAGTGGAAGGTGGAATCACAGTGGATCCATCGAGATACCCAAGCAAACATAGCCAGAAACAAGAGCCTGAACTTGGAGTTTCCACATGAGATAATTTGTGGGAATGAGATTGGTGACATTTGCCATGTTGATGGTAAGAAGAGGAACTTTGTTGGAGGTGAGAGTGTCGGTGATTGAAGGAGTGGCAGACATAGCTGCAGAAAATTGAAGAGAAGAAAAAAAAAATTGACGAAGAAGAGAGTTACAGATCTATGGATCGTAGATGACTCTTGATACCTTGTAAAGGTTTATGTTATTGATATATGATAGTGAATACAATACCGACACTACAATAAAAAGACAATATTGTTACCGATTCAATAGTCACAATATATCAATATTCTGTCACAAAAGTCTTATTGTGATAAAAATATTACCAATTTCTCTATGTCATAATAAAATGGTCACAAATGAGTCTAAGTCACAAAAAAGTCATAAATAATTGTGACGTTTTTAGAGTAACAATTTGTCAGAAGTTGTGACGATAATTAAATAGTCACAAAACAGACACAAATTATGACGATTGATAGTGTCACAAATATGACACAGAACATGACCCAAAAAGTGTCATATATTTGTTACAAGTTATAAATATTTTCAGTCACTAGTTATTTACTTTTTTCCACCGAAATACGATCACAAACTGGACACAATTAGTGACTCGATTAGAGACACACAACCGTCACAATTTATTATTTTATTTATTATTTATTTTATTTTTATCACCACAATCTATTATTTATTTGTGACCTTTTTCACATTCCTACGATTTTTTTTAGTTAAATCGATTCATCATATTTAAACAAATATATAATTATAGATTAAATCATGAAAATTAATAATAATAAGCAAATAATAATATATACATAACAAACTAACACCCAAATACAAAGTTGATACATAAACACAACTGAAAGGAAATACAGACCAAACACAAAGTTAATCCATAAACACAATTGAAAGGAAATACAAACTAAACAATACTAAATATAAGTACAAACCATACTAGTTAGATAAAGTGGATAGTCTTGGTAGCGGGGTTGGATTTAGACATTTTGACTTGCAAAAGATTCAACAAGTTTCTCCATAGCTTCAAGTCTTTTCTGGATTTACAGATTTTCTTCAAGGCTTTTTTTCAGATCAGTTTCCATATCTTGCATCCGATGTGTTATCGTCTCTACTTCTTCACCAGATTGTGGTACACTTGAAGAGACACCTACAGATGGTAAAGCCTCACTAAGCGCTCCAAGTCCAAAGATATGACCTTGTTTAGATGATCCAGCAGCCTTGAAATAAAAACCAAATACATTAGCTTCCATACACCAAACCAATACAACACACACAACTCACGCCAAACTAATACACGTACGTAACTCAAACCAAACATAAAACATCACACGTGATTCACAGTTCCATGATGACTAACAAATTTGATCCACCCTAATAACGTATATGGCTGAACCTCAATATATTAATCACAAATATATAATCTCCAAAAAAACTTTAAGAATTTACGGTTTTGAAACGGTACCTTGATATAAATCTCATTCTTCTCATCTTTGTCAAGATTTTCAGCTGTCACATTCTCTTCACCAGAAGATTCAAGTTGTTCCAAACGTTCTTGTACATGCTTTTCATAAGTTTCTGCAACCAACCGTGCTCGTTGATCAACATAGGTTTCATCAGGCTTTTGATGTGTTTTCTTCATCACAGCAATAAAAGAGAAATCTTCATTGTTTGCTTCCTATAAACAAAACAATAAAATTAAGTGAATAATACAAAAATGATCATGAATATATATTAAACTTGATAGAGAATGTAAACATTACCAAAGCAGCTTGAACTTTGACATACGAACATGACCCTGCTAGATGAGAATGTGGGCCTAAACCATTGCGATCAGACATTCGAGAAGCACGAGCTTTCTCACTGGTTGCTTTTGCTTTTGGTGTTGCCCAATGTGCCTGCATAATCGTCCAATAATCAGACAAAATCCAATCTGGTTTTTCTCCTCCCTTCTTAGCATGGCTTATCATTCCTTTGAGGCGATATGCAGCAAGCTTTTTGAACTCTCGTTCAACTTGATAGTTGATAGAAGCATCCCAGTTGAACTTTTTCTGAGAAAACAAAATAATCACACATGATGAGTAGTATTTTGAATCATTGATGAAATAGATTAATGAAAGATAACACATAACATCACCATAAACAGTGTAAACCAGGTTCGTTTGTAGAAGGGAGGCACTTTTCTCCAGGAGTACCATGGTCCCTTAAAACAACTTTGGATGACCTTTCGGACACAAGTTGATACTTGGGTGTGGTATTTAAACCTGCTCCATTGAAATAAATTACTTTATGAATTATAACTATGTGAAAGTAATCAATAGTATGTTGAAAGGAATTCATACCATTTAGCTCCATTTAACCGAGATGGATGCATGACAGGTAAACTCGAACAATCCACAAATGGCTCTTCCACGCAAGAACTATACACAAAGATGGTGTTGCGATGCTGCAGAATAATATCTGTATGGTTCTTTGTAATTTGGAGAAGATATTTCCACAATCCTTTTTTGATGTTATGGAGCATTTGTTGATTCACTTGCCACACAAAGCTAGTCTTGGCGGACCTGTGCAGTTTAGATGGATGTATTGTTTTGAACGATACATGGGCCATCTAAAGAAAAAAGTAAAAAATAAGGCAAAAGTAGAAGGATCGATTGTTGAACAATACATCAACGAAGAAATTCCTACTTTTTGTACTTATTACTTTGAACCACACATAAAGACAAAACATCAAACAGGAGATCGACACTATGATAGAGGTAATCAAGATGATACTCATGAGTTTGATGGAATTCCAGATATATTTTCTCAGGCAGGGAGGGGCAGTGGTAAAGAAATACAGATATACTCATATTGCACATACATATATTTTGCAGAACTGCGATCAATTAAGATCATTTGAAAGGTATGTAAAAATAATATACACATATGTAATTTAATTTATATATTTGTAGACTGAGTGTAATAAATCATAATTTTTTTCATGAATTTATATTTATATTAGTTATTTGATGAGAGCATGATTGCGACTAATCCTGGGATTACTGAAAACAATTTAATCGAGCTTAGAGAAAAAACATATTCAAGCTGGTTACAAAAACATGTAAGTGTTTTTAAAAATAAAATAAAATATGTGCATATATCTTTGATAAGCATATATTATACATGATTTTTTTTTTTGTAAGCTTAAAATATGTGCATGTATCGTGGTTGTTGAATATACATCATTTTTTTAAAAAAACAGGTGGAAGATACCTTGAACAATAATTCATATCCAAAGTAGTTGTTGAGTCTCGTTCATGGTCCAATGGCTCAAGTTACTAGTTGGCCAATGTATTTTTGTCGTGGATATATATTTCACACATATGATCATGGAAAAGACAAAAAGAATGCCAATTATGGAGTTTGTGTGAAAGGTGTAACATCTTCCTGCTCAAGTGAAGAAGCTGCTGAGTTTTATGGAGTATTGAAAGAGATTTATGAGCTGCATTATCCAGGACCAGTTGATCTTACAGTCATGGTTTTCAAATGTGATTGGTATGATTCAACCATTGGGAAAGGTATACGAAAAAACAAGTCAGGGATCATTGATATTAATGCTAAAAGGCATTATTAAAAGTACGATCCTTTTGTTTTGGCTTCACAAGCAGATCAGGTATGTTATGTTCCATATCCAAGAATGAATCAGCCGAAAAAAAGATCAACAATGGGAAGCAGCAATTATGATACAGCCAAGAGGAAAATTATTGGTCAACCAAAATCTGGATTTCACTGCACTGCAACATGATAACACTAATTCTGTTGTCCAATCTGATTCATTGCACGTGAGACACTATTATATCCAGATGGTCAACCAGAAGATCTTGATGATATCCAGCACTAGAAGAAGAAGTTGGATCAGACGCTGAAGATGGGAATTCTGATATCGAATTAACTACTGACGACGAATGTGAGTAATAATTTTCATATTGTTTTATGTCATTTGAACTCTTTTAGAAAAATTGTATTTTCAGCTCTCCTTTTTTTCCATTATTTTATTATTTAATTGGAGTAACAAAAGTGGTAATAACTATGTCACAATTTATGACTAAACACAAAGGTAACTAATATAATGACTAACTAGAAGCGGACCCGCGCTACAGCGCGGGGGAATGTTCATAGAACATAAATTCATAATGGATTGGTACATGTTATATTTTTATTTCACGCTCATTATAATATATATTTTGTTATGAGTTTAGACATTGGATAAAATAATAGAAGGAAAAAAAGAAAGTGAATGATAATATACTGAGTTTTGATAATATACTAAGTAATGATATATGAACGGTATTGAATTTTTAAACTCATCTAACAACATTTCATTCTTGTAATGAACCTCTTGCAACACATGCTTATAAGTAAACAATACATAACTTTGCAAATATAAAATTTACATGGATATACCTTTGAAAGAATTGACCTTAGCAAATCGCTCTGTTTGCCTAAAAAAAAAAGGCAAACATATGATCATCTTATGCATGTTGTTTTCGCAAGCTAAAAGAATGTTTTCAGCTAAAGACCCTCCATAGTGTACACGCTAAACGTTCATCTTTTGAGAAAGAAAAAATAGCTAGTAATTCAGTAGCATAGTGTTAAAAAGTTACAAATTAATATATGTATAGAACAAACACGAACTCATTAGTACATTGTATCTCTGAGTTCAAACTCGATTTTGTTTTTAATCCTATCCTCCATGTCATGAGTTTTCATTTAGCCGAAATTAACTACCTCAATGGATTCTTGCAAAAAAAAAACTACAAATAAACTTACATATAAACATATAAGCTAATGAAAACGGATATGAAACATACAAAAACTACTAATATAAGCTTATTCCATGGTATCTGATAAAACCATTTCTATAGTCTCTCCGGAATAGACGTTATATTGCTTCCAAAAATGAATGACTTTCACTTGAATTCTCCAGCATGTTATGAATTGTTTAATGGACTGCAGGTCTATGATAGGCACGAGAGCGGCAGCCATTGAAGAAATGCTTGAAAGAATACAGAAAGGAGAAAGTAAAGAAGGTATGGTGATTGAAGCTTCGATTAGTATCATCGTATTTATAGGGAGTATTCTCCATTAGGTATGATTTGATAGTATAATTTATGGTATATTCGTGGAATGTGGGTAAAAATCTTAGTAGTTATTTAGGTAATATATTCTTAACAATGATGATATATTTTCTTGGTGCAGTTAAGGATAAAAAAATAAATCAGATTTTGAATTAGGAATATTCTTACTTAAAATGCGGCTTTGTAAAAATTTGGAATAGTCTTAGAAGATTGATATCTTTCAAATTAATTTTATTTGAATACCGTAATGAATGTCTTAGAAGATATCAATCAATTGAATACTGTAATCAATGTCTTTAATTGTTTGATTTGATAAGAATATAGACTAATTAATGTAGTTTCTCTATTGTGCAGCCCTTTTTTCTGCAGCCCATAATAGCCCATTATTCCGTGAAGGAAGGTGTAGTAGAAGTTCGTCAATAAATCATTTTTGATATCCAATTTAGAATTTCGGATAATTTGTAATTTAAAACCCGACCCATAAGATTTAAAAGTCACTTTTAACCTTAATGAAATGTTTGCAGTCAAATTTTGACAGGGGCATTTTCGGGCAATGTGAAAATTGTATTTCTCTTTTACTAATATAAGGATTTTGACTAGGTAGTTACAAAATAATTGTCACTAAAAGTGACGTAAATATAGTCACAAAAACCGTATAATTTAGTTACCTTATTTAGTTACAAATCCGTATTTATATTTGTGACTAAATATTTTTGTAACAAATTCGACACAATTAGTGACCAAAATTAGTTACCTTTAAGTCGGTCACAATATTATAACTAAAAAGTGACATAGATATGACCGTTTGAAATACATCACATTTTCGTATCTAAATTGTCATAATATTATGACGGAACAAACGGTCACAATTTTTCCGTCACAATATTCACTTTTTCTTGTAGTGCGAGTTATATACAAGTGGAGATCTAGCTAGGGTATTAGAGAGAAAGTAATTACAATATACACTATACGTAGTATAAATCTGTATCAATCACTGATTATGATTGATCCTTAATAATACACGTCTCGACACTTTAAAGTTTTGTACCATACACGTCTCAACCAATTTGTTTAAATTTCTTGTTATTATTATTATACTTCTTGAAATTTTTTAACGCTGCCTTCATTAATAATTTGCACCTTCAGTTTTAGCACCATGCATGCTAATATAATAGTTTGTACCTTTCCTCGTACATATATATATCTGTATAATTATATATGTCAAAATCAAATGATCATTCTAGATACAATGACTTTTTTTTTAATATCACTTTTAGTCTTTACGTATACAGAACATAGGACAATAAGGGATACTTGTCATTTTCTCTCAGAATTTAAAGAGCGGAAAAGTCATGCTATCATATTAGTCCTCTCTATACCATTTTCCCTCTCTGAAATTTGGGCCATCCATAGTTACGAAGTAATGTATTAGAGCCGTGTGGGGTTCAATGTATCTGGTTTGAAATCATGGTACTTTGAACTATTTCGTAGCATTAACCTATATGAGTTTCAATCTTATCGTAGAAAATTCTAACAAAAATTGGGTGGACTTTTGCCCGCGAGAAAAATCCTATTCAAATTTGGATATGTTGAATTTAAAATAACTTCACAAAATATTTTTCAGGAATAGTTTCAGTAGATATTTATTCGGCTTCACTATAAAATGAACATATCTTCAAAGCATTCCAATTACCCACATAAATAGAAGCAAACCACACAGTCACATATCCTACGCCTCTTCACAATTCTCACAAGCCACACATACTAATTCACTTCTTCATTCGTAGAAGCAGACGAATTCTCTCTCTCCCTCGCCCAAAAGTGTTAACTCCTCCGCCGCAAACTTTAAGTTTAAGGTAATTTGTAGACGAATTCTCTCTCGCTTCAGATGTTTTGATTATATTCTCCTATACTAGATTTTGACCCGCAATGTATCCATGACAAATTTTTAGTTATTTTGTATTAGATAATAATTTTCAGTTTATTTGGTTTTAGTTTTTAGTTATATAATTTTGTGTCTAATTAATTTATCATTTTGTTTGGAGCAGTGCTACAGCATGAAACATATGTTTTTGTTTTTATTTTTTATAATTATAGTTTATAACTTAAAATGTGTTTATTTTTTATATCAAATTTCTTATTGGATAGTATATAAAATTTTAGATTTGTTTTTGTTTTGTAGAACAACATAGCGATATATGGTAGGGTTAGGGTATTTTGGTTTCTTAAATGTATATACAAATTAAATATTTTTTGTTTAGAAAATTATTAATTAAAATATGTATACTATTTTGTAGTTTCTATATATATAAAGTTAACTTTGCTCACTTCTCCTTCCTCCACATCAGCATCCACCTAATCAATTTTTTTTTTTTTTGCCTAAAAATATTATTTTTAATATTCATTCATTGCATATTTATTACTTATAATTAATAACAGTAAAAAACAAATAAAAACGAATGAACTAAAATTAATTAAATTTTAAAATAGCATAAACAATAATATAATTTTTAAGTAAATAATAAAAAGTAATAACTATCTAAAAATGAATTAAGTAAAATAAATGAAAATTTTAAAATAGTAAAAATAATACATATTTGTTTTAGTAATAATGTTATTATTAAAATTATAACCAAAAATGGTTATATTTCAAAATTAAGAATGGGTTAATGAGTTTTAGAATGTAAGTAAGATTTTAATGCATGGTGGAGTAAAAAAAAAGTTATGTAATTGTATTTATTAAAATCTAAACATGAAAATAAATTTGAAGTGAAACATTAGTTTCTAAGAAACATATACCATAAAGATTTCTTATTAAATTTTACTTATAAGAAAGAAAAGATTAATTACTTAACTTAACTTAACTTAACTTAAAAGTTTTGATCTAAAACAAAGACATTGTAAGAGCCATACATTTTTTTGGGAAAACTATGAAAAAGAATTTTGAAAAAATATTCTATCTAACAAAATAAAATCAATGGTCAGAAAATATAGAAAAATGATATGTAAGCCGTTACAAAAAGTGGCATGGGATTTTTGTAGCATATCTCATAAAGTATATTATCAACTGGAGCTACAATTTTATAACATGATATAAAACATATATAACAAATATATATATATATATATATATATATATATTATCAAATGCTTTTAACCCAAAACATTGGCAAAAACAACATATTTAAAGTACAATATGTTTTTTTTAGAAGAATAAGCTGGGGTTGCATCACAAAATTAACATATGCAAATAACATATGAAATTTTAGAAAAATATATAACTTGGATTAGTGAATAGATATTCTTGACTTAGTCGGAAATTCTATTATGGCAGATGATGCATTTGGACAACTTCATTGTAGCGACATAGTACTAAGCCTGTTCATGAAACTTTGTATATTCGCATTTACTGTAGGATATCGAAATGTTTAAATGGTCTCTATAATTAGGTCAACGATCGATATTGACGTTAGAACTTTTAAAAATATGTTTTCATGGGATATGAATATGGAATGAACTCTTTTAAAGATAAAAGGTCAGAAGATTGTTGACAATATTAATAGACAATATATGTTATATATAGATTAGTAAAATATGTACGACATTTATATAGATTTATCTTTTAATCTTCCAATTATATTCATATTCAATGATTCTTATTGATAATTTTTGTAACTAAAATCCCACTTCAAATCGCAAATAGATATAACAAAGAAATATTATCTTCAAAAATTTATATGTTGTATATCACTGAGTAAAGTAAGTTTAGTATTTATATAGATTTATACTCAAAAGTTGAAATGATTATATTTGAGCTCAACAATTTATATTGATATGAAATATTTTAAATTAAAATTCCGCACGTGCGCGGGTGCAAATTCTAGTATATAATAAATAAGGATATAATTTGTAACTTAATTAATTTCAAACTATACTCGATATAATATGACATAAATTAATAGTTTTAATGTTAGTTTAATAATCAAACCCGCCATGCTAGGTCCGTCTCTCAACGGTTTAAAATTTTTAATCCGCAAAAAAACCATCATACGGCATTGCAGAAGTATATAGCATGCCCGCATTCGCCCGACATGAGTTCACATGACTTGCAACAATTTACTAAATCAATTTTCATATTTGTTTTAACGGCATCATCCTTGTAATTTATAAAACTTTTAGAGAAAAAAAATAATAATGAATATAAATAACAAATTATTTTAAACATCAATACATATATTTTTTAAGAAAAACTTAAATGTTGATAATTAGTTTATATATTTTAAATATATATTTTAGAATTATAATACTATATATGAGATATATGTAATTATACAGTATTTATTTTTTTAAAGTATGTGAAGTCCGCAAGATTTACTGAAACACTTTATGATTTTTGGAACCATCTTGTAAAAACTATTTTTTTCTGGGAAGTGTCTTTAGTCAAGTAGTTACAGCACCACCTCTGCGACCGATCCCACCGGAGTTCAACTCCACTAAGTCGTGTTACCCTGCATTGTAGGGATTGGCTATGAATCGGGCTTGTCGATTCAATGGTGACAAAAAAAAACTATTTTTTTCTAAATGAAACATTTAGATACGCTCTCGCTAGCATTGATTATATTGACAGGCCTAAATATGGATAATAATTAATCCGAGATATACCGCATGATAATATTTTATGTTTAAAATGTTATTATTTTAATGTACTTTCAAAAACAAAAAATGATCAAATATTTTGTTTTAACTATATTTAAATATATTAATTATGATCTAATTATATTTGGGGCATTCTCAAAAATACCCCTTTTTCAATTCCCTTTTTAAAAATACCCTTCCATGTTGACCATTTCTAAAACTACCCCTCTTTTTGAACAAAATGACCAAATTACCCTTCTTTAAATGACAACAAGAATGTACAGTCACCAAAATCAAAAAAAAAATTTCCCGCCAAAAAAAAAATTCCCGCCAAAATTTTTTTTTTCCGCCAAAATCAAAAATTTTCTCGTCAAAAAAAAATTTTCCCGCCAAACAAAAAAAATTTTCCCGCCAAAATCGAAAAATTTTCCCGCCAAAAAAATTGAAATTTATACCTTATAAAAACATTGTAAATCCTTTTAAACACCTTGTAAAACCTTGTAAAAGTGTTTACAAGGTGTTTAAAAACCTTTTAAAAGCGTTTACAAGGTGTTTAAAAACCTTATAAAAACATTTTAAAAGCATTTACAAGGTGTTTAAAAACCTTGTAAAAGCTTTTACAAGGTGTTTAAAAACCTTTTTAAAAACATTTTGAAAACCTTTTAAAAAGCTTTTAAAAGCGTTTACGAGATGTTTAAAAAACCTTTTAAAAACCTATTAAAACCTTTTAAAACTCTTTTAAAAATCTTGTAAAAGCGTTTAAAAGGTGTTTATAAGGTTTTTATAAGGTTTCTTCTATCTTATAAATCCTTTTAAAAACCTTGTAAATTATTTTTGGCGGGAAATTTTTTTGTCGAAAATTTTTATCAAAATTTTTTGGACAAAAAGATTTTTGGCGGGAATTTTTTTTCGAAAATTTTTTGGCGGGAAAATATGTCGGAAATTTTCTGGCGGGAAAATTTTGTTTTTCTTTTTATTGAATAAAATATTTTTCATTTAAGGGTAAAATGGTCATTAAAAATTAAAGGAGGACAAAAATAAAAATTGCCAGAAAAGAGGGTATTTTTGAAAAGGGGTATATCAAAAGGGGTATTTTTAATAAATTCTCATTATATTATGATCTAATTTTAATTATTATGAAGATATAAATACTAAGATTTACACCGTAATACAGACTAGAACGATTTTCGAGATAGAATATTTTAGAGATGACATCCTATTAGTGGCATTTTAAATAAAATTTTAGAGATGAAATATTTTTGAAAACTGGTATTGGAAAAAATGCATTTTTGAAATTCCTCCAAATTTATTTTATAATATTTTTGGATTTTTTTAGTGATGAAATTATTTATAGTGTTTACATAATAATATAGTGTTAGGACCAGAAAAATAAAAAATTTAGAGTGATTATTAGTTTATCAAATATTTTTTGACAGAGGTTTTACTTGATGTTAATTAGCCCGGTTCTATATTTTCCATCCATTTAGCATGCTTTTCTTTTGTGGTTAATTGTCCACTTGACATGCTATACTATTTTTTTTTTTCTCTCGGAAATATAAACATTTCACTTTTTGTGTAGGAAGCAAAATGAGCTTCTGGTGGTATATCATTGCGTTCTTCCTTTCATCTATGTTGATTATAAAGAAGACGAGAGCGAACAAGAAGAATCTACCTCCTGGACCACCAAGACTTCCTATAATTGGCAACTTGCACCAACTGGGATCAAAACCTCATCGTTCGATGTTCAAATTATCCGAAAAATATGGACCCCTAATGTCTCTTAAGTTTGGAAGTGTATCTACTGTTGTGGCATCTACACCAGAGACAGTGAAGGAAGTCTTGAAAACGTTTGATCTAGATTGTTGTTCGCGACCTTATCTGACTTATCCTGCACGAATGACACACAATTACAAAGATCTTGCCTTTTCTTTCTATAACCAATATTGGAGAGAAGTACGAAAGATGACAGTTGTTGAGCTCTTCACTGCAAGAAGGGTAAAATCATTTCAATATATAAGAGAAGAAGAAGTTTCATCCTTTGTCCAATTCCTCAAAGAGTCTGCTTCGTTGGACAAACCAGTTGACTTCAACCAAAAGTTAGTGAAACTTTCTGGGAATGTGATTTGTAAAGTTGCATTTGGGATAACTCTCACAGAAGGCAAACTTGAGAATACTTTTGAGGAAGTCGTTCAAGGAACCATGGAGGTGCTAGGGAGCTTTGCAGCAGCGGATTACTTCCCAGTTTTTGGTAAAATCATCGATAGGGTCACAGGATTACATAACAAATGTGAGAATGTCTTTAAGGCACTGGATTCATTTTTCGATCAATCTATAAAGCATCACCAAGAAGATGAAAGTATTGATGATGATATCATTGCTTTGCTTCTCAAGATGGAAAGGGGAGAAACTGGGCTGGGAGAGTTTCAACTAACTCGAAACCACCTCAAAGGAATTCTTCTGGTAAATATTTGGAACCTCTCTATATATCTGATATTTCATTGTTCACATGTTGACTAAAATTTAAATATTGTGTCCTTGATTATTACAGAACCTTCTTCTTGCGGGAACAGACACTGCTGCCAACACCGTGACATGGGCGATGACACATTTGATTACAAACCCAAGAGTTATGAAGAAGGTGCAAGCGGAGATGAGAGAAGTGATCAAAGACAAAGATGATATCACCGAAGAGGCTATAGAACGACTCGAGTATTTGAAAATGGTCATTAAAGAAACATTTAGGATAAACCCAGTTGTGCCAATACTAATCCCAAGAGAGGCTTCAAAAGATCTAAAGATTGGAGGTTATGACATTCCAAAGAAAACATGGATCCATGTCAACGTATGGGCTGTTCATCGGAATCCAAATGTTTGGAAAGATCCGGAAGCTTTCATCCCTGAGAGGTTTATGGATAGCGAGATTGACTATAAAGGTCTAAATTTTGAGTTGTTGGCGTTTGGTAGCGGAAGGAGAGTGTGCCCAGGTATAGGAATGGGTATGACTTTGGTACATTTGGCTCTTATCAATCTTCTTTACCGTTTCGACTGGAAGCTTCCTGAAGGAATGAAGATTGAAGATGTCGATCTTGAAGAATCGTATGGACTTGTTAGTCCGAAGACAATTCCACTTGAGCTTGTCCCCGTCCTTACCCAATGGACTTGAGCTTCACTTCACTTTTTAATTTCGTAGTTCAAAATAAATAATGTGAAGATCTTATACCATTACCATATCATAAATAATGTGAAGATCTTATACCATTACCATATCATAAATAATGTGAAGATCTTATACAATTCCCATATCAATAAAATGTTTCTTCAATCGGAAATCTTGTAGCGTAAACACAACTTCTTTGGGACCATTACTACCGAATCAAATGACAGTACCAAAAAGGTCGGGTATAACAAACCTAAAGGCAAAAAAACAGACATCAACTTATGAGCTTTTACTATAACAGAGTAAAAGTCAGTGTTCTGTTTTGTAGCTTCTTACCGATGCGAGTAAGACGGTTAACCGAACTAGCCAACTAGGGATATCATAGCAACAGAGGATAAGACGATATCAACAATTCCACTAATTACCAAACAAAACATAACTTTCGCCAGTAACGTCTCCACACTTTTGAGTTTTATTCATGCACACCCAACGTGTTTAATTAAATTCCATGCTATTATTTTGTCTTGAAATTTTATATCGCTGCCTTAATTAATATTTGCTCCCCCAAATTTTTGGGCAAACCCATAAGGAAAACGCCAAACTAAACATGCCCGTGTTAAGATAATAGTTTTTATGTACCTATCCTCGTAAATATAATACAGTAAAACCTCTATAAATTAATAATGTTGGGATTATGATATTTTATTAATTTATAGTGATATTAATTTATCTATAAATTAATAATTATCATTCTATAGTGTAAATTAATAATTATTAATTTATAGATATATTTTTATTTTAAATTATTTTAAAATTATGAATTGAGATAATTTAAACAAATAAGATTAGACTTTCGAATGTTGTAAATTATATGGTTTTGGAATTGATTTGTAATATTTGAAAAATATTATTGACAACAAATAACAAATATTATAGACAAATTTACTTATACAAATACATAAATTCAAATTTATGAAATAATATCATTTGTCTTATTTTAATTGTCTATCAAACTATTAAAATGTAAATGATGTATATCTAGAAATAGAATATTTTTTAAAAATATTAGCTATTTTATGACATGTATTATAAAGTATTTTTTATCATTGTAGTTTAAAAATAAAACAAAACAATTGTTTTACAGATATGAGCTTTAGGAGAAGTATACATTATTATACCTGTATATATATATATATATATATATGTAATTACACAAGATTATTAATTTATGATATTATTGGAACCATATTTTACATGAAAATTTCAAAAAAAATTATTATCTTATCGAATTTTGTTATGTTTTACATGGTCCCGACTCGGGACCAGCAAAATTTATTAATTTATAGTGTTTATAAATTTATAGAGTATTAATTTAAAGAGGTTTTACTGTATAGGGAAAATTGAAAATAAAGGATAAATAATTCAATTATTGTCCATCTATGCATTCTATAAACAAATGTAATATGTTCTTATACTACCCTTTGTTTTGAATTCAACATATATTTCCTAAAGAAATTAAGAACAATTCATAGAAAAATGATGATGAAAGTATAATGATTCATAAAAGTTAAAAATATGTTGTTTTTGTTAATGTTTTCGATAGATAAAATCTGATCTACAAAGTTTAGAATATATATTCGAATTTTAGAATGTGTATTCTACAAACTGTTCTACGAAATTTAGATTATGTATTCTACAAACTCTACATGTTCTATAAAATATAAAAGTCACTTATGTTCTATTTTATTTAGATTAGTAATCCCTATATTAGTAAAAGAGAAGTACACTTCTCCTTTGGACGAAAATGACCCTGAGACCAACGACCAAAAACAATTAAGTAAAGGTCAAATGTGACAATATATCTTATTGAGTCGGGTATAAATTTTGAATTAACCCGAAATTTTGCAATCGGATCTTTTAGTTAAATGACACGCGCGGATCCATTTGATATCCGATATATATGAATTCGGATCAGATCTTGCTATTCGGATCTGGAATCGATACTCGGATCAAACAGATTCCAAATCTGCAAAACAATTTACACACAAAAAGTTAATAAGTATAATCAATTAAGGAAATCTTAGTCCAAAAAAATCATTTAAGGAAATCAAAAACAAAACAGTATTCCTAACTTTTAGCTGAGAGCATTAATAGCAAATCATTCATATCCATTTTGTCATTCGATAAAACTAAGTTAGTTTAACTAACCATATAAATTTGATTTAAACCGAAAATATTATTAACTAGATTTATAACCCGCACATTGTGCGGGACTATAATTCTTTTAATTATTAATACAAACCGTTGAAAATAATTATAATTTTTCAATATGAAAATATAAATCTATATAGATGTCAATTTTAACATGTTTTCACAATTAATTATTTCTTTATTTTTCGGTATACATTTGTCATCTCTTGCATCTACTCTCTTTTCACATTCTATTATCTCACTTATGAAATATTGATTATGAAGACATATCATAACTGTTTTTCATCTTTCAATACTTTTTTTTATCAGTTGAGTGATTATTATTTATTAACAAAGACGTAAATTTTTTTAAATAATATACCCACTCTTTCTCGCAAAGTTTCTTGAACAGTGTTATATACTACTACTATATGTGAGCTTTGCTTCGTAGTAATAAAACTCATAATTTAACTCATTTTTATCTGTAAACATCATATTATAACATCAAATATTACATTTTATCTTAACTGTTTGACAAAAGAAAAATTATGTTGACTTTTTTTTTCCACACAGAAAAAAAAATTTTTTTTTAGAAAAATTATGTTGACATATATAATTTTTTTACATTAAAATATGTATAGTCTACGATGGTTTATACAATATTTTTTTACTTTTTGATTCTCCTAACCTACAAAATCATAAGATTACTCTAACTTTTAAATATGTGTATTTATCCGAAAATAGAATTATTTTTAATTTTTAATTAAAATTTAACAATCTAACACTACCATCATATTTGGTTTTTTTACAAATAACTTTTTCAAATTCCTTCTTAGTATCTTTCACTAATTTTTTTTTGTGTGTGTGATGTTCATAATAAGTTATATTTAATATGTTTTATTTCAAATAACCTTTTACATTTCTCTTAAATATAACCTTTTACATTTCTCTTAAATATATATATTATTTTAATTTTTGAGCACTTGATTAATATTTTCTCTTTTTTTATATATCTTTGTTTAATCATTATTCATATTTTACTTTGATATTTTTTTTGTTGTATTCTTTTCATTTTGTTTTTGGTTTATATTTAAGTTTTGAATTATTTAAAATATATGGTTGTTTTTAATAATAATAAAAATATTACACAATATGTAATCATTATTCATATTTTACTTTGGTATTTTTTTTGTTGTATTTTTTCAATTTTTTTTTGGTTTATATTTTAGTTTTGAATTATTTTAAATGATTACATACACACATGCATTCGGATCGGGTATCTCCTTTGCTATATCTTTTGTTTCCTTTATTTGGTATCTTCACTTTTTTTTTTTTTTAAGTGTCTCGGTGAATGGATCACTCTAAATTTGGAGTAATTTTGTAGCATTGCTAAATGCAGTTTTGCATCAATTAATAATAATAATAAATATCACACAAATAAGTGAGTTAATTGATGCATTAACTTTAGATTTAATGTTGTTTGATGATTTGAATTAATTTATTAAAATTAAAAATAAAAAGTGATGAGGTGGAGGAAGGAGAAGAGAGAAAAGCCAACTTTATATATATAGATATATAAATTAAAGAAAATAAAATCCAAATCAGTATCCGTAACTATTAGCTGCCAGCATTAATCGCAAATCATTCATACAATATATTCCTATTACGGAATTTTTTTGTGAATATTTAAACTAAAAATCTTTAAAGTTTTGCAAATCTTACTAATTAATAACAAAATCCAAAAAAATCTATATATGAGCCTAAAAAAACGGAATAATCTAATGTATTGCCTAAAACGTCGTTAACAACCTTTACTACTAAGTTTTGTATCTGCTGACTGATCCTCCTTATAAATAAGTACTTATCTTATTATTCTTGATTCACAAACCAAACCACCTATTACTTTGATATGAATTTTTTTTACGTTACTAACTTTTTCTCATGACAACTTTTATGAATGTATCAGTCTATCAGACTTTTACAATACTCTGTGTTATTTCTGTTTTTTGCTATATGAAATTTTACGTTTTATTATTTGTGACGGTATTAAACATTTGATGTGTTTTGCAGGGAATCTTAAACAAGACAAGTAAGCCAATTGTAAGTCTATAGAAATATATTTTTTTTTTTTGGTAGAGGACAAGGAGGCAAACAGGCCTCCTTGTTATTTATTCATGACAACAAAAGAAAATTACAGACGGACTAGACGCAGACACGCAGTTCCGTTCATATCGTCCTGAGCCAGCGGCTCCACCGTAAGTGGAGTCGTTACAAACCAATGATAACCAAAAGATAAAGAAAAAGCGTAGTTGGCTAACCCATCAGCTAGACGATTAGCTTCCCTATAAATGTGAGAAATCCGGACTATCCAGTCCCTTAAGATGAAGCCATGGCACAGACGTACCAGGAACGACAGAGGATGCGAATCAGCAATCCCTGTGGTTAAAAACTCAACAACAATCTTCGAATCAACTTCTAATTCAAGCCTTGTTACCCGCTGTTCCCAGGCAATGTGTAATCCGTAGTAGACTCCCCATAGCTCTGCTAAAGGGGCAGAACATATACCGATATTCAGAGCAAAACCCCCACACCATTGCCCTCTCGAGTCACGCAGGACTCCCCCTGCTGTGGCTAGACCCGGGTTACCATGTGACGCTCCATCAGTGTTCAACTTCACCCATCCATCCCCCGGTGGTTTCCAACAGACCATTAACTCCACCGTATCACTCAAAGCGTATCCTTCCTGAGAAGCCTTATACGCAGACTCCACTTCCTTCGCCATTGTTTTGACAAATTTCACTTTATCTCTGCATCTGCTCACTTCCCCAAAAACATGACTACACCTCCATTTCCAAGCCCACCATACGACAATAGCAAACAAAGTCGCCCAAGAGAACTCTGTTTCAGCTTCCGTCATCCCCAAATTCCCATAGAGCCATTCCAATAGCGTACTCGAAAAGAAAGCTTCCCTTCTCCTGATCGGTAACAGTTTGACCCACAAACCTGCAATGGCCGGGCAGTCCCGTAACACATGCATAATGGTCTCATTCCCACCTTTACATATCTGACAGACAGCCGTATCTCCGAAATGACGTCGAAACCGCTCCATATTGGTCATAATAACTCCATGGCTTACTAACCATACGAAGGTGCGGATCCTCTCGGGTGCTCTGATTTGCCAAATTCTTTTAAAGAAGCTGGACATGTTTGGTCGGTGCTCTTTATTCGCTGATAACAGAGAGTGAGCAGATTTAACTGTGAATCTTCCATTAGGCGTCCCACCCCAGGCGAGTCGATCCCTCGCTCTGGTCACATTATCAAGAACTACTGCTGATAAAACCAAGCGGATGTTCTCTGGAACATAAGGCAAGATATTTGCCCAATCCCATCCTGCGCCATTCCGCCATATATCTTTGGCTCGTATATTCTCGAATCCACTTGGAAGGACCCCTGTCACAGTCTCAACCAATGATTCATTGAGGACCCACTTATCTGTCCAGAAACGAATTGTACCACCATCCCCAATCACCCATCGTATCCCGTGCAAAACCACATCTCTGAAACCAAGCACAATGCTTCGCCAAGTAGAGGAACTTGGTCTCTTAGCAGCTAGCCAGCGTGGATCCTGAACTCCCCCAATACGATATTTGCAACGGAGCACCCGCGCCCATAGACTGCTGTGGTCATGAAGAACCCGCCAACTTACTTTGGCTAACAAAGCTTTATTCATGAGCAACTCTTTTTCATTATTATTCATATCTTCAAGATCTACAAGTTTTCTTATATGTACTTCAACAATTTATGTGTTAGGTTACCAAAAGACGGTCTTGCTATGACATCTTCTTGAAAATAAGCCTAAAGAAGAATTGGCTCTCCTTATCAAAGACTACTTTCTTCTGCTTCCACAAAAGACCATCATTTAGCTGTTTCAATCTAAAGAGGGTTCTTAAAAACCCTAAAGTACTAAGCTAAATCAGTTTCAACTAATTAAACTGTTTATATTCTTTTTTGGTAAAAGAAACTGTTTATATTCAAAAAAATTATTTTAAACCTCTATTTAGCAGTCTCAAAAGTCACTAAGTACTAAAGATCATTTTTCTTATACGGGGTAAAAAATTTGGATGTTTTTTCAAAGAGGTCCTTCAGAGTGATATATGTTTGGAACAAGGTAAATCACTCTTTACTTTGGAAATGATTGTTAATTTTTCCATTCATACTGTAACTCTGGTCTATAGTTATCCTAATTTCATGTTACGACTGAGATAGCTTGAATACAAGACTATAAATGTTTTTTTTTTTCCAGCAGTTGTTCAAATTCGGTCAGCAGTTGTTCAAATTCGGTCAGTATGTTCAAATTCGGTCAGTATGTTCATATACGACTGAGATAGCTTGAATACAAGACTATAAATGTTTTTTTTTCCAGCAGTTGTTCAAATTCGGTCAGTATGTTCATATCCTCCCATCTACTGGGCTATACACACAAGCAACAATGATTCTGATGTTCATATATTTTACCATGTTTTCCCTTAGTTTATTCACATCTTTTGCATCTTTTGCTAGCCATTTTCATCATTATTGTGTAGCTTTAGGACTAATCATGCATTAGAGTTTAGTTGCATTGCATTTGCATCTTTTCATGCATAAACATGTGATTTTGGAGCTTAAGGAGCATGGAAGCAATGCTGAGGAGAAGTGAAGCAATCATGAAGGGAAACCAAGAGAGTTAGGGCTGAAGAACCAAGCTCCGGAGTCCAGCTCGACCAAGCACTCGACCGAGTGGGTAGATGGACTCGACCGAGTGGAGTGTGCACGAGAGAAGCCAGCTCGACCTTGGACTCGACCGAGCACAGGGTCGAGTTGACCGAGCCGTTGACTACTTTGACTTTTTCTATTTTTAGGGCTTCCACTCCCCTTCCTATATAAAGGCTTGTACCTGCAGCCAGCAAAGAATCCAGCTTTTTAGATATTCTCTAAACCTAGTTTTTACCCTTTTGGGAATTATTCCTTTTGCACTTTTATTTTTCTTAGATCTTGTACTTGAAAAAGACTAAATTCCTCAATATTGTTAGTTTCATAACTTTCTTAATATTGAGAATTTGAGTTTGATCCTTTGATTAATATTGAAGATCTCTGTTTTATCTTTCTAATAGTGCAAGTTTCAATATTTTCTGGGTTTTTGACTTTGTTCATCATGTATTGTTGTGAGTAGTTTACTTAGGATCTTGAGGATGGGTTAGGATGGATTGATCTTGTGGTTTGTGTGATTTGGTCAAGCTTGATTGTTGTAGATCTCTTCTAGGGTAGATGTTATTAATGCTGATCCTATATCTGAGAGGGTAGGATCTGATTTCAAGCTTCTTAGCATCACACCAATGTTTAAGAGGCATAGATAAGGCTAGATCTAGAGCTTAGCATTAGGCTTGCTAAGAGATTAGAGGTCTTGTTTGGTTTGAGATGTATTGCTTAATGCCTGCTTGTGTGGATTCTTTACTGTGTGAGAACAAGTCTAGAAGATGCATAGGTTTGATTGTTTCTTGACCATGAGAGTGGGAGAAACTTGTCTTAGATTTATATGTCTAGAGGTTAGCTCAAAGTTTGCTTGAGATTTGTTGACCAAGTTAGACAACCACAATGATTAGTTCATCCCATGAATCCATCCTCAGGACCCTCTTTGTTTATTGAATTTACAGTCTTAATCATGTTGCTTGCTTGTTGTTTGATTTGGTTTAGCATTACTCTGTTTTTATTGCATTGCTCTGTTTTTCTGAATTTGCCCAACTCGACCACCCACTCGACCTACACTCGGTCGAGTGCTGCTCGAGTTCATCCCCAGAACTTTGTGTCTCATGATTTGTGATTGATTTGTTTCATTCCTGCTCCATTCTAGTTGCATTTCTGTTGCATTTACTTAGTGTCATGTTCATTACTAGTCTTTCATTAGTTCATTAGTAGAAGTTTCTATTTCTGTTCTTGCATCATTACTGCTATAATCATCCTGTTTCATTTGCATTTGGTTCTTAGTTCTTGTAGTTTACTTTCTGCATTTTTCATTTTCATCTTAGGATTGTTAGTGACAAACACTCTTTACACTTGGCTTGACTTAGATTCATATGCATATCTTAATTGTTCACAAACACTCATTTAGGATTGACACCTCTTATACTACAACTGCATAAGGGGAATTGAAACACTCATCCATCATTCCATTCATATCACCATTGCATACACATTTCCACCTTTCATCCCACAAAATATTTGTGTTTCAGATTCCAAAGTTCCAAAACAAGCAACAAACAAAACACAAACCAGGAAATCAAACATCGTCTCGCTGGAAGGGAGGTGTCGACCGACACCAGCCTAGTGTCGACCGACACTGGCTCAATGGTGTCGACCGACATTACCCCACAGTGTCGATCGATGCCCAATTTGCTGGTGTCGACCGACAACAAGTGGTATCGATCGATACTCCCTCTGCAACTGCGATCCGCGCGAAGTCGAGAGTCGAATCTCGCTCCCTAATCTCCTCCAACTCGTCCAATACTCAAAACCCAAGCCTTATACCTCCATAGGAACCTGTATCAACCAATCCCAGCAAGAAAAACACACAAACAAGCAACAGCAAGCAAGAACAAGGGAATCAAAGGCTTAGATTAGCCATGGTCATGCACTCACCTCCTAAATGAAAACCAACCGTTAACTATCAAATCTCTCTGGTAAAATCTATCCCTAGACGTCATGAAGCTTCCCACAAAATTTCAGCACGATCAGATCTCAGATGAAACCGCAATCGATCCCGAAACACCCGCTGGTCTCAATCAGCGACTGAGAAGAAACGCCCCACCAAACTGTCGATATCTTTTACAATATTAACTCAAATTCACTTCTGTAAAAAGAAGAGTGTACTAAAATCTCTTAGGTACAATCCAACCTAATATCAATATCTTTCAAAACGATTTGAGTAGTCAGATCCTCCTTCTCCCAAACCCTGACGATTCTGTTCCTTTTGCTTTGAACACTCAAGTTTACTCTCCCTTCTCCTCTTTCTCTTTGTTTCCAGCGGCTAGACAACAACAAAACACGACCTAGGTCGTTCTCCCACTTAAATATCACGGTTTAATGGTTTTCCTTAAACCAAACCGGCCAAAATCGACGATTAAAACAATCTGATCGAACCAGATATCATTGGTGTCGACCGACACCACCTTGGTGTCGATCGACACCCATCCTAGAAAAACCAATTTTTGGTTTGCGGATGTTACAATTCTCCCCCACCAATCTAGATTCGTCCTCGAATCTCGATCGACCATCAGCCAGGACTCCCGTGCAACCGTCTCCACGGCCCGCACTCCTCCGATCGATCTACAGAAGATCACCTCTAGGCGATAAACTCACGCTCCAGGCGTTATATGCTCTCGACTTTTTGGACTTTCCTTTACTCATAGGCCTAAACCTTGGGTTTTTGTTGGCTCCTCATCAGACCTAAGTCTGCATGCCAAATATTGGCTCCTCATCGGGCCTAAACCCGCATGCCATAATATACATATAAGGAAAATTCCAAAACTCGTCTCTCAGGTTGCCACCCTACAGTGCGCCTCCGGATCGTCATCCGAAGTCGATATACCAACCATATTCCCAAGCCACAAAGTCACTGAATATGGCAGTACTAGGAGAACCTAAGTCCCCCAAGAGTAGCGAGCAAACGATTCTGAACGCGTCTGAGTCCTATCCCTATCCAAGTTTCCTTCTCGTGGCTCGCGTAAAACATCTCAATGTCATACCGACCACATATCCCCTCACTGGAATACCCCATGACCACACAAGGATCATATACATGCCACAAGGGCCAAACAAATGTCCTAAAGAGGACCGCCACCAAGGCCAAACAAAATGTCCTAAAGAGGACCGCCACCAAGGCCAAACAAAATGTCCTAAAGAGGACCGCCACCAAGGCCAAACAAAATGTTCTAAAGAGGACCGCCACCAAGGCCAAACAAAATGTCCTAAAGAGGACCGCCACCAAGGCCAAACAAATGTCCTAAAGAGGACCGCCACCAAGGCCAAACAAATGTCCTAAAGAGGACCGTCACAAAGATACTCTGGCTAAACAGCCCGTCACAAAGACCATCTGTCCCGAAGGACCGTCACAAAGACACTCTGGCTATACAGCCCGCCACAAAGGCCATCTCTCCCGAAGGACCGTCTGTCCCGAAGGACCATCAGTCCCGAAGGACCGTCTGTCCCGAAGGACCATCAGTCCAGAAAGACCGTCTGTCCTGAAGAACCGCCTAAACAGGCACTCTGGCTAAACAGCCTACCATAAAGGACACACAATAACAAAAGAATGCTGCCACAAAGGCCACACAATAACAAAAGAATATTGCCATACACGGGCACACTGACTCAAAAATCCGCCACTAAGGCCACACAAGCCCCTCCAAGGCTCTTCAGCGCTACAATGGACAAATTCTAACTCCCGTTAAAACCTTCCATATTTAGCACTTTCTATTTTTGGAAACTTCTATTTCAGGAAACTTTCCTTTAAAAACCCTGCCTCACGGAAACTTTGTACCCCGAACACCACCTCATCTTGTTACTGAGTCGGACAACCAACCACCCCAAGCGACCGAGTAACAAGAGAGATGGGCTGGAATACTCCATTCCCGCTCCAGCCAGATGGGACCAGGCTAAACAAGCTCAAGTTGCGGCTTGCTTCTCATACCACTTCTTGAACCTTGCCTTCATCTTTGCCTCAGGCTCCCAAGTCTGCTCCTCAACACCATCACAGTCCCACAGGACTCTCATCAAAGGAATCTTCTTCTTCCGAAGTTCCTTGATCCTCCTCTCGAGAACCCTCACTGGTCTCGCCTCCAATGTCATGTTAGGCTGAAGATCCTCAGGAATCTTAGCCAACACCTACTCACCCTCACGGGAACACTTCTGCAACATAGACACATGGAAAACCTTATGGAATGCACGCATCACCTCAGGTCACTCCAGTCTGTATGCCATTGGTCCAACCCGCTCAATCACTCTGAATGGACCCATATACCTCGGACTCAACTTAGTCTCTGACAATGACCTGTTCGGACCCCGCAACATGGCCATCTTGAGGTACACCCTGTCTCCTACCTGAAACTCAAGATCTCTCCTCCTCCTATCAGCATAACTTCCCTGTCTATCCTGAGCCTCCTTCATGTTCATCTTGAGAACCCGAATCTTCTCTGAGGTCTCCTGAACAAAAGTAGCACCAAACATGCTCCTCTCCCCCACCTGAGTCAAGCATAATGGTGTACGACATGGTCTCCCATACAAAGCCTCATAAGGAGCAATCTTAATACTCGCCTGATAACTGTTGTTGTAAGCAAACTCTACCAGGTTCAGGTGATCTGCCCAATGGCCATCCCAATCCAACACACACATCCTCAGCAAATCCTCCAGCGTCTGGATCGTCCTCTCAGACTGTCCATCTGTTTGGGGATGATAAGCTGTACTCATATGCACCTTAGTGCCCATCTCTGCCTGAAATGCCTTCCAGAACACCGAAGTGAACTTAGAATCTCTATCAGACACCATGCTCGTTGGCACCCCATGCAATCTGACTATCTCTCTCACATACTTCTTAGCCAAGACCGCTGCTCCGTCAGTCTTCTTAATGGCCAGAAAATGTGCTGACTTAGTCAACCGGTCCACAATGACCCAAATAGCATCAAAGGTCCGTGACACTGGCAATCCTACCACAAAGTCCATAGTGATCATATCCCACTTCCACTCAGGAATGGGTAAACTCTTCAGTAACCCGCCAGGAACCTGATGCTCAGCCTTCACTAGCTGACACACATCACACCTCGAAACCCAACTAGCCACATCCTTCTTCATCCCGACCCAATGATAGTACCTCTTAGTCGCTCCTGGATGAATAGAAATCCTGCTCGCATGAGCCTCTCTCAGGATCTCCTGTCTCAATTCCTCATCCTTGGGCACACAAACCCGACCATGCACCAAGATAGTATCATTATCTGAGACCTGATACACTGAATCAACATCCTTAGAGACATTCACCAGACCCAAATCCTTCTCCTGAGCCAACCACACTCTGCTCAGAATATTCGCTCTATAAGCCGCCTCCTAACCCAATGGTTCTCGAGAAACCGTACATAAGCTCAACGCACTGATCTCTCCTACCAGAGACTTCATCTCCTAGTCCTGTAGTAACCTGCCAGACCAAGGAAACTCCTGATCTCAGTGACATTCAGTAGTCCAGGCCAATCCCTGATAGCCTGAATCTTCTTCGGATCTACAGAAACTCACTATGCAGAAATAATGTGACCCAGAGAAACCGTCTCACGCTGCCAAAAACTACACTTGTTCAACTTAGCAAACAACTTCTGCTCCCGCAGCTTCTCCAGAACTGCCCTCAAATTCATTGCATGCTCCTCAGGACTCTTAGAATAAACCAGGATATCGTCTATGAAAATGATGACAGATACAACCAGAAACTCCTGAAACACACTGTTCATCAATCTCATAAACGCTGCTAGCGCGTTAGTCAACCCAAAAGGCATCACCATAAACTCACAATGCCCATATTTGTCCTGAAAGCAGTCTTCCTCAAATCTGCCTCATCTATTGGTATCCGATGATAATCCGTCGCCAGATCTACCTTAGAGAACCAAGTAGCACCCCTCAACTGATCCAACAACTCATCAATCCTGGGAAGAGGGTACTTGTTCTTCACAGTAACCCGGTTCAAACCCCATTAATCTATACACAAGCGGAGACTTCCGTCCTTCTTGTTAATAAACAACACCGGTGCTCTCCACTTTGATACACTAGAACGTATGAATCCCTTGCTCCATAAATCCTCTAGTTACTTCCTCAACTCACCTAAACAAATACTCAAGTATACCGACATCAACTCGCCGCCACCTGAATATCAACCCTCTTGTTCGTCCAAGAACCTCTAGTAGCTTGCCAGTTAGGGAAACTTCCACAAGATAGCTTATTCCAGAAATAGCTTCCCGCTTGGCAATTCTCCACGACAAATCATCAATATCAGCGTAATAAAACAAACAAGTACCATACGTTCGCATATTCTGATTCACCGCTTCAAATGCTTCGCAGGCCGCTAACTCAAACCACTTGACTTATTCCCTCCAACAAGATTACCAAATCCTTGAATCTAGCAACCCCGTCCATCTCCAATGAACTTCATCCACCATCGTCGCAACAATTAGTTGATCATGCCATGAAGGCTTCTTGTGAATCTTATGTATCTGGCAAACATGCCTTTTCCGGCTCATACCTGCTGCAACTCCCCTTTCCGGGACTCCGGCACCACCGGCCACACAATCCTGGCACATCAGCCACACATTCTTGACCGCACTGGTCATAAAACCCTGGCCCACCGGCCAGCATAATCCTAAAATCCAAGATTAAACCACCATCACTCTCGAGGCCTACATTCCGTCGTTATGTTTACACTCACGTTCTATACATTGCTTGCTCCCAACTCTTCCACTCATAGGTCGCAACCTTCGAGTTATACCGATCTCACTCTCAGACCAGCGTCTTCGAGTTATACCGTCTCACTCTTGGACCACAATCCTCAAGATCTCGATATCTGGGGAACTACTCATCCCCTCAGGATAACAACATCCCCTCTGCCACTCTCGGAGCCCTCACCCCCTCGAGCTATCGGTACTCAGGGGAATCACCATCCCCTCGGGAGCAACAATCCTTAACGAATATAAAAATCTCTCGACACAAGTACCTCCTGTGGTCCAAGTATAACATTGCAATGTTACACCTGCCCACTCAACTTATAATATCCAACTGGATTAACCACCAAGCAGAGAAATATCTGCTCCAACTGCATATGTCCACCTATCCGCCTCTCTAGGCCCGATACCCCTTGAGAATAATCTCATACCGGTTATCTACAACCGCTCCAACCTCTTAACATAAGGTGGAAAGTCCTCAACATCCGCAGCCCTCGGCTGCACCCCGCCACATGCGGCACAACTGGAACCTACACTGGTACTACTCTCGGTAACTGCTCCAACAACACGCCAACAGATCCACCAAGCGATCATCTCGACCCTGAGCTCCACCCTTTGCAACCCCAAAACTGGGTTCCCAGCACCCCCGGCACACTCACTGGCTAACACTCTGGTCCTTCCTGATACGCTTGCGACCCTCTGACGTACCTCCCCGTGGAACTCTGGACCACACACTCACTGGCCTCGGGACTCACCCAACCATGACCACGACCACGTCCCCGTCCACGACCAACAACTCAAACACCTTAACTACTGATCTTCCAAGAACAGAGGCTAACAAGCATAAAACAATACAATACCACACAAAGAAACATAACAATAACTCACCGTGGAATCTCATTGAAGGCTCGAAGAGGATGTTCTAGGACTCCATGCCACACACAATTGACTAACTCACATAATCAATCAAGACATGCAATCCCAAACATCACAACAGAAACCTAGCGAACCAAAACCTAGAACCGTAAGGGCTCTGATACCAAAATGAAAGGACCGACCTTTTTTTTATAATGAATAATAATAATAATAATAATAATAATAGAATAAATAAACTACAACTAGTGGTCCCATACCCACTAGCCACCTAACCACATTCACAATCAACAGCGGAATAACAAACCAATAAATATCCAATAAACCAATAACCAATAAAATCATAACCAGTATTAATTCCAATCACAAACTAATGATCTAAACAGCATAAATCAAATAACCAGCGATCCTAAACAATGTTCTAGGACTCAACTCTAGCAACCTAACAAAAGCCAGACAACCAAGCGAACCACTAGAACATCCTCCTCTTCATCGCCTTGATTCCACGATCACACTTTGCCTTTACCTGCATCACAAACACAAATCGAGATGCATGAGTATTTGATAAACACTCAGTGAGGCAATCCTCCCATCTACTGGGCTATACACACAAGCAGCAATGATTCCAAAGTTCCAAAACAAGTAACAAACAAACACACAAACCAGGAAATCAAACATGTCTCGCTGGAAGGGAGGTGTCGACCGACACAAGCCTAGTGTCGACCAACACTGGCTCAATGGTGTCGACTGACACTACCCCACAGTGTCGATCGATGCCCAATTTGCTGGTGTCGACCGACAACAAGTGGTATCGATCGACACTCCCTCTGCAACTGCGATCCGCGCGAAGTCGAGAGTCGAATCTCGCTCCCAAATCTCCTCCAAATCGTCCAATACTCAAAACCCAAGCCTTATACCTCCATAGGAACCTGTATCAACCAATCCCAGCAAGAAAAACACACAAACAAGCAACAACAAGCAAGAACAAGGGAATCAAAGGCTTAGATTAGCCATGATCATGCACTCACCTCCTAAATGAAAACCAACCGTTAACTATCAAATCCCTCCGGTGAAAAGCTAACCCTAGACGTCACGAAGCTTCCCGCAAAATTTAAGCACGATCAGATCTCAGATGAAACCACAATCGATCCCGAAACAACCGCTGGTCTCAATCCGCGACTGAGAAGAAACACCCCACCAAACTGTCGATATCTTTTACAATACTACATCAAATTCACTTCTGTAAAAAGGAGAGTGTACGAAAATCTCTTAGGTACAATCCTACTTAATATCAATACCTTTCAAAACGATTTGAGCATTTAGATCCTCCTTCTCCCAAACCCTGACGATTCTGTTCCTTTTGCTTTGAACACTCAAGTTTACTCTCCCTTCTCCTCTTTCTCTTTGTTTCCAGCGGCTAGACAACAACAAAACACGATCTAGGCCGTTCTCCCACTTAAATATCACGGTTTAATGGTTTTCCTTAAACCAAACCGACCAAAATCGACGATTAAAACAATCTGATCGAACCAGATATCATTGTTGTCGACCGACACCACCTTGGTGTCGAAAAACCAATTTTAGCTTCCCAAGAACTTACTTGCCACATTATTTTAGTTATAATTTTCTGTACTGTTTTCAAAACTTCTCAATTTATATATCCTGAAATTGAACAAAACAATATGAATGGTAATAAGATTTCTATAAACAATGTACACAAAGAGTATACCTATAAAATCGAAACAATCTAAAAAAAGTAATTTGGAATCATAATCAACTTACCTACGCGATTGAATTGATTAGTCGGTTCGATTAACTCATGGGTCAAAACTGAATCCACCGACTGATAAATTTATCATCCAAAAAAATACACTAAATAGATTTAACTAATTGCAGCTTCTCTCCTTTTCGGATTTAATACTTTACAGAAATAGATTTGGTGGATTAAAGAAGTAGTGAATTTGATTATATGGTGCAATTCGAGAATCAAAACTCTAATTTAGGGATTTAAGGTCGAGAGACTGAAAGATGGTGGTTCAAAACGATGGAAGATGTTTTGGTGAGGAAGAAGAAATGAAAAAAAAAATGTTTGTCTGTTTGGATATTAAGACAGAGGAAAAAAAACAAAAAATAAATTGACCAAAAAAACCAACGAAGCCTAAATCGGAAATGTCTCCAAATTTAGACCCAACCCCAATATTTTATACAAACACCATTTTAAATATATAGCTCAATCTTATTTACTTACAAGTTAGTATAATATGTTTAAAAAACGCAATTAAAATTCATAAACTAAAAATTCAGTATATATAAACTATGGTTAGTAAATTTCAGTATAATACATTGTCCAAGTATATTATGCATAGAAAATAAATACATATTAGTATGTTTATGTCGACTATAATATTAATAAAGAGAAACATACAAAATATTAATCATTTACTCTTCGACAGTAAGTTAATTATTATTTAATTCTATTCATATCCCATCAGATTATATACTCCACTCTTTTTTATTTCTTTAATTGTATAAAATCCGTATTTTCTCCAATATAAAAGATTACTTTGTTTTAATATGTTTTTGACAGAATTAGAAGATAAAAGAAATATCGACAATATAGTAAACAGAAACTATAACACCTTACATATTGTTACTCGCTCCAACAAGACAACAACACCAGAATATTCCCCCGTGCTGTAGCGCGGATCCGATTCTAGTTTCTATAAAATTTAGAATACATATTCTATAGTTTTATCTTTGTTCTACATAATCTAGAATATATTTTCTAACATTTACTCATGTTCTAAAATTATTAGAATGCATATTCTTAATTTTTTGAAGCTTTTCTATAAAAATTAGAAAATGCGTTCCAAAAAATTTCTAATTTCTTTAATAAAAAAAAAAATCTAAAACTAAGGAAATCAAAGATATTCTCCACCAAAAAAAAGGAAATTAAATATATGCATTTGATTACGTCTACACATATTAGAAGTTGTGTTCCAAAAATTTTAGATTTTTTTGTACCTAACCTCATATATTTCATGCAAAGAAATTGAAGCTACCAAAATCAATTTTAATCTGTTTGAAACTTAATTTTTACCTAGTATATATACGAAGCTCTGAATATTTATAAACCACAAAAAACGCCTGCTCCATCTTCTAATAACAGAGAATTAATAAAATTCTGATTGAGGTTATGTTCAGAAAATTCTGACTGCCACAAAGATGGTAAGACAAATTCGATGTGAGGGAATAAGAGAGAGTAAGATGAAGAAGAATAAAGAAAAAAGGACAACTACAAGTATTATAAGTAAAATAATATTGTATTGCCTTATATTTTTGTTCCAAAAAAATATGAAAAATAGAAAAATTTAATTGATTTAGGAAATATTTTTAACGTTTTATAAGATTTTAAAAAACTAAGGTTATAATGAGATTTTAATAATATGAATGCATATGTCACCAATCTTGTTGATAGAATGCATAGATGGACAATAATTGATTTATTTATCCTTTATTTCCAATTTCCTATATATATATATAAAGTTCACTTTCCTCATTCCTGGTGCTGCCACACCAGCCATTCTCTCTATTTAATAAGCCAAATTTTTAACATTATCCACTAAGCAGTTCCTATTTATTTATCTCATATTTCTTAAAAACCCCAATTAAACAAAAACAGATGGACCTCAACAATGCCACAGCACGCTAAAAAGACCCTGGACTATTAGAAAAAAAATTGGGCCCAGGCCTATCAACAAAAGGCTTTGATCAATAAACGAACATTAGGAAAATTTTAAAATTGTAAGGCCCCAGTGGAACCATGTAAAATTATAGAAACAATTATTATATTCTAATTACCCCACTTTCGACGGTTTGGTTACAAACATGCCAAACCAATTGAAGTACACCTTAAAAAACTCCACTACACCATTACAGAAATTAGAAACGACAGCCAGATGAAAAATAAGGGGAAAATAATCCACAAATTCAAACCTCATTAATGGAGGACTCTATAAAAACGACTACACAACATCTATATATATAGCGACCGTATAGTCTATTCCAAAAGCAATAAACATAGCAAAAAAATATAACAAACTCAGCGCAAAAATAGCCAGATACCAAAATTGGGAATTTACGTTCTCATATGAAACTCTGTCTTCCACTCTACAGAGCAAAATTGCAATAATCCTCACAATCAGAAGGCCACACACGGGTGAAAGTTAAATCGAGGTCCAGATACCTTATCCAAGAAACGCCAATGAATCAACATTGGCACACTTCATAGATGGAAAAACGAGCTATTTACCCCCGATAACTATTATATCTAGCTAGATGGAGCCCGAACTATGACCCTGATCTATATGTCTCCAAAAACAAAGTTCGAAATCTATTTCTCTCCAAATCAAAAGTTTGAAATCTAAATCTCCATGTAACTTGGTTACATCGGTTTAAGCTCTAACTCCAAAACCAAACCATCCAAACTGATAATAACCCAAAATAAACCGAAATCTATTTTTCCCTTAATCAAAATCAAAAGTTCTTCTTCACTCCCCTTCGTCTTCCTCCCCCTAATCCAGCAAATTAACTCATACAGCGAACAAACTATTTTTAATTTTTTTTCCTAAATCTCAGATTATAAAACTTGTATAATCCACTCGAGAAATGACATTAAAAAACCCAAAGATTTATCATTCTCTAAACAACAACAACAACAAAAATAAAAACTTTAGCAAAACCCAGATCACACTTGCTTATTCGACAGAGAGTAACTCAAGACCACAAATTAAAAGTGAAAAATCAATAACACGCAAGCCATTATAGAGTGAATGGAAAACAATGGAAGATAGATAGAGTAGTGAAGTAAGAAATTAGGACACAGTAAGATAATCTCTACACACGCGTCTCAAGAGAGTGACACTTCAACCACCGAAGCTCCTCTTCCGAACTCCTCCTCTTCTTCCTCTTGTGCTAATAACAATCTCTTTCTTTCAATCGATGTGCTAACAATCGCTTGCGGAGATCTCGAAATTCTCCGTCTTGTTCAGGGAGATATCAGTTATCACCGTCGCGGTTTTTCCTCGCGTCGGTGATGAGATGCAATGGCCGTTGACTAAAGACGAACCCACCGTTAATGTCAACGAGTCTCAATGTCTCATTACTTCTTCTTGCTCTGACCCGGTCGTCGGATCGTTAGACCGACGAAGCAGACAACGATATGTTGATTTGCCAAAAAAAAATAATTGGGATTGTGTTCTAATTGTGGATTGTAATTGGGTTTGTGCTTTAACCGGATATAATCTGGTTTTTTCTGGTTTAATATTATCAATATTTGGTTAAATAAATTATTAAACAGATGAAACTCATGTATGTGGATAAATAGATATTGAACTATTAATTTGAGGAGATTTAGATTTCAAACTTTTGATTTGGGGAGAAATAGATTTCGAACTTTGTTTTCGGAGACATATAGATCGGGATAATAGTTCGGGCTCCATCTAACTAGATATGATAGTTCTCGGGGGAAAATAGCTCGTTTTCCCCTTCATAGATAACCTACTATACCATCTCACATCTAATGCAATATCACTCAACGAGGCAAGAAGAAGGACAACATGTTTCATCCAATTTCTCAACGGAGTTCTACTAACAGAAATTCAAAGCAATTGGACTTTTCTTATACAGTTCACAGTTACAGATTACAACTTCCAGGCAAACTACATTCTAAACACAGAGATGCTCATTGCCAATCTACAAACAATAAAAAGAACACCAAGCAAAGCAGAAGAAGATGAAGACTTTGTTATTTGTTTGGAAACATTTAGAGGGGAAGATGAAATCAACACACTCAAATGTAACCATATCTACCACATCACTGTATTATCACTTGGCTATATGTAACAAGAAATTGTCCTATATGTAGTGTAAAAGATCTATAAAAGAAGTTAAAAAAATACACAATTTAGGCAATTGTTACTACATTGTCTTATTTGCTTCTTCCAAAAAACCCTCTGTTCATTTGCCATTATTTCAATATCAACACCCATAACAATTCATGTGAAAGGTAAAAAAAAACAACCCAACCTTAACAAAATACACCTACATATTAAACAGCAAATCACCAAATATATGATCGAACTTGCGTCAAATGCATATACATAATAAAGCCTTAGTTTTATAAATTAAATAACTTATCAACTTTAAAAAGAGGGTAAAGGAAAATAACAATCATTAAATAATTATTAGAAAGGAGGAAAAAGGAGCTTCAAACGTCAACAATGTTAAACAACCTTTTTAAAATAAAGAACAAATATAACCAATTTATATTTAAAATACAGTGCAGTATAATGACTTGAAATATAAAACTCCAAAATTGAAGTTCATTGTTAATTTATGAAATTTAGAAGTGATAAATACTCCTACAAATAATAACTCCATTACTTTAATCAAAAAAACCACCCTTTTAAAAAATATCAAACATACATAAACTAACTGAATGAAAAAGTGGGGACAGACTTACAAAAAAAAAATAAACGGACAACAAACCGGATAGACTAATAATAAAAATGATGTATAATAATGTTAATAACAGTCCAAAAATTTAATCAGTCACACACCTATGTTATTATACATATACATTACAAATAGAATTCTAGAAAACAAAAAATCCAAAGAAAGTGGGTTTCACCTGTAGGCGACATGTGTTACAATTATACTTTTTAAAACAAACTTCTATTCCCTCTGTCCCTCAAAGATTGATGTTTGAGAGATTTCACACAAATTAAGAAATAATAATTATTAATTTTAAATACAATATTGTTTTTTACTAAAAAGTATTATATATTTATAAACCAATGACTATTGAATTTTCTTAATGACCATGTCTTGATGTTTACAAAAGTTTAATATTAATTAATTAAAAGTGGTAAAACATTGTGGGACAAAAAAAATAACATCAATCTTTGTGGGACAGAGGGAGTATTTGTTTATATGTTTTGAACCGTTAAAAAATTAAAGGATCACAAATTTAATACTAAACCCCACTAAGCAAAACTACATACATCATTATGACCCAAATTAATGATTTAAGAAGGAAACAGCAAAACTCATTACGACGTCAATATCAAAGGGACAATGAAAAGGTAAAAATGGGATGCCAACAGTAAATATTACAACACAAACATACGTCCAGTCTATAAATAACACTAGGGAAAAGTCTAAACGTAAAATTCACACACAAATTGCAAAAAATGATGCGAAACATACTCTACTTCCTTGAAGAACTACCAAACGACGTGCTCGGGGATATAATCTCTCGAGTTGCTCAGATTTTACGCACAACCATCAGACATATTATTCAAGCATCACCACATCTAGCCAAGGCAGCCCAAAATCACCGAGTTTACAAGAATATCAACCTAAGGCCGCTAGCCATGAATCCAATAGCAGCACTAACGAAATACTAAAACCTCATGGAAAAATGCATTGGAAGTGGAAATGTGCGACCTACTACATCAAAGGGATCCAGGAGTAGTTTCACAAGAACAACACAAAACCAAGAATGGAACACTTGAAAAAGGCAGCAGAAGGTAGTTATGACAACGGTATTTACCTTTACAAAATTGTGAAGTTGTGAATGGGTGACACAGCGGAAGGAAAATTATGGCTCGACAAGCTAGGATGGAAACAAAACAAAGCATAGGGTGATCAATGCTGTAAAGGTATTAATAAATTGTTACATAAAGTCATTGTACAAAAACTACGGTGCTACTACACTACATTAGCAGAAGTCAAACTAAATATCATGTGCACCGTCAATGACATGGAAAATAGATGCGCACACTGCTACTACTACAAACAAATGATCAAGTTTGTCTTTTTCTTTTAGCTTAAGGAACAAAAATAAGGTTTACCAATGTTATCATCCTTAAATAATTTCCAAAATTCAAAATAAAAGTATTTGTTTTTCACCTTCATAAACAAATTAAACATTACCAACGCCTCCAAAATAATAAAAACGAGACAATGAGAGAATAAAACTTAAAGTATAGCAAGACAACAAAAGATGGGAAATAAAAATAAAGTCCCCCGCTTATCATCACAACAAAATCAGAACATACAAGATCAACATATATTGAAGAAACTTCCCACAAACAATGTCAAAAAGAGGTCTCGAAGTATCACGACCACCAGGAGATAGATATATGTATAAAAGTCTTTACCTTAAGGGCCAACTACATCATAAAAAAAGCCAGCTTCAAAAAACTGGACTTTTAATAAATCAAAAGGAAAAACAAATCAGACGAAAAAAAACAAACAACGCTTATAGAGGATCAGGGAAACACAACTAAAACTCAATTAACATTATTTGCTAGCAATTGACAAAACCATCACCAAACACAAAGAATGTCAAAGATGCAGACACAGTTAGTTAACGAAAAAGATGCATAAATTCGAGTACCACATTTAATTCACCATAGAACTAAAATTAATGACAAACTAAACCAGGCAAATAAAACCCCAAAATGTATAAAATAAGAGCACCACAGATACGAACATTTAATCTAACAAAACACAATCCACATCCGATTGAAACACTCAGTCAGGGGCCAAACGAAACTAAACTTACAACAAAGATATCAACAACAATGGATTAATTAATTAAGAAATCAAAGGAACACAACACTTTTTTAAATAAACAAATTTGCACGCCAATTAACACTTACTTTGAACGAAATCAACAGGGGAGAACCAATAACCCCTACGGATGCGAAGTGATGAGGAAAACACCCAAATACGCAAAAAAAAAGACTAAGAATTGTGCATCTATGAAAGGGACGACTGAAAAAGGATTCCGAGCTTCATAGAAAAAGTTTCAAGACTCATACTGTCCTGTAGATCGTAAAAATAGCTTATCTGCTATCCGTTCACGAGGACATCATATTTTAAAAGAGAACTAAGTCATTCCCAACTCAATAACATATCACTAAAGACACAATAGACCAATACAATTTTAGGGCTTATAGAAAAATTGGGCCCAACTGCGGTAACACACCAAAAAAAAAACACAAAAAAAAACAGAAATGTAAGTAATTGAAATTATTTTCTTTAAAAATAAATCACTATCTAATCACTACAAACACAAAAGCATTTACAAAAAACTACTCCCACAGTTTACTAATTACATATGAAAATAATTAAAATATGACCTACAACCAAATATATAAAAGACTAATAACAATTCAACCACAACATGGCAAAAAAAAATTAAATTAACCACAACTAATGGCTACAGCGACACAACAAATATTACTATACAATCTAAACTTCTCATTGTAGATTTTTTTATTAGAAAAAAGATTCAAGATGGTTTAAATTACTTTAAAATAAACAGTTAACTACATTATACTTGCTGCAAAAACCTAGAGGAAAAAATAAAACCAACAAAAGAAGAAAGGAAAACAAATGAACAACAAAACCAAACGCAAAGAGAAATTTACATAACCAAAATAGAATATACTAAAAAAGCTTGAAATACATCTTCATCTAACTGCCACACGTAGCGTGGATCAAATGCTAATATATATATATATATATATATATATATATATGGGAAAATTGGAAATAAAGGATCACTAAAAAAAAATTTGACCATATACACCTTTTTTTGAAAATGGTCATTTTTACCAAAAATGCCCATAGGAATTGAAAAACCCAAATTTAACATGTTTAAAAATGTGAAATATAGGAAAATAAATAGATATACAATAGTAGAGCTAATATAAATTTTTTCCAAAAAAAAAAATGTATAAGTGGTTTTTTGAATGGATAAAATTTGATATAAAAAATTTAGAAAACGTTTTCTGCTGTTCTGAAAATTTAAGATGATGTGTTCTAACATTTTGTACATGTTATACTAAATTCAGGAATAGTTTCTGTTCTAAATAGTTTAGGGGCCGAAAATACTGAATTCTACAAAATTCAGAATTTGTATTCTACGATTTGCTCTATGTTCTAAATGATTTAGTATAATCTTTCTACGGGTTACTCTATCCTCTGAAATCTTTAGAATATGTTTTATTCTTTTTACTCTATCTCTGAGAAAATTAGTTGACATCTACTACGGGAAAATAGATTGTATACTCTGAAAGTTTTAGTGATTGCTAAATATAAAAAGTGAATATTTGGAATAGGAAACTCAATATTTATCTAATAATTAGGTAAAATTGTAATAATTTGTTAAGATTCTGTTCTACGAAATCTAGATATAGTTTTCTAATGATTTTAGAAATTTTTAAAACAACCCTAAGAACAACCCTAATCGTTTTCGTTTAGTGGTGTGTTAAACCGTTTTCTCCCAATTCTTTTCACCATTTTCGAGCCATGGCAATGCACATCTATGTTAAGAGTGGAGAGTGGAGATTTTTTGACAATCATGAGTGGAGATTTGTTATTGATGAAGACAATCGTGGAAGATTACTAACTTTGGAATCGAGTACAACACATGAAGAATTGAAGATTATGGTTTCAGAAGGCTATGGAGTAGAGCCTAGTATGGTTGATATGGAGCTAAGTTTTTTACCCACAGATCTCACTGCTGATTGTCCCCCTGTTGTTATGATGAATAATAGTCAGGTCACAAATTTTCTTTCATACTATAAAAAGAAGAAAACAGTAAATTTGTGTGTGACATTCAAAGGTGGTGTTGAGGATGTTGGGAGCAAAGTCATATTGGATTTGAATAAAGAACCAGGGGTTTCAAGTGTTGAAGATGGCGATGTTAGACCAAATGAAAACCTAGCTTTATTTGTGGATATTGATGATGCCAAATGTAGGGATGTTTTAGGGAAGAAGACATCGGACGAAAACGCCGGTTATGGTGTTGGAACGTCGTTGAAAGGTGTAAGCGTAACGAAGGGTCAATATTTCAAAAGCAAAGAAGTGTTACAAGCAACAATGGAGTTGTATGCTATGAGGTACAACTGTGACTATAGGGTTACGAAATCTGATACAGTATTTTGGTGTATACGCTGCATAGAGGATGTTTGCAAATGGAGTCTGCGTGTTGAGTGTTTAAATGGGTCTACGTATTTCAAGATCAACAAGTTTGTGGGGGACCATACTTGTGCTCCGTCGAAGAAGAAGAAATTTTGTAGGACACCTTCAGCTAAAACAATTGGACATCTCATTATGCAGAATTATGAGGGTATATTGGAAGGGCCTAAACCGAATGATATCATTTATATTATTCGTACAGAGTATGGTTGTGATTTAACTTACTCTCAGGCATGGGAGTCTCGCGAGTATGCAGTGAATGAAGTTAGAGGAATTCCTGAGAAGAGTTATGGTAAAATACCAAAATACTTGTACATGATACAAGAAGCGAACCCGGGTACCTATACAAATTATGAAGTTGATTGCGAGAGTAGATTCAAGTATCTGTTTATGTCTTTTGGTCAGTCAATAAGAGGATTTTACAAGGGAATGAGGAAAGTTATTGTGGTTGATGGAATATTTTTGAAGAACAAATACAAAGGAGTTCCACTAGTTGCTACAGCTGTAGATGGGAACTCTAATTTGTATCCAATAGCATTTGGAATTGCTGATTCTGAGAATGATTCTTCATGGGCGTGGTTTTTTGAGCAACTAAAGGTTGTTATTGGAGATGAGAAAGATTTATCTTTCATTTCAGATAGGCATGTGTCAATTAGCAAATCAGTTGAAAAAATCTTTCCATTGTCTACTCAAGGTATTTGCATCCACCACTTGATTGGTAATGTTATTACATATCACAAGGGAAGGGGTGTGGCTGACTTGGTTTCAAGAGCGTCTAAAGCTTATAGAGTTGCAAAGTTTCAAAAACTTTTTGGAGATATTTGCAACATCAGTCCTGCGATTGGAGAGTACCTAGAGGATGCTGAGGTTAAAAAATGGGCTCGATGCCATTTCCCTGGATACAGATATGACCAGAACACAAACAATGCTGCAGAGTCGATCAATTCAGCTTTGAGATCACCTAGAGAGTATCCAGTAATCCCTTTACTAGACAGCATCAGATAAATGTTAACACGCTGGTTTTTTGAGCGAAGAGAATTAAGTGCCAAGCAGAAAGACCCTTTAACTGTTAAGGTGGAGAAGAAGATGTCAAGAAGAATAGTGAAAGGTAAATACTTTAAAAGTTATCCGATTGGAAGAAACATAATACAGGTTAAAACGCATGGGGTAGACTTTGTGGTTGACTTGGAGAGAAGGACATGTACATGTGGGAAGTTCCAAATGGGCAAACTCCCTTGCAGACACGCCATCAAAGGAGCTTTTGATATAGGCAATGATCTGTATCCATATGCTGATGATATGTATAGCACTACCAGTTGGAGAGAGCACTATGAGGAGACTGTTAATCCAATAGGTATTCCAGAGAGCGAATGGGGCGTCCCTGACCACATTGAGGCTGCAAAAGTTTTACCACCTGAATCAAGAAGACACCATGGTAGACGAAGAAAACGAAGACATGAAACAGTGGAAGACAAGATAAGAGCGTCTCAACAATCACAATCTTCAAAGAGACACAAGTGTAGCCGTTGTGGTAAAGAAGGACACAACCGAACAACATGTGATGTCCCAATATAGGTAAGGTGGCTTGTTTTATTCTTTATTATGTTTTTAAACCATTCCCAGTTTATGGTCGAATTTTTCATTTCTAGTATTTGTTTAAACTCTACTCTTGAGTTGTCAAGACTGGTTTATACATTTCATTTTTTCCAGTTTATGGTTGATTTATTCATTTCTACTTTTTGTTTAAACTTTATCATACAGTATCAAATTCGGCCAAAAAATCATGATCATTATCATAGGTTAACAAACCATAATTTGAAGGTGAAAATCAAAAGGGAAACAAGCTAACAAATTTCAAAAAAAAAAAACACATGATTATCTTCATACGCTCAACCTAGTAATTTGCTGCATCCAATCATGAGCATGCACAATATCACTATGATCACCATCATCTTCTTATTGCTTGCTTTTGCTTCAGCCAAAGCATCCTCTATCTTCTCAAATATCTCCTTCTCCATCTTCTCATAAACTATTTTCTCAATCTCCAATCTCTCAGTTTTGAAATCTTTGAGGTGCTTCTCAAATTCAACATTTTTTGCAGTTAGTGTATCTATCTCGTTGACTAAAGCCTCATCAACCCATTAAAAGGTGTGATCATCGTTCCTAAGCTACAAGAATCCCAACTGTTATAATCAAAAATGAAAAATATACAAAACGTGTAAACAAATCAATTTACCTTGTTTGATGCAGCAAATCCACAACGATAGTATCTCCGGTAAGGATTGGGATCAGATTTTGATATAAGTGCTATAATTCCTTCCCCGCACCAACATCTCTTTGGAACACCAACCACTCTTACTCTTGCACGGGAATTATTCGATCCAGTCGAATTGCTTGATACATTGCTCATCTTCGTCTCGCAATCGTTAGGGTAACAGGTCGATATTAGGTTTCTTAAAATTTGGGATTTATGTGTTTATTTGTAAATAATCGGGTTAAGTTTTTAATTTATGATTAGCTCTTAAACCAAATTAAAGAAAGTCGGTTTGGTTTTAAACGAAATTAAAGAAATTCAGGTTTGGTATTAAACGAAATTAAAAAGTCCGGTTTGGTATTAAACCAGACTTAAAAGTATGTTTATTTGTTTGATAGAATTGGTGAAGAAACCATCGACATCATAAAAAGATGAAACAAAAAATCATATCATATATTAAGCTAAAAAAAAAAAAAAAAAAAACAAAGTCATATCATATATTAAGCTAAAACTAAAAACAAAAATCATATCATAAATTAAGCTAAAAAAAAAAGAAACCAAAGTCATACAATGTGTCAAACTAAAGACATACTAAAAAGATGAAACAAATCAGTCAATTTCGATATGGTGAGACTCAGACATTGGAGGGACATAGTTCTTCATACCCTCAAGTAATATTGGATCCTTTGCAGCTTCCCACAGATCGACAGCAATCTTCAAGCGCGCATATTTGATGTTCTCATCGCTCATCAAATCCAAACTTAGTGATTTCATATGACACTCGATGTATTTCAATGCATAGACCCCGCAATCGCTATGCGACTTATTCAAATCGGAGAGCACCTTCATGTCTATGATTTCATATGGTGTCAAAAGAGATGCTTTTCCATTCACCTTTGCATTAATTTCTTTCAAAATCCTTGGGATGCACGTTGCGAAACACTCGACATACCTTCTATTCTTGTGTCCAGCACAGTCGAAGACTTCAACAGTTCTTAAGACGAAGTTAACGCAAACAGAAATCCAGTGGTTGCCGTTGACGCAAATCGGAGCGTATATCCTGTCAACATCTGTACCCCATCGTTTTCCTGTCTTTCCGTGAGAAGGAAACTCACTATTAGCATACTCGAGAAGTCTACTATCCCATTTGTGCTGCCGCTTTTTTTTCAAGTACTTGGTGTATTCCACTTTGATTCTCTCACTGAACATGCAATTCATGAAACCAACACGGTCTGCCTTCAGTTGACCTAAAGATGTTTTCTCCCGGAATAAATACATCACCGCATCCACTTCCTTGAAAACAAATAAAAGTGAAATTTTAATTTAACCATGGTAAAATAATGAACAAATTAAGTATTGAAAAAATCAAGTTAATACTTACTGGATTGTGCAGCCACTTGCAGTGAGTAATAACACGGGTAACCAATTCATGATTAATCACCGATGGACCCAAGGTAAGTTGCTCGTAACTGTGAAAAAAAATATTAATTTGTAAGCTAAAATTTTTAAAATCTCGACAATTATCAAATTGATGCGAACACGTACCTATGATTCCTTTGCCATGCTTCCAAAGCATTCCATCTAACTTCGGAGACGAAAACCAAATCAGCATCCTCGTCATACTTTCCCGCATCTATTGGAGGATCAACTCCAGGTACACATGGTTTTTGCGAAAGATGTCCTACTGTTTTCGCTAAGAAATCTTGAGTGCCCAATAAATCTTGACTGTCAATATTAAGGTCTATGGCACCGATTTGGTGAACAAATCATCAAAAAGAAAGTTATCTTCCTGTCAATGAAAAGATCAAACAAAGTTTAATGTTTAGAAACAAATAAATTCAAAGAAAGTTTAATGATTACAATACAATACATAAGTTCACAAAGACAATTACAATACTTAAGTTTACAATTAGCCGAATATTTTCAAATAACTTACAAAGCCGAATTTAAAAAAAAAACAAAAAAAAAACAAAGCAATTTTCCAAAACATTAAATCGAAGACAAGTTGAACCAAGTTACTTTTTACGTACCAAACTCTTTGGTTGAACGGATGGTGATTTCCCCTGTGTCAAAAATACAAATCAATAAGTTTGACAAAATCATTACATGTACAACACCAAAGCTTATAAATTATTTATTGACTTACCACATCTTTTGGTTTAAAGGATGGTGGTGTGCCTTGTGCCGAAGTTGATGCTATAGTCGATAGTATCTCCTTCACTTCTGATACATCCTCCTCCATCTTTTTCAATCGCTGGCCTATTTCTTCCTTAAAAGGTTTGAAAGAAGCTTCAAACATACCTTTAATGAATGATTGCATTTCTTCATCAAAACCATGGGTGAATGACGTTGCGGCTCGCTGACATAGGAATTGCATTTTTCGACTCTCTGCACCATGATCAATCTGCTTCGTCTTTCTCTTCTTCGTGCTTGATGCTCCCACATCTACATCTTGCTTCTTCTCGCTACTCTCCAACCCAGACAATTGATTGTCTCCATCACTTTCCTTTTCAACATGATCATCTTCGTTTACAACCTCTTCTATCTTCTCTTCTTCAACATCATTACTTTCAACATGACCCCACTCATGGTCTCTAAAATCGTAACCAGATTGCACCAAATGGTTTACGTTTTTGACTCCCACATCATCGATCTCATCACGCCTAAAAAACTCTATATCATCGATTATGTCAAAATTTCCTGACCTCGAGATGTATGGATAGACGATATCCTACCAAAAACACATACATAAAAATTTTGGTTAAGCAATAGTAAAAAAACATAACCATATTCAGACCATGACAATTAAAGAAGAAAAGAGAAAATAAATTACTAACCTTTGGTCCAATAGATTGCTCTATGATGATAATGTCTTGATAAGACACTTTTGCAGCTCCCTTCCAGTTAGAACATCTAGCACCGTTTGTGAATTCCTTGTTGATCTTTTCTCCCAACAATTCTCCAATCACTGGAATTGCTTCCATAACCCATACTTGAAGTGCAAAGGAGAAGCCATTAAGAATATAACTGTTGGTCTTCTTCAACTCCTTTCTTGTGTCCATGATCGAGGTCACAAGGTAGTCAAAAGAATGTAAACCCCAAGGATAAGCTCTCAACTTATCAAGATCCATCACCAACTTGATGTATGAGAGAGGGATCTTTTTCTTCTCGTCCTTAGCCATTACCAAACCAGCTATGACGCACACATATACAAATCTTAGCTTGTCTTCAGGTTCCCACTTGTGAACTTCTAGTAGGTGCACATCCATCAGCCTCTTAATGGTAATCTCCCCATCTCTCTTCAATAGTCTAGCCCAAAAACCTTTGTCCTTCTTCCAACTGTCTTCATTCCAAGATTTCAAATCTAACCTAAAATCATCCTTGCATTTGAGTCCCGTGACTGCATAATATTCTTGCATCGAAAATCTCATTGGCTTCCTTCCAAACACAAACCAAAGCTCATGTTTCTTATTTGTGATCAACTGCCTACACATAATGTTGTGTATCAAACGAGCAGAGTAGCCTAAACCATTCTCGTAGATGGCAAACAGATTCGCAAACACTGGATCACTCTTCACTTGCTCATACTCTATTGGCAAAGCATCCTTGATTCTTGTCAAGATAGACATTCTGCAGCTATTGTTTATCTGCTTCACTTGTGGTTCATCACCATATCTGAAAATGCGTTTAGGATAATCAACGCCTGAAAAAAAAGATTAACAAACAAAAATCAAACACAACAATAAGAGTTGTTAGAAATAACAGAAAAAAGCTCTCAACAGAGTAAAAGAAACAAATAACAAAATTTATAAAAGTACCTGATATCACTTTGCTTGATCCGTCTTTGCCATCCATGTTCAACAAGCTAATATTGCTCATATACACCTAACATGCGAAACATAAAACATATTACTATCAAATAACTACTAAACCACACATGAAACCAAGAACAGTTCATAAGCGAATAACTATGAAACATAATCAAAGAACAGTTCATAAGGGAGGTTACTACTTAATCAAAGATGACGAAAGATAAGAGACAAGCCAAACATGAAACATAAAACATATTTGTATCGAATAACTATCAAACTCATCCACTACTTGAAAACATGATCAACCCCAACCAAGAAACATAGTGATTTACAAACTAACAACTCAATTCAACTCAGAGAAGCTCCCCCACAATCACAAACCCCCAAAAATACAACCCCATACAAAAGGGGACGAATCAGAGAGAATCAAAAAAATCCAAAAGCAATAATTTTTTTTTTTTGATGTGTTATCCCTTTGTAGAGAGGCTTCCCAGAAACAAGAAGAGAGGAAAAAAGCAAGACAGAGGAACGTGTCAGATTAGACAACCCCCAAAGAGAGAGATCAAAGGGAGGTTACTATAAGAGACAAGCCAAACATGAAACAAAAAACATATTTCTATCGAATAACTATCAAACCAAACATGAAACCAAGAACAGTTCATAATCGATCAAACCAACTTTTTAATCTAACAAAATTGACAATTTAATACAAAACATAGCAACCACCAACTCAAGCTATCAAACCTATTACAATCAAATAACTATCAACCCAAAAATGAAACCAAGAAAAGATTATAAGCGATCAAATCAACTTTTAATTTAACAAAATTGAAAAACAATACAAGCATTGCAACAATTTCAATGTTCTCATCTCTCATAGCTCAATTTAGTAATGCAAATTCAAAACAGATTAAGAAAATTAACATGCAACTCCTAAATCTATAGAAATTGAGAAATTGAGAATTCTAGAGTGATTTAAATTGTAATATGAACCCGATGTTCAAACGATGTGAAGAGAATCAAACGATTGAGCGATGGGAGCAAACAAAATCATGGGAGCAAATACAAACATAAGCCGCAAAAACAAAAGGAAAACAAATCAAAAGGAGGACGAATCAAGGAAGAAGATTCGCCCAGATGAGAAAAGAATGATAAAAAGAAACTCACCGCCGTCGAATGATGGATCCCCCACCGTCCCTTTGCAGCTTCTCACAAGCCGAAGAACACTCCGCCGTCGCTGTCTTTTTTTCTTTCTACACGATTTGGTAAAAAATTGAGAGTGAAAAAGGTTTGAGTGCAGGAAAAAACAACTCGGGTTAATTTTTTTTTCCTTTTTATTTTTAATTTATTTGTGAATAATTTAAAATGATTTTATTGTATTTTCGTTTTTATTAGGTGGTTTTAAAAAGTGAGGGTAAAATTGAGTTTTTATTAATATAAAACCTATTTCACCAAACCTAAAAAAAAAAGAGTATAGATGGACATTTTTTTTTAAAAACATCCTTTATTTCCAATTTTTCCTATATATATATATATATATATATATATATATATATATAAAATTTTGTCCAAATCAAATGATCATTCTAGGTAAAAAAAACGTATATATATTCTGTGTAAAACTGTTAATTTTAAAAGCATTTTTAGACTTTTACATATAACACGGGACCAGTGTCGTGCTTAAGGTTAAGAGGAAAGGGCATTTTCCGTAAGCCACCAATAATTGAAAAAAAAATAGGCCACATTTTTTTTTCTTGTTTTCTTTTTCTTCTATCTAGGCTGTATTTAAGTTGATAGGATAAATGTGTATGTAAAATAGGTCTTTTGTTTATAAAGTCCATGACATTATTAATAAAAACAATACGTTATATCTATAAGAAAATTTCTACACATGTTTTATTCTCTAAATATAATATAACAATAATAATAATACTTATGGAATATAATTAAGAATAAACTAAATCTGTTTTGGAATAATCGGCATTTTAATTAAAAAAAGGGATAATTGAAAGAAAAAAAAACTGATTTAGAGTTTTCTTTCTTAAAAAAAACCAATCGCATGTAAAAAACTTATTAAAAGCAATATTAGTTTTCAGGTTTAAGAATAGTTCAAAAAAAGTTCACAATTGAAAACTTATTCACTGTGTCATTTCATAAACTTCTTTTTGTTTCACTTTCATAATGTGAGTTTGGTAAATGATTTTTTAAGAAAAAAAGATAGAAAAATTGTGATTTAGGATTTTTTTCCGTTTATCCTTGTTCTCTTTGAAACCATTTTTTTTTTTAATTTTGATTTTTTTTAATAATAAAAGCCATATTTTTTTACATGCCCTAAATCACAATTAGCCTTAGTACGGCACTGCACGGGACAGTACCAAAAAACTACAGAGTACTGAAAAGTACTACAAAGACGACATTATATATGTACGATGATTTGTATATCTATAGAGAATTTAATTTTAGTCAGCTATTTGATAGATAAGTGACAATTTTCGAAATCACAACACATATCAGTTTATAGTAATTAGTAACAGTGTGACGTAATTAATATACTTGCCATTTTTTCTCTTTATTTTATAACACCATGTTGTACATCCATATCATATTAGTCATGGTATTTTTAAGTTACAATATTGTCGTAGAAATCTCTAACAAGAATTGAGTGGACAAGAAAGATTTTGTGGTTGACATCTAAATAAAATGAAAATATATTTTAGAATTTCAGACTATGTTAAATAAAAACGTGATTGTAAAATAAGTTCATAAAATATTTTGAGAAATAATTTCAGTAGATATTGTATTAGACTTCACTGCCAAAAAAAAAGAAAAAAAAAAAAAGAACTTATCTTGGAAGCTAACCTCGTATCCACATACTTGAAAGTTAACCTCGTATCCATATCTCCTACGTCTCTTCTCAGTTCTCACAAAAATAAATAATAATACAGATTCAGTAATTAACTTCTTCTTCTGCCTCGCTCTATATCTCCTCTCCCTCGTCTCACAGTGTAAACTCTTCCGCCACAAACTTTAAGTTTAAGGTATAGTATTGCGTCTCTCTCGCTAATGTCTCTGATTATATTCTCTTTTAGATATTCTTATAATATCTTAGTAAAATGTTATCTCTACTTCTCTAGTATTTTTTTCTTGGCTAACAGAGATAAGACTCTTCATTGTCAAAAAATTGTTCTTAATTAATGGAGTGAATACTCTTAACGTGACATTTAAAAATATTTATTGTTACGTATTAATATTTACCAATTTGAGAATGGTCAGTAGTACCAACCATTGATGAAGGTAGTCCGTGTTACAGAATTCCCTGCAAACAAACAAAGTTTTATTTATTCTGAAATCTTGACTTTCTTTCAACTAGTTCTTGGATTTACGTTCATGATGAAGGCGTTCTATGTATTGATCTAGAATGCCATCTTTTTCTTGTGGTTCAAGAAACTCATATATACTTCATACTCTACTTATAATAAAATATATACATTTGATAAAGTAATTCATAATTTATAAAATATATTTGATCTATATAAAAAGACATAAGAATTTTTGAGAAATGCTTCTTTTGGAATGCTTTTCTCAAAAATGCCTTTTTTGTTCATTTTTAAAAATATCACTTGCTAAATCTGAAAATTGTATAAAATTTTAAATCTTATTATATAAAGTTCAATGACAAAATTTCTTATTAACAAGATCGTGACATGTGTCAAAAATATTGATAAGATGTTGACAAGTGAAACGATCGACCTTTTTTTTAATAAATAATAAATCATATATATATATATATATAATAAACTACAACTAGTGGTCCCATACCCACTAGCCACCTAACCACATTCACAATCAACAGCTGAATAACAAAAAAACCAATAACCAATAATAAAACAATAATAATCCAATAACATAGCATGAGCAATAACCAAAAACCAAACATCAAGAAACAAGGAACCAGCAACCTAGCAATGTTTCTAATGACTCAACTCTAGCAACCTAGCAATGCCAGACAACATCCAATCGAGTCCCTAGAACATCCTCCTCTTCATTGCCTTGATTCCACGATCACACTTTGCCTTTACCTGCACCACAAACACAAATTGAGATGCATGAGTATTTGATAAACACTCAATGAGGCAATCCTCCCATCTACTGGGCTATAAACACAAGCAATAAGATCTCTACATGCCACAAACAATAATCAATAAAACAAACCAGGCAATATACAAAGCATACAACAATCCGTCGTAGCTGAAAGAAGGGTGTCGACCGACACCAGATGGTGTCGATCGACACTGACAATATGGTGTCGACCGACACCCTGCCCGACACTCCCGAAAACCCTAGTTTGTGTCGACCGACACCTCCACATGGCATCGATCGACATTCGCCAAAGTCTCGAGCCGTCCTCGCGTTGGTGTCGACCGACACCCCAACTGGTGTCGACCAACACCGATGCCGAGCAGCGATTTCCTTCGATCAAAAACTCCGAAACTCGCCTCCAATCTTCTCCAATCCGCTCCATGCATTCCCAGAAGCCAAACCCAGTCAAAGCAGCGACGAAATACCATAGAGAACTCACAGAAACAACCACATAATCACCAAATCACATGAAATCTAGAAATCTTAGCTTAGATAAGCCATGGTCATGCACTCACCTCTTTGAAGGAAGATTTAGACCAAAAGAAACGAATCCACACTCCCAGCAACCTTCCAACACGTTCCTAGCCTTGGATCTTCAATCCTTCAGCAAGATCTCACCAAAAACGCCTTGAAATCTCACAAACTCTCTCAAGAACCTTTAGGAACTGTTTTCTCCTTTCTTTTTTTTTCAAGCGGCGTAAGACAACCAAAAAAACACGACTCTAGGTCGTTTCCTTTCTTTTAAACCTCGGTCCAATGGTTTCCTTAAACCAAACCAGCCAGACATCGATAATTAAATCGAACCGGTCGAACCCGAAACAAACAGTGTCGATCGACACCTCCTGTGGTGTCGATCGACACCCCCATCAAAATACCAAAAATTGGTTTGTGGGTGTTACAATTCTCCCCCACCAATCTCGTCCTCGAATCTCGAACAACCATCAGCCAAGGACTCCCGTGCAACCGTCTCCACGGCCCGCACTCCTCCGACTGATCTACAGAAGGTCACCTCTAGGCGATAGACTCACGCTCCAGGCGTCATTTGCTCTCGAGTTTTAGACTTCCCTTTACTCATAGGCCTAAACCTTGACTTTTTATTGGCTCCTCATCAGACCTAAGTCTGCATGCCAAATGCTGGCTCCTCATCGGGCCTAAGCCCGCATGCCATATATATAAGGAAAAATCCAACTCGTCTCTCGGGTTGCCACCCTACAGCGCGCCCCCGGGTCGTCACCGGAAGTCGATATACCAACCATATTCTCAAGTCACAATGTCTCTGAATATGACAGTACTAGGAGAACCTAAGTCCTCCAAGAGTCGCGAGCAAACGATTCTGAACACGTTTGAGTCCTATCCCTATCCAGGTTCCCTTCCCGTGGCTCGCGTAAAACATCTTAATGTCCTACCAACCACATATCCCCTCACTGGAATACCACATGACCACACAAGGATCATATACCTGCCACAAGGGCCGCCACTAAGGCCAAACCAAATGTCCTAAAGAGCACCGCCACCAAGGCCAAACAAAATGTCCTAAAGAGGACCGCCACCAAGGCCAGACAAATGTCCTAAAGAGGACCGCCACCAAGGCCAAAAAAATGTCCTAAAGAGGACCGCCACCAAGGCCAAACAAATGTCCTAAAGAGGACCGTCACAAAGACACTCTGGCTAAAAAGCCCGTCACAAAGACCATCTGTCCCGAAGGACCGTCACAAAGACCATCTGTCCCGAAGGACCGTCACAAAGACACTCTGGCTAAACAGCCCGCCACAAAGGCCAAACAAATGTCCTAAAGAGGACCGCCACCAAGGCCAAACAAATGTCCTAAAGAGGACCGTCACAAAGACACTCTCGCTAAAAAGCCCGTCACAAAGTCCACACAATGTCTAAAAAGACCGCCACACACGGCGCACTAACTCAAAAGTCCGCCACTAAGGCAACACACAAGCCCCCCTCCAAGGCTCTCCACCGCTAAAATGGACAAATTCCAACTCCCATAAAACTTTCTATATTTAGCACTTCATTTTGGAAACTTTCCACTTTTGGAAACTTTCCACTTTTGGAAACTTCTATTTTAGGAAACTTTCCTCCAAAACCCCGCCTCACAGAAACTTTGTACCCCAAACACCATCTCATCTTGTTACTGAGTCGCACAACCAACCACCCCAAGCGACCGAGTAACAAGAGAGATGGGCTGGAATACTCCATTCCCGCTCCAGCCACGGATTACAGATGGGACCAGGCTACACAAGCTCAAGTCGCGGCTTGCTTCTCATACCCCTTCTTGAACCTTTCCTTCATCTTTGCCTCAGGCTCCCAAGTCTGCTCCTCAACACCATCACAGTCCCACAGGACTCTCATCAAAGGAATCTTCTTCTTCCGAAGTTCCTTGATCCTCCTCTCGAGAACCCTCACTAGTCTCGCCTCCAAAGTCATGTTAGGCTGAAGATCCTCGGGAATCTTAGCCAACACTCTCTCACCCTCACGGAGACACTTCCGCAAAATAGACACACGGAAAACCTTATGGAATGCACGCATAACCTCTGGTAACTCCAATCTATATGCCACAGGTCCAACCCGCTCAATCACTCTGAATGGACCCATATACCTCGGACTCAACTTAGTCTCTGACAATGACCTGTTCGGACCCTGCAACATGGCCATCTTGAGGTACACTCTGTCTCCTACCTGAAACTCAAGATCTCTCCTCCTCCTATCAGCATAACTCCTCTGCCTATCCTGAGCCTCCTTCATGTTCAGCTTTAGAACCCGAATCTTCTCTGAGGTAACCTGAACAAAACTAGCACCAAACATGCTCCTCTCCCCCACCTGAGTCCAGCATAATGGTGTACGACATGGTCCCCCATACAAAGCCTCATAAGAAGCCATCTTAATACTCGCCTGATAACTGTTGTTGTAAGCAAACTCTACCATGTTCAGGTGATCTGCCCAATGACCACCGCAATCCAACACACACATCCTCAGCAAATCCTCCAGCGTCTGGATCGTCCTCTCAGACTGTCCATCTGTCTGGGGATGATAAGCTGTACTCATATGCACCTTAGTGCCCATCTCTGCCTGAAATGCCTTCTAGAACACCGAAGTGAACTTAGAATCTCTATCAGACACAATGCTCGCTGGCACCCCATGCAATCTGACTATCTCTCTCACATACTTCTTAGCCAAGACCGCTGCTCCGTCAGTCTTCTTAATGGCCAGAAAATGTGTTGACTTAGTCAACCGGTCCACAATGACCCAAATAGCATCAAAGGTCCGTGACAGTGGCAATCCTACCACAAAATCCATGGTGATCATATCCCACTTCAACTCAGGAATGGGTAAATTCTTCAGTAAACCGCCAGGAACCTGATGCTCAGCCTTCACTAGCTGACACACATCACACCTCGAAACCCAACTAGCCAAATCCTTCTTCATCCCAACCCAATGATAGTACCTCTTGAGGTCACGGTACATCTTAGTCGCTCCTGGATGAATAGATAACCTGCTCGCATGAGCCTCTCTCAGAATCTCCTGCCTCAACTCCTCATCCTTGGGCACACAAACCCGACCATGCACCAAGATAGTACCATTATCTGAGACCTGATACTCTGAATCCACATCCTTAGAGGCATTCACCAGCCCCAAATCATTCTCCTTAGCCACCCGCACTCTACTCAGAAGATCTGCTCTATCCACTGCTTCCAAACCCAACGGTTCCTGTGAAACAGCACATAAGCTCAAAGCACTGATCTCCCCTACCAGAGACTCCATCTCCTGCTCCTGAGCCGAAGCTATCCTCTTCCGACTCAAAGCATCTGCAACCGTGTTAGCCTTACCAGGATGATAGGCTATCTCCAAATCATAATCCGCCACAAGCTCCATCCACCGCCTCTATCTCAAATTCAACTCAGGCTGAGTGAATATATACTTCAGGCTCTTATGATCTGTAAACACCTGTACCTTTGCACCATAAAGATAAGATCTCCAAATCTTCAGGGCAAAAACTACAGCACCCATCTCCAAATCATGAGTAGGATAGTTGCCTTCATGCACCCGCAACTGCTGCGAAGCATAGGCAATCACCTTCCCATGCTGCATCAGAACACACCCCAAACCAACTCTAGATGCATCTGTATAAACCACATAGGGTTCTCCCTGCTCAGGCAAAGCTAACACTGGCGCAGTAGTCAACATCTCTTTCAGGCTTGCAAAGCCTTCCTCACATTCTTCTGACCAGACAAAAGGAACATCCTTCCCTGTCAACTTAGTCATAGGACGTGCTCTGCTTGCGAACCCCTGCACAAATCTCCTGTAGTATCCCGCCAATCCAAGAAAACTCCTGATCTCTGTGGCATTCTGCGGTCTAGGCCAATCTCTGATAGCCTGAATCTTCTCTGGATCCACAGAAACCCCCTCTGCAGAAACAATGTGACCCATAAAGCCCATCTCACGCTGCCAAAAACTGCACTTGCTCAACTTAGCAAACAACTTATGCTCCCGCAGCTTCTCCATAACTGCCCTCAAATGCACTGCATGCACTTCAGGACTCTTAGAATAAACCAGGATATCGTCGATTAAAATGATGACAGACACATCCAGAAACTCCTGAAACACGCTGTTCATCAATCTCATAAACGCTGTTGGCGCGTTAGTCAACCCCAAAGGCATCACCACAAACTCATAATGCCCATACCTAGTCCTGAAAGCAGTCTTCCTCACATCTGCCTCATCTATCGGTATCTGATGATAACCCGACGCCAGATCTATCTTAGAGAACCAAGTAGCACCCCTCAACTGATCCAACAACTCATCGATCCTAGGAAGAGGATACTTGTTCTTCACAGTGACCCGGTTCAAACCCCGATAATCAATGCACAACCTGAAACTCCCGTCCTTCTTCTTCACAAACAACACCGGCGCTCCCCACGGTGATACACTAGGACGGATGAATCCCTTACTCAATAAATCCTCTAACTGCTTCTTCAGCTCTGCCATCTCTGCTGGAGCCATCCTGTAAGGAGCCTTGGATAACGGCATTGTCTCCAGTTCCAGTTCAATGGTAAAAGGATCCGACCAAGATGGTGGTAATCCCTGCAAAGACTGAAACACGTCCTCAAACTCCTCCACTACCGGAATACCGCTAACCGTAGACTTCCCCACTGTCTCTGGCATAGATATAGTAACCAGATAAGCCTCACGGCCCTTCTCGATCATCTTCCCAGCCTGAATGGCTGAGATCACGAGACTCCCCGAAGTCGGTCTAATACCCTGAAAAACCAACTTCCCTCCTGAACGCTCAAACTCCACTCTTCCCCGATGGCAATCCAAATGCACCCTATGCCGATGCAACCAATCCATCCCGAGAATAACATCATATAACTTCACTGGACTGATAAGCAAATCCGCTGGCCACGACTCTCCTGCAATCTGAATATCAATTCCTCTGGCTCGTCCAATCACTCTCAGGAACTCGCCTCCCGCAACTCTGACAACTCCTGCACGCTCTCCAGGATCCCCGCTGATCCCCGCATACTGTGCACACTCTGGAGTAATGAAGCTATGCGAAGCTCCAGAATCAAACATAACATGGGACTTAAACCCGCCCACCAACAAGGTCCCTACACAAACATCATGTGTTGAGAACCTAACACTTTATCACAGGAAAACATAAAATCTGACCCTACTAAAATTCACAAAGATTAAGTACTAGAAATTATACCTGTGATCGCCTCGGCACTGGTTCCACCAGTCTCTACTATCGTGTAAACACGTGGCGCCTGCTCAATCTGTGCCACCTGCTCAATCTGTGCCACCTGCTACCTCCAGGCTGCACCGGCTGCAACTTGGGACAAAAATGCCTGATGTGCCCTGTCTCCCTACAATGATAACATACCCGAGGCCCTGTCGTCGGAACACTCCTCTTTGGACAACTAGCAACCCTGTGATCCTTGCTCCCACATCCGAAGCAACTCGCACCACTCGGCTTCTGCGTAGCCTCCCACTTCCTCTTGGTTCCCTGAGCATGCCTACCGCCCCTGCTAGAACCACCCTGCTGCTGAGCCTTACTAGGCTGAACTGCTGGAGCTACCGCCACTGACTGTGCCCGGATATCCTCCTCAATCTCTGCTGCAGTCTCAACCAGCTCTGCACCTGTAGCATAACTCCGCCCCCTACAGTGAACCCTCCAGTCATCACGTAGAGCCCTCAAAAACCTCCTGATCTGAGCCTCCTCAGACTCCATAGCCCGACCCCCATAACATAGAAGTCGACTGAACTCCAAGTCCAGCTCCTGCACTGACCGCGTCCCCCGAGATATCTGAAGGAACTGCACCTCCAACCGATCCAATGCCTCCCTAGGGAAATACTTGCAGTTGAACTCCAAGACGAAGTCAGCCCAAGTCATCTCCCGCTGCACTCTCCTAGCTGCCACTGATCTCCATCACAACTCAGCATCACCACCCAAATAGTAGACCCCTATGTCTACCCAAAACTCCTCAGGACATCTCAGAGTATGGAAGTTACGTTCCACACTAGTCCTCCAAGCATCCGCAGTAGTAGGATCTGTACCACCCAAAAACCTCTCAATGAACAGACCCTTCATCTCCTTAAGCATAGCCAAATAACGTCCATGCTCTCCCACATCCGCAACCACTGGTTGTCGCTCCTCCGCCACCACTGGTGGCACTACCTGAGCCTGAGCCGGTACCACTGGTGGTAACCGCTCTAACACCTGTGCTAGCATAGCCGCAAAGTCAGTACTAGGGACTCCACCCGCTGGGACTCCCACACCCGGAACCCTAGCATCACCGGCCACTGGAGCATCAACACCTCCCCCTCCTGCCACACTCACGGAATCCCCCGGAACACCCTGCGACTCGCCAACACCCTCTGCTGTCACACTCTGGTCCTCGGTCTCACAACCACGTCCGCATCCACGACCACGTCCGCGTCCACGACCACGTCCGCGTCCACGACCACGTCCGCGTCCACGACCACGACCTCGACCAGCCACAGCATCACCTCTAACCATCTGCACTACCATGAACAGAAGGCTAAGCAAACAATTACTATTTAACACAGAAATATAAACTCACCGTGGAATCACACAGTCGGCTCGAAGAGGATGTTCTAGGACTCCATGCCACACACAATTGACTAACTCACATAATCAATCAAGACATGCAATCCCAAACATCACAACAGAAACCTAGTGAACCCAAACCTAGAACCGTAAGGGCTCTGATACCAAAATGAAATGACCGACCTTTTTTTTAATAAATAATAAATAATATATATATATATATATATATATATATATATATATATATAAACTACAACTAGTGGTCCCATACCCACTAGCCACCTAACCACATTCATAATCAACAGCTGAATAACAAAAAAAACAATAACCAATAATAAAACAATAATAATCCAATAACATAGCATGAGCAATAACCAAAAAACCAAACATCAAGAAACAAGAAACCAGCAACCTAGCAATGTTTCTAATGACTTAACTCTAGCAACCTAGCAATGCCAGACAACATCCAATCGAGTCCCTAGAACATCCTCCTCTTCATTGCCTTGATTCCACGATCACACTTTGCCTTTACCTGCACCACAAACACAAATTGAGATGCATGAGTATTTGATAAACACTTAGTGAGGCAATCTTCCCATCTACTGGGCTATACCCACAAGCAATAAGATCTCTACATGCCACAAACAATAATAAATCAAACAAACCAGGCAATATACAAAGCATACAACAATCCGTCGTAGCTGAAAGAAGGGTGTCGACCGACACCAGATGGTGTCGATCGACACTGACAATCTGGTGTCGACCGACACCCTGCCTGACACTCCCGAAAACCCTAGTTTGTGTCGACCGATACCTCCACATGGCATCGATCGACATTCGCCAAAGTCTCGAGCCATCCTCGCGGTGGTGTCGACCGACACCCCAACTGGTGTCGACCGACACCGATGCCGAGCAGCGATTTCCTTCGATCAAAAACTCCGAATCTCGCCTCCAATCTTCTCCAATCCGCTCCATGCATTCCCAGAAGCCAAACCCAGTCAAAGCAGCGACGAAATACCATAGAGAACTCAGAGAAACAACCACATAATCACCAAATCACATGAAATCTAGAAATCTTAGCTTAGATAAGCCATGGTCATGCACTCACCTCTTTGAAGGAAGATTTAGACCAAAAGAAACGAATCCACACTCCCAGCAACCTTCCAACACGTTCCTAGCCTTGGATCTTCAATCCTTCAGCAAGATCTCACCAAAAACTCCTTGAAATCTCACAAACTCTCTCAAGAACCTTTAGGAACTGTTTTCTCCTTTCTTTTTCTCTCAAGCGGCGTAAGACAACCAAATAAAACACGACCCTAGGTCGTTTCCTTTCTTTTAAACCTCGGTCCAATGGTTTCCTTATACCAAACCAGCCAGAAATCGACAATTAAATCAAACCGGTCGAACCCGAAACAAACAGTGTCGATCAACACCTCCTGTGGTGTCGATCGACACCCCCATCAAAATACCAAAAATTGGTTTGCGGGTGTTACAACACGTGTCAAAAATAAATATAGAAACATTTGATTTTACTATTTCACTAATCTACGTGAATTAGAAAATAAATCTTTACTAAACCTAACAAAATCTTTACTAAACCATTACTGATTTTGCAATTTCAATATCTAACCGTAGGAGATATTTTGCAATTTCAATATCTAACCGTAAGAGATATGTAAGTCCTATTTAATTTGATATTGGCCACGTCTTTTCGTTTAAATATGTCAATTAATTTGATTTTTACTATTCTACGTGAATTATTGTCCACATTTCTAGAAACAAAAAAAAAGTAAATATTTACCTATCACTATAAGGAAATTGAGCATATCTCTTATTATATAAAGATGTCTACTAAGTGGTATCCCATATCAAATAAAAACCTTGAGTACAGTAGAAAATCATGAACACCAAAGAGACAGTTACAAACCATAAAACTTCGGAAAACCATACTAGCAAAAGAAAACGGGATGTCAATTCTAAAATTATTAAACTTTTAGAAAATAAAAATGTAAAAACTCAAAACTTACCATAAAAGAAAAGATCATTATAAGGAAATTATATATATATATATATATATTGAAAATTTTCGAAATTGTAATATTGTTTACTTATTTTAATTTTAAGTTGCTAATTTTACAAGAAAAATGATTACTTTCTATATAAGATAAAAAAAAAATATGATTGTGAAAATTATACAACTAACTACTGTTTCTAGAAAAGTGTAAATATTCACCTTTACATAAGAAAGAGATTGTTGAAGTAAAATATTTATAAATAAAAATAGACCGTTTCATATTTTTTTCACCAATCAAATGATTTATTTAAAACGACTGCTATTGTAACATATAAGATAGGAGTATGTAAGATTAACGTATACGTTTTTGTAACTATAAAAATGTTAAAGTGAAGAGATATATAATAGGTTATTTAATATGTTCATAAAGACAATTTGTTGGTAGTAGTAAAGAATAATGAGTATATTTTAACAGTAAAATATATTTGTGTGTACAAATACACTTCAAGTGGTAATGTAGATAGTAGATTTGTAAATTGATATACATTAGTGTATTATAGCAAAAAAACAACAACTATTTTCTATAACTAAAATTTTATCTCTTTACTTTTATACATTGTGTATACTTATGAAAAAATATATATGTATATATATATATATATATTGTTTGTTAAATATAATTTAATTTTAATAAATTTGAACTCATTTACAACTATTTTCTTAACTAAAAGTGTATCTGTTTACTTTTTTTTGCATGCAAACAATAAATTAAAAAATAATTCCTTGGTTAGTTGCTCAAGCCGGAGGGAAGGGGTTTACAAAAGAAACTTAGAGATAAGAACGCGAAGCATGAACAAGACAATTCACCTTCGTATTTGACGCACGCGGGATCCAAGAGATGGAGAATAGTTGGAAGGATTCCAGCGAGTTGAACTCATCGAGCACGTTGGAGAAAGACGGCCAATCTTTGGGGACTGAAGCATAGAGAGTAACTCAGCATAATCAGACTCGAAATATTGACAAGCGATCTCTGCAGCATGTATCCGCTCCATGGCCCAATACAACGCTTCTAACTAAAAATGCAGGGGGGGGCTCCGTCTTAGAGACTTGGCCCCAAACAACAAGGTTTGCTCCTCACCAACGCAACACCACCAGTCCAATCCTGAATGCACATTGGTTGCTTTCCAAAAACTATTAATCTCACAACAAGGTGAAGAAATCTGGACATCCGAAGACGGAGATGGAGCTGACATGACCGCCATAAAGAGAGCGCCTCTTCCTAGGCTAACTTATTGCCCAAAGCCTGAGAAATTATATCATTCACCTCGATCTCTAAACCTTGAAAAACTTTTTATTTATGGTCTTCCGGATTGCCCATAAAATTCATGGTAACCGAAGAAGTTGATCAGGATCACCATGTTGAGAGACATCCCTCCATAAAACAAAATCCAAATTCCAGTATACCGACTCATATAGAAAACCCTCTGACAAGACAGGAGACGGAGATAAATTCCAAACTTCACAAGAGCGAGGGCATTCAAAGAAAACGTGATCAATAGTCACAACCACAGAATCACACATTTTACACCAAATATCACATTGGACACTTCGATGTATCTATTGACTTTTATAGATAGGTTTTACTTACTAAAAATATTTAGTTAAATTTAGTTTTATTTTAAAAACTTTAAACCCGCACATCGGACGGATCCTAATCTAGTGGTTTATAAACTATATAGTAACTACTAGCGGGAGACTAGATCCAAGTATTTACAAGAGTTTATATAATATTTTATAAAATCTTATATAGTTTTACAAGATATTTATAAACTATATGTAAGTTATTTATAATATTTTACACACATATTAAAGTAATGTGTGTATGTTTTTATAAGGTTATACACGTACTTTGATAAATATCCTATTTTTAGAAGCATTTTTGATAACATTTGAGAGAGGTGACATTTTCTTAAGGTGATATTAAAAAAATAGTATTTTTTAAATTCCCCCTAAAATCATCGTTCACCTTAAAATCGATATGATATTCATAATTAGATGGAAAATATAAAATTTCATTCTAATTAAATTATAAAAAAGTCAAAATTTTGTTGAATGACACATAATTAATCGTCTATTTTTATGTAAAAGGATTGTACAAATTTCATTTTTTCAATTGAAAAACTAAATGCATTTGATATAAAAGAAATCTTTGTATATAAGATTTAAAAATATTTTAAACTTTGAACTATATATATTTGTGGTCAGTATATTTAATTTATCTATGTGTTTGGTTATTGAGAACTCCTTAAACTAAAAGTGTTTGAAAGAAAGATACTAGAATTAAACAAAAAAAACAATCGAACGAATACTATAAAATATTAAAATCAAAATGTTTTGTGAAACTAAAAACTAGGCCTCGGCAAAATAAAAGGACTCTTCTACTTCTTTTTTGTTGCCTTGTAACAATCATCATGGTGCTTTGGTGGTTTTAGTTGGCGCGTTTCTATATTTTCAAGATGGCTTTTTTTTTTTGGCTAATTGTTAACTTGACATGCTAAGGTTATCTGTTTAATATATAAGCTATCTGTTTTTTTGTAGGAAGCAAAATGAGTTTGTGGTATATCATTGTTGCATTCATATTCTTTGCTTCTCTACTCATTGGGAAGAAGACGAAAAAGGCAAAGAAATATCTGCCTCCTGGACCACCTAGACTTCCTATAATTGGTAACTTGTACCAATTGGGATCGAACCCTCAACGTTCGATGTTCAAATTATCTGAAAAATATGGATCGCTAATGCCCCTAAAGTTTGGAAATGTGTTTGCTGTTGTGGCGTCAACTCCAGAGACGGTGAAGGATGTTTTAAAAACATTTGACGCAGATTGTTGTTTGCGGCCTTATCTGACTTATGCTGCAAGAATTTCATACAATCTAAAAGATCTTGCATTTTCTCCATATAGCAAATACTGGAGGGAAGTACGAAAGATGACGGCCGTTGAACTCTATAGTGCGAAAAGGGTAAAATCATTTCAACACATAAGACAAGAAGAAGTTGCCTCTTTTGTCCAATTCATTAAACAATCTGCTTCATTGGAGAAACCGGTTAACTTGAATCGGAAGTTAGTGAAACTCTCAGGGAGTGTGATTTGTAAAATTGGTTTTGGGATATGTCTAAAAGGAAGCAAACTTGCAAATGCTTATGAGGAAGTCATTCAAGGAACCATGGAGGTGCTAGGGAGCTTTGCAGCAGCGGATTACTTCCCAGTTGTTGGTAAAATCATTGATAGGATCACAGGGTTACACAGCAAATGTGAGAAGGTTTTTAAGGCAATGGATTAATTTTTGATCAATCTATACAGCATCACCTAGAAGATCCTAATAATAGAGATGATATCATTGAGTTTCTCCTCAAGATGGAACAAGGAGAGACTGGACTTGGAGAATATCAACTTACTCGAAACCACACCAAAGGAATTTTGTTGGTAAGTTATTTTAACCTCTCTTTCAATAATTTTTTTTTCCTTCACATGTTGCATGATTATTAAATCCTGTGTCTTTGATTATTGCAGAACCTTCTTATTGCTGGAATAGACACTTCTGGCCACACCCCACTGTGACATGGCCACATGGGTGATGGCACATTTGTTTACAAACCCAAGAGTTCTTAAGAAAACGTAAGTTTACGTTAGAGAAGTGATTAAAAACAAAGACAATATCATGGAAGAAGATATAGAACGACTCGAGTATTTGAAAATGGTGATCAGGGAAACATTAAGGATAAACCCACTTGTGCCACTACTAATTCCAAGAGAGGCTTCAAAAGATCTAAAGATTGGAGGTTATGACATTCCAAAGAAAACATGGATCTATGTCAACATATGGGCTGTTCATAGGAATCCATACGTTTGGAAATATCCAAAAGCTTTCATCCCGGAGAGGTTTATGGATAGCGAGATTGACTATAAAGGTCTAAACTTTGAGCTGTTGCCATTTGGTAGCGGAAGAAGAATATGCCCTGGTATAGGAATGGGTATGGCTTTGGTACATTTGACTCTTATCAATCTTCTTTATCGTTTCGATTGGAAGCTTCCAGAAGGAATGGAGGTACAAGACATCGATCTTGAAGAATCATATGGACTTGTGAGTCCTAAGAAAACTCCGCTTCAGCTTATCCCCGTCCTTACCCAATGGACATGACTTCACTTTATCATTTCATAGTTCAAACTAAATAATGTGAAGTTCTTTTACCATTTCCATATCATAAATATTGTTAAGATCTTATACCATTACCATATCAAGAAAATGTTTGTTAAATCTGATATCTTGTAGCGTAAACACAACTTCTTGGAACCATTACTACCGAATCAAATGACAGAAACAAAAAGGTCGGGTATAAAGTTTTACTAAGACTATAGCTAAGCACTCACAGTTGGCGATGGAGGAAAACATTGTCTTCTCCTTTCCCCTCTTCTGCTTCGGTTTAAAGAACCCGGCGAAGAAAGCGAAGGGCCAGGTGGAAATCTACTTGACCTGCTTCGAAGTTTCTTATTTTCTGCTTCCGGAATCTTCTCTTCCTTTGATCTCACCTGCCTCACCTTTGTCTCATTCAGCTCAGCCGGCAGAACACAGTTACAAAACAAACCTAAAGGACAATAAAAAACAAACCTAAACTTAAGAGCTTATACATAAAACAGAGTAAACAGTCAGTGTTCTGTTTTGTAGATTCTTACCGAAGCGAGCAAGACGGTTAACCCAACTAGGGATCGATCTTCGGGTCAACTGAACACAAACGTCATTGCAGAAGTGATTACAGTTCTTTGTAATCAAATGGTAAGTGTTTCCACTATATTCTTCAGCAAGTTTCTCCATAAACGCACGAACTTTTTCAGGATCCAAATCAGTTCTTCCAATCAAAATAGACTTCCTGAATGTAAAACCCGGACATTGCTTCGGTTCCACCTCGAATATCCCCGTTGTCGAATGGTCGTGAGCTCCAAAACCGTATTCAACCCCATGAACTAAAACCAGACAGTTGATAACAACACAAGTATATCAAGTCAACAACTCTGTTTCATTTGTTATAGGAAGTAAACAAAAACTATACAACTTATAGATCTCAGTATTAATACATCACTCATTTTTGGACAGACATGTCTAGTAACACAACAATTACACATTAAAAATTCATATACAACCCGGTTCTGGTAAGTCATAGTCTCTCATCATAGAAGCTGATCCAAATTGGGTCAAACAAAAGTTTCCAGTTTTGGAATCTATCGAAAAATGAAACTTGTCTATATTCAATATCTACAAACAAACAATAACCAAACTAAAAAAAAAGTATCATACTTTAAAACCAAACAAGCTCAAACAGAATCAAATAAGAGATTTTTCAAGACCCAATTCGAAAGTTGTAATCTTTAACCAAAACCCCACCAATAATTTCCAAGAAAAAGTTCAAACTTTGAGAAATATTAAGAGAGATACCTTCAACACCAGAGTGATAGATCCCAAGTCCTAACCAATAAGCATAGCCATTGATAGGTGTAAGATCGTATACATTCAGATAAACCGGAACAGAACCAGGTTTCTTCTTCCGGCCAGGCACCACCACCATTCTACACAACATCTCTTTTTCTTTAAACCGACCAAAGAGGAGCTTCGAATCTTATTCTCTCTGTGTTCTGTCAATCTGAGAGAGAGAAGCTTCTGATGATGTTTCCTTCTTTCTTAAAAGCTACATTCTCTTTTCTTTCTTTTTTTCTTCTCTCTCCTATGTGTCATCCTTTGCTCCTTTTGTTTTAGGGCATAAATTGTTTTCTAACCCCTATAATTTACGTGTCTTTCACGTTTTGCCCCAATGTTTATGAATTGGACTACGACGCCAACGAGGACTACTAGATACTAGTGGTAGATTGTGTAATATAATGAGGAAAAGGGGTAAAGAGGTAAATTATATTAAAATAAATAGAATTCGACAAAGCCACGAGCCCATGTCTCAGGAGTTTGTGACTTTGTGTACGTTTTAAGCAAAACGATGTCTAAGCTGTTACGGCGTGAAGTTGGCATCATAATTACATTTTTTATATCTTTTGACCCAAACCAAAAAACAAATTACGCTGACTTTACTTGAGAATTATAGATTGATTATTTTGTTTTTATGTGATTAATGTAAAGATATGGTACTTTAATTAGTGAAAACTCTTTGACGAATAGAAAAACGTATTTCACGGATGTGCATATATCAATTATTTTGTAATGTTTTTAGGTACGAATTATTTTTTTTTACTATTTTGAGTTTAAGATCATTATTCAATACTTTCATTAACAAAATAGAAAAATATAAACAAAAGCTTATAATTTCATGTAAAAATAATGGACAAAACATATCGTGACTTGGCATTGGGGTTAACATAACATAACATAACTCTTCACAAATGTTTTAGCCGTCTTTTAACAATTGTTTAATTTATAGTGGAATGAACATTAGACTTAGAAAGCGTAGTAAATTGGTATTTGATCATTCTTTCTAAACATAAGTTTTGTTTATTTCCCACTGAATTCTAAAGATAAGAGTTTATATCATATCAGAAAGCTGATTTAACATTGGAAAAATGCCGAAAAAACTTGAAGTTATTTTTATTTGAACGTTTAATACTCAATAGTTTCGAATTGGAATAAAATTACACCTAAAAGAATTAATGTTGTTATTTTCATACCCACGATTTTTCAACAAAACAAAATTCCAATTTTAGCCTAGTTATCTAATTAATTATTAATTTTAATATTCGGTTTTCTGTTAACCATGTCAAACCGGGAACTAACCCTGGTTATTTTCTTCCTCCTCCTCTCTCTCAAATCCTCGTCGCTCCTCCTCCTTTTCACATATTGGTAGCTAAACGTTAATATATGTACAAAGGTTATGTTAAGAGAGAGATTCTTTTTAATAGGAAAAGACCTAAACTATGCCAAATTACACATCAATATGCACAATATGATAAATTAATTATCAATACCATAAACTTCAAAACCCAAATTTTAAAAAGGTGGCGTGAAGAAGAAGAAAATTACAGTTTCTTGAGATGCTCCTTTGATACCGAGAAGCTGGTTAATGCTCGAACCACTACCAGCTGGCGACAAATTCAGTTTTAAAAATCAACGGAAAAAATGATAATTCTAAAAAAAAATTAAATCTTTATCTGTAATCTGTATCAGTCTCCGCCGCACGCACAATAAATTTCCATCCTACGAACAAAGAACAAAATCATTTGAGAAAAAACCGAAGATATTGTCCAGAAGCATCAATCTAACGGAATGTAAAGTATCCGGTGATCGGAAGACCAATGTCGATGAACCAGAACACCGACGAGTGAAGTCGACGGAATCGAGATTACGGAGAGAGAACTCCGACTCTGTCGACGGAGGTAACTCGGGATGAATGGATGGAGGAGACGGTGTTGAGAATCAAAGTAGTCATAGAAGCGACGGAGGAGAGAAGGATCGTCTCTGGCTAGAGATAATCGAGCGACGAGGATTTGAGAGAGAGGAGGAAGAAGAGAGAAAGAAGATAACCGGGGTTATTTCCTGGTTTGACATGGTTAACAGAAAACCGAATATTAAAAATTAATAATTAATTAGATAACCAGGATAAAATTGGAATTTTGATTTTGTTGAAAAAATCGTGGGTATAAAAATAACAACATTAATTCTTTTGGGTTTTAAATGACATGTTTTATTATTTGGTGTATTTTTATTTCAATCTGCCCCTCATTCTTCGAGAATTAGAAAGAGACTTTTTTCAAGTTTTAATTTATTCATTTGGAATCTGGGTTCTACTATTTCATTTTTATTTACTTATTATTTCTTTATTTTCTCTCTCTTTTCTTTATTTGATTTCTTTTTTATTTTATTCCCTTCCATCATTCTTAAGTCCCATAAGTTTGATCCTATAGAATCTGATTCATTTTCTCATTGAGCGAAGGGGTACGAAATAAATTCAATCAGATTTTTTTTGATCAAAAAAAAAATCACTATGTGAAATCTTCGTTTTTTTGAGTATTAAACTTCCAAATAAAAATAACTTTAAATTTTTGTTGGCATTTTTCCCATTTAACATTTAATCAGATTTTGGTTTGTTCATTACTCGATAGATTAATTCTAAAAAGGTGGCTTTTAAAAAGTCAACAAACTACGAATGTCTATTTTATGACTTACAACAATTAAATAAATAAATAGCCTTGGCCATTTGTAGAACGACTTTGTAGACCAACAAGTTGTGTACATCATTATTATATTTTTACGACTTCTAAGTTCTAAAATGATGATAATGTAAGTTACTAGTATTATATTCTAGTGATTATTTTTTTCAACTACCATGTTTATCATAATTTGAAAGGGACAAATGCCAAAAAAAAATCGAAGTTATTTTTATTTCGACGTTTAATACCCAATAGTTTTGGATTGGAATAAAAATACACCAAATAATAAAAACGTGTCATTTAAAACCCAAAATAATAACCGTTGTTATTTTCATACCCACGATTTTTCAACAAAATCAAAATTCCAATTTTACCCCGGTTATCTAATTAATTATTATTTTTTTAATATTAATTTTTTTGGTTTTCTGTAAACCATATTAAACCGAGAGTAAATCCCGGTTATCTATTTTTGTCTTCTTCCTCCTCCTCTCTCTAATCCTCGCCGCTTCTCCTGTTTCTCACCTTCAATCACCGTCTCACCTTGAATTGAAACTTTTAATCTTGAATCTAGTTATGGTTTTCGTTGCGTTTGAGATTATCGATTTTTTATGTCAAAACCCTAATTTTTGGGGGGTTGTGTATATAGCTATTGTTGTTACAGATTATGTTGAATCTGATTTTTTTTTTGGTTTCTGAGTGTTTATTATATCGTTTTTTTTTTGTCTCAGTTGCAATCATGGCTGACGAAAACAATGAGATGAAGGAAGAGCAAGAGGTAAATTAGTGATCCTGTGTTTCTTAGGTGTTGATTTTATCGGTATAGATTATTGATATTTTGATTGTAAAAAGTCATTATTAAATTTGGTGTTTGTGTTTTGGTTCATCCTTTTACAGCAGCTCGCACCTTTTGATCCAATCAAGAAGAAGAAGAAGAAAGTTGTGATTCAGGATCCTGTTATGGACGTAGGAGAGTCCTCACAGGCTGAGAAATATGATTCATTGCCTGGTATGATGATTTGTGAAACAGTTTGTTTGTTTTTTTCAATGGTGTGTGTTACTTTTTGGCAACCACGATTAGAGAGAGGAAGAAGAAGACAAAAATAAATAGATAACCAGGATTTACTCTCGGTTTAATATGGTTTACAGAAAACCAAAAAATTTAATATTAAAAAATAATAATTAATTAGATAACCTAAAATTGGAATTTTGATTTTGTTGAAAAACCGTGGTATGAAAATAACAACGGTTATTATTTTGGGTTTTAAATGACACGTTTTTATTATTTGGTGTATTTTTATTCCAATCCAAAACCATTAAACGTCCAAATAAAAATAACTTCTTTTTTTTGGCATTTTTCCCTAATTTGAAATATACACTTTATATTGGTTATGATTGGCACTAATAGTCACAGTCAGAGACTTGTAAATGAAATTTTGTTCTGTTTTATAGTCAATAGGTTTTTTTTCTTCTTAATGTCAAATACATAAAATGCGAAAAATACATATAAAGATGTCAAAAGCAACGACGACGATGGGCCGATCACTTGTATTTGTATCTTCCTTATCTTTTTCGATAACGTTGTTCGGTGTGGACCTGATGAAAATGAAATGAAATCTCTCTCGGCTTCTCTAAATTTTCCAATAAATCCATACAGAAAGATCATCCAGTCGAATTAAATTAGTAGAATATGTGGTTCCTCTCTAAAGCTACTAAGCAAGGCATATCACTTATTTTCCAAACAACATAGGGACAAGTACGTAACTTATGATTTCAACTCTTTTAGTCCTTTCACCAGTTGGACATTATATGCGCAGATTATGATAGTCAGACTCATAAATATAGGCAGCTGTTATTACAAGTGACCGTATAATAGTCAATTTAGATATCACACTTTTAGGTGTGCTTCGTGTGAACATACAAAGTCGGCCATAACTAGGTATCTATGGAGTTGAATAAACCGAGTTTTCTCCCATGTTAAGTAACAAAACATTGATGGGAATGATACCAGAAGCAACCCTTCCTAAAAGCGATGAAGGTCACATTAACTATCAATGAGAAAATTGAATGTAAATGCAATATTCAAAAAAAAAAACTATTAATTCAGACATCCCGAACATGATTTGCATCAAAAATGAGGCAGATTGGCCAACTCATATTTTCCATCACCAACATATTCGGCGGGAATGACCTATTAACCAAGTGGCCAACGGTTCACCCGTTTTTGGATATGATAAACTTGTGTATCCCTGGTCATGTAGTCCTATCAAACCTCTTTCACCTTGCAAATTGAAAAAAAAAAAAAAAAAAAAGTGATCTTAACTCCTTATTTTTTTTTCTTAACTCAACATCAACTTTCCATTAACCAAATAATACAACCAAATCAAAGGCACATTACATTCGCCCCAATAGATTTGGACCACAAAACAAATGCAATGGTTGATCAAGTACAACCCTGGAACACTAGCGGATCCAACGCTACCCAATCGAAGACCATTGCGTTAACAATGAGATAGCCAACACACCACAAATCGGCATGAAGTCATCTCTTAAACCACTTAAATTAAACCTAATGACCCAAAAACAAATACTAACACAGAGAAGACCAAAGCCAATACTAAAGAGCAAAGCAAATCCAAGCTATGAGAACCTCATGATCAATGATCAGCTTGTAGAACTTGTCCCAATAGCATCAACACCCAGAGGCGCATCATCAGAAAAGCTTGGAATTTCCGGCTTTCAATGTTCCGGTCCTAAACCTAAAAACGGACAATACATCCGACTGAACCTACCAAGATATACGAGACATAACCAGCAAGAGGTAAAGCTTTTCCAAACTAGTCAGATAATACCAAAATGCAAAACATTTTAGGATAAGGAGTTGAAGCACAAGTTAGCATATCATCACCTCATGGTGCATATCCGGATTGGCTACATCGCCTCTCCCTTGTTGTCTCACTTCTTAGTCGGAATGACACCAGAAGTTAAGGAAATTCACAAGGACAACGTCGGCTTTGTGGGTGTCCACAAATCTCGGCCACCGACACATCCTGAAGTCTCCTCAACAACCAGTAGACTCTAAGACTCTAAGACCCGACTCGACCATACCTCCGATTAGCTAGTATCTCCGGCGGAAGGGTAGAGGAAACAGAGGAAATTGCGATCCAAACTCAGATCTAACTTCCTGAAACCGCAAGGAAAGACTCCCAAAGCAGCTTCGAACCAGCACCATTCGCCCGAGAGAAGATCGAGCCGAGATCTCACCATCCGCCGCACCGTCTCGACACAACAGATGGATTGCTCCTTAGCACACCGGAGAGGAGGAATACGGGTCGCCTACTACTACAACTGGGAAGTAAAGAAAGAGAGCAGGGCCCTCTCACACCGCCGGCGAAGCCTCGGGCGGCGGAGAGGCGGACAATCTTCAGACGGCGGCGGCTTGTGTAGAACTAGGGTTTTTAGTGATCTTAACTCTTTATCGTAATGTTTTCAATATCAAATTATCTTTTCTCAAACATTTTTTTTTCCAAAACTCCAACCTCCTTTTGTCCGTTACCGGCATATTTTTTGCTTTAGTACTCTCCTTTAAGATCACATCTTCATTTTCTTGTCTTTGTTCCTTGTGCTAGTTATATACTGTTTTCGTTATGATTTAAGCATTAACTAATGTTGCAGTTACTTTCCCAAAACCGAATGATTCTCTCGAAGCTATTTTGAATCCACGAACATAAGATGTCCTCAACATGTACCCTCATACTCACACAAAAGTAAAACTGAACAAAGAAGTATTTTTATTGAACTAACAATAATATGCCATATTCGAATTTGAACTCAAGATGATACAAAAAAAAAAAAAAAAAACTAACAAAAAACATTGGAATAATACTCTGGTCCTTTATATTGTCATTTGGTTAGAAGATATCGTGAATGCCATTTCTAATAGGACCTTACAATTATTTTGTAATGAGAAGGTAACGTTTCTACATTCATTCATTCAATATAACAAATCATCACAAACAAAATGATACTATCTTACTTTCAAGTATAAATAAGTAGGTTCTACAACGGTTTTTTTTTTTTTTTTTTGACAACTTCTACAACGGTTGTTTCTACTATTTAGAAAGAACGATTAAACTGCATTAACGTTATTTTATTGACTTGACGACACACAAAATCCTCTAAGTAACAAAATTTTCGTCCCTCCGGTAAATTTTAGAATCCATTGGCTCTCACTGGACCTTCAAAACTGTCGGAGAATGTCGTTTTCAGCTTAGTCATTGTCATCTGTAGGCCTTGAGGCCCAACAAAAGAAACTCATTTTACTAAACATGTCCGTTCGGGACGAATTATGTAACCGACCAAAATAACTAATGTTCATATAAAAAATTAGAGCCAGAATGTAATAATATACAAGAAGATAAAGATGAAACAACGGGCTCGTCAGGTAATTTGGTTCTGCATGGCACAATTGGCACCATTGGAACATATGTGATTGTCCAAATTTGTTCTTCTTGGATTTATTCATGGAACTGTCTGACTTTTCGTCATTCATTCAAGAAGAATTTTTTTCTGTGTGGATTCAAAAATCTATTCCCTGTGCAAAGAAAAAAAAACGATATGACAGAGCCTTAGTTGAGTTGAGTTCAAGCTTAAACCGGTCCAGATAATTCTAGTTCTAAACCAAACTCAATTTCATGGTTAAGTAGCCGGTTAAGAATATATATATATATATATATATATATATATACTAGAATATGAACCGTGCTCTAGCACGGATTGAAATTCATTTCTTTTGTTTATTTGGTAATTTTTATTTTAAACATCGTATATGTGATTATTTTATTTGTTTTAAAAGTTTTTTTGGATGGAACACTATGTCATGAACTCATATACTGAATATGACTTATGAAAATAACATCTATTTTGTAAGATATATTCTGGTATATCTAGATTTTGATCCGCGGTATAACGCGGATTAAGTTGTGGGACTAATTTATTTTTGTTAATTTTATTTGATTTGTTTAGTATTTAAAATTATATTGTATTTTGATTGTTAATTCTATGATTTAACCTATAGTATAACGCATATTAATTTAAAGAGCAAATATGTAACATATGTTTGTCAAAATCATTGTGACCGAGAAAATCTACCAAACAATATTATTCCAAACTTGAATTTAATCCGAGAAATCATATTTTTGAAATTTTAACCCGTGCTCTAGCAAGAAATCATATTTCTTGAAATTTTTTCATATTATAGTGACATATTATTGATCCGTGCTATAACAAATCAAATCAAAATTTTCTGATAAAGTAAGGTAAGATTTTATTTTTTAGTATAATTGGAAATCACTAGTAATCTGTCTGTGGAAGAGTTATTAATTTCTGAGTTTTTTAGATTTTATTTTATTCTTTAGAATATATTTTCAAGAGGAACCTAATCATAAATCTATATAACCTATCAAATAATTAATCCATATAACCTATTAAATAATTAATCATAATTATAAGTTATAACCTATATTAATATTATATAGTCTACTAATTTGAAGTCTTGTACTTCCGTTTTATTAAAAAGGAGATATATACAGGACCGGCGATAAGGGAGTGCAAGATGTGCATTTGCACTGGACCACTTCAAATTAGCATAAAAAACAGTGTATTTTAAGCCCCAAAAATTTGTTTAAAATTTTTTTACATGTAATTAAGATCCATATTTCTAAAATTGAACCGGACCCTAACAATTTTTGGGATATTTACACTGGCCATGTATATATATATATATATATTTTTAATATGATAACTAGATATGATCCGGACTTTTACGGGGGTTTTAAATAAGCTTAAAGCGTGACACCATTTCGGCTGGACAAATAGAGTAATTTTGTAAATTTCGTGCTTGAGAGAAATTGATCCTTGAGGCAACTCCCTCCTCAAATAGAATGCACTATACTACCACCGCTTGGTTAGAATTCGCTTTGTTAAGGCTAAGGGTAGGTAAAGTAATTAAGAGATGTAGGTGTATCTTTTCTCACGTGTTAGAGTTTGTTAAAACGGACTTGTCTCTTTTATTTCTTAATAAGAGCGGAGAAACGAAAACCCTAAAACCAGACCAGCCGCCACCGAGAGTGGGAGAGAGACAGCTGAGCCACTGTGGTTGTTGTTGTTGCTATGTCGTGGTGTCGTGTTTGAAAGAATCCGAGAACATTGAGAAGCGAGACAAGATTTTTGCCGTCGACACCACCGCCACCGTGAGTTGCCACTAGAGGTTGCAACCATGAGTCACCGACTTGATCACCAAGTCTCTAGCTAACCCTTTAGTCAAGTGATCAGCTAGATTTTGCTCAGACCGAACAAACTGTATGGTAATAGCCCCATGAGTGATCAGCTCACGTATCATGCTATGTCTAACACCTAGGTGTCGTGATTTACCATTATACACTTGGCTATAAGCTCTAGCCAAAGTTGCTTTACTATCACAATGTATACAAATTGGTGATACCGGTCTCGGCCACAATGGAATCTCATAGACTAAGTTTCTTAGCCAATCTGCCTCTTTGCTAGCAGCCGCTAATGCTTTGAACTCTGATTCCATAGTCGAACTTGTAATACAAGTTTGTTTCCTAGAAGCCCATGAAATGGCACCTCCTCCAAGCAAGAACACCCAACCACTTGTAGAAGAGTTATTTTCTAAGCTGGAGTTCCAACTTGCATCGGAATATCCTTCTAAGACCGAAGGAAACCCGACATAAGACAAACCATAATTTATGGTTCCTTTCAAGTACTTAAGCACCCGTCGTATAGCTTACCAATGGTGAGTACTAGGGTTACTAGTATATCTACTCAACTTTCCTACCGCATAAGCTATATCCGGTCTAGTACTTGTCATGGCATACATTAAACAGCCAATCAGTTGTGAGTATTCGAGTTGTGAAATCGCTTTTCCTGTATTAGGCATAAGCTTCACACTCGCATCCATGGGAGTGCTCACAGGAGAACATTTCTCATAATTGAACCTCTTAAGCACCTTTTCAATGTAATGAGACTGAGATAAACATAGGCCTTTGTTCTCACGCTTGATTCGAATTCCAAGAATCACATCCGCCTCCCCCATGTCTTTCATGGCAAAATTTGATGACAAGAACTCTTTTGCAAGTTCTACTTGTCTTAAGTCAGTACCAAAGATCAACATGTCATCAACATATAAGCAAATGATTACTCCATTACCGGAATCATCAAAGTTGCTATATAGGCACTTGTCTGATTGATTCAACTTGAATCCATTTGATAAGATAGCCTCATCAAATCTTTGATGCCACTGTTTAGGTGCTTGCTTCAGCCCATACAATGACTTAATTAACTTACACACCTTTTGTTCATTCCCGGGCATAACAAACCCTTCTGGTTGCTTCATATAGACTTCTTCTTCCAAAATACCGTTCAAGAACGCTGTTTTAACATCCATTTGGTGGATCACAAGATCATTAATAGCAGCCAAAGCAATTAATAATCTTATAGAAGATATTCTAGCAACAGGAGCATAGGTATCAAAATAATCGATACCTTCCTTTTGTCTAAAGCCTTGGATAACCAATCTAGCTTTAAACTTGTCAATGGTTCCATCGACTTTCATCTTCTTTTGAAGATCCACTTGCAGCCTAAAGGCTTGCAACCAGGTGGGAGATCTGTTAAAATCCATGTATTATTCTCTACGATGGAGTCTATCTCATCATTTACCGCTTCTTTCCAAAATGCAACGTCTTGAGACTTCATAGCCTCATCAAACGTTCTAGGGTCCTCATCAACATGATAATAATATAAATATTGATATTCAACCTCATCTCTTGATCCCTCAACTAAATAAAGCTGAAAATCGGGACCGAAAGATTTTTCAATTCTTCCTCGCTTGCTCTTGCGGAGCACAAGTGACGCATTAGAAGGAATGAGTGTTTCATCTCCTTCCTTTGTTCCACTTGAACTAGGAACAAGATCCTTTGGTCTAGGTATTGATGAAAAACGTGTCTCATCAAATATTGCATCTCTTGACTCAATCACGGTGTTAACCGATACAGAATCGTTAGGTTCTATCACATAGAACCGATAAGCTTTAGAATGCTCAGCATATCCAATAAAGATGCAATCAATACCTCTTTCTCCCAAAGTTTTAATCTTTGGTTGGGGTAGTCTAACAACCGCCCTACAGCCCCAAACTCGAAGGTAATTTAAGTTTGGTTTCTTTTTGTACCAAAGCTCATATGGGGTAATCTTGTTCCTTTTGTTAGGAACCCTATTTAATAAATAGCAAGCCGTTAGCATGGCTTCACCCCAAAATCCGTCACTTAATCCCGAGTAAGATAACATGGAATTAACCATTTCTTTTAGGACTCTATTTTTCCTCTCAGATACACCATTTTGTTGTGGTGTATATGGAGCTGTAGTCTCATGTATAATTCCCACAGACTGAAAATAAACAGGATCATAATACTCTCCACCTCTATCGGTGCGTAACTTCTTAATCAAGTCACTATGTTGTAATTCAACCTCGGTTTTATAAACCTTGAATTTATCTAGAGCTTCATCTTTAGCATGTAATAAATATACATAACAGAACCGAGTATGATCATCTATGAATGTGATGAAATACTTTTTGTTCCCTAAAGATGGTGTAGCATGCAAATCACATAGATCACTATGTATAAGTTCTAGCACCTTAGAATTCCTTTCAATACTCTTAAAAGGTTTTCTAACTATCTTAGTCAACATACAAGTACTACACTTCTCTAAATTCATGTCAAAATTAGGAATTAATCCTTCTTTTGACATATCAATCATTCTTTTATAGTGTACATGACCTAATCTTAAATGCCATAGAGAAGAATCATTTTTGCTAGAACATGCCATGTAAATAGAACTCACAACTTTATTAATATTAAGCATAAACATGCCATTACAAAAGTATCCAAATCCAACAAAGACTCCAGCTTTAGATAAAACATACTTATCCGACTCATACACTTGTTTATAACCACACTTATTTAAAACACTACCAGAGACTAAGTTCTTTCTAATTCTAGGTACATGAAGTACATTATTGAGATCAATAGATTTCCCGGAACTAAACTCCAACACCACTTTTCCACGGCCTAGGATAGGAGCGGTTGTGATGTGATCGCAGGACGCGACCTCGGCCAAGAGGACCGAGACACGCTGGACACGACCGAGACGCCTGACCAAGACGCATCGGACGCTACCAGGACAACCTCATCAGGCACGGCCAAGGCCCCAACGATCCTTCCCGGAGCCATCACACGCTCCAAGAGCTCGGAAAAGGCGGCCAAACAGCGGCTCAACCTATTTGTCCGAACCTACGTCCAACACCAACCAACCCACGAAGACTCCGGAGGTTCAGTCCATTTAGTCTTCACTCTTACCCAAGAGTGAAGACAACCAAGTCGTTAAGCAAGGAAGTGTACTCTTTTCCCTCACTCCGGGTTTGTCCCAATGGGTTTACCGGAGAAGGTTTTAACGAGGCATGGAGCTAAACGCAAAACGCCTAAAGGCTAAGTTGCTTCACGCGCAAGGCCAAGGCGGTTATCTTTCTTCCCTCTTAGTTTTTGGTTTAAATTTGAACTTTGAGAATATTCTCTTTTGATCCTTTAGCTTTTGAACGTTGAGAGCTTAGTGTTGAAAGTCAATAGAGGCGACGTGTTCCATTTCAAGGGAAACACGTCTAAGGATGTTTGTGCGGACCATTAAGAGTCCGCGTGTCCCTAAGCCCTCATTTGACCTAATGTATTTAAACTTTCTCCTAGCCTTTGTTCCTCCTTAGACTTGTATGAAATAAAAACTTTTCTTCAAGAGAGATTCTTGAAACTTGTCTCACCTTCTCTTTCTTCAATCCGGGATTGAACCTTGAGAAAATCCTAACAAGCCTCGAACCGGGTTCGGCCTTGTTAGTGACCGTATCAAGAGGAGAGCCAAACCTCTTGTGTCGTCATTCGATCCATCCATCGCCCCACCCTCGTTTCTTTCCTATTCGCCCATTCACTCGTTCCGCGTCCGTACCATCCAATTGAACCGTTCGTGGCCATCTCGTGTATCTTCCGAACGGCTCGTTTGTTTCCCCCCCCCCAACTTTCGTTTCCCTCGTTTGTTTATCCCCTGGATCCAACGACCAAAGTCTTGGTCGAGGGAAGTTTCGCCGAACGAGAGATTGGTCGAGTCCTCAAGTCGCGACCGTTCCGCGTCCGTACCAAGGACGTGTCCGGCGGTCACATCAGCTTGGTATCAGAGCTTTGAAGCTCCTACGAGTTTGTGTCTTTCCAAAACCTTCTGTTCGTTTAAAGTTTCAATCTTTGGTTAAAAAAAAAAAAAAAAACTTGCATCTTTTAGCTTTATAGGACTCGTTGTTCTTTGGGTTTAATTTGGTGCATGCTTAGTTTTGTTTTCCCGTTTGTCTAGGTTGTTAGATTACGTTTTTGCTCGTCGTGTTCATATCTCTGTTCATTTGTGTTCTTGCGAGTTTCCTTTTAGATCCATAAAGCTAGTTTCGCGTTTCATTTTTGTGTTTCCAGCCTTAGGCATAAAGCAATATTTGTCGCGTAGCACTTTTACTTTTGCTTTTGTTTTATTTGTTTTAGTCATAGGATTGAGCGTGTCCCAGCTGTCCTCAATCATTATTGTTGAAGCGAATCTTTGTGTGGTTCTCTTGAACGTGTGAAACTCACGTGTGGTTCTTTCTTTGCGAGATTTAAATTCAAACTTTCACCGCGAAGCCGCACACGTCACCAACAACCAGTCCGTACGATGGCCGAAGAAGTTCCACCAGCGCCACCAGAGATTGGTGTCACCCTCGCCGCACTACGAACTGGCTTAGAACAACTTGCCGAACGCCTCACGAGGATTGAGCTCATGAATCCTCCTCGCGAAGATCCGTTACCCGCGAGGCGTCCACGACGCGAACCGGCTAGTGACCAGTCCGATGAGGACTATGAACCAAGGCCTAGGCGACGACATCGCCATGATGATCAAGACGACAAAGCTCCGAGACGTTACGAGCCGAACCACAAGATGATTCCACCAACGTTCGCGGGCAAGTCAGACCCCGAGGCTTATCTTGAATGGGAAAGTCGTATGGACCACCTGTACTCATGTCATGCCTATCCGGAGCTGCGAAAGGTCCAATATGCGGTGGCACATTCACCGACCACGCCCTTACCTGGTGGGATCGGCTCGAGGCCGAACAACGACGCAACCGCGACCGGCCTATCACCGTTTGGGAGGTCTGAAGGCAGAGATGCGAAGGCGGTACGTGCCTCCATACTACCACCGCGAGCTCCAAAAGAAGTTTCGGAGGCTAACACAAGGCGCAAGGAACGTGGAGGAGTATTACGAAGAATTTGAACACTTGCGCAACCGGTTGCAAGTTGATGATTCTGAGGAGTCACTCATGGCTCAGTTCTTGGACGGATTGCAAGAGCACATTGCACGCAAGGTCGAGCGCCAGCCCTATCACACCTTTGAAGAGTTATTGCATCTCTCGGTGCAAATTGAGACTCAAATTAAGAAGAAGAGTGCATCCGCGTCCCGTGTCCGAACTCAAGGAGCTACCAACTGGTCTCCTAACGCGTCGTCGAACCGAATGCCAGACAAGCCAAAGGCGAACAGCGCGGACTCAAGATTCAAACCTAGGGAGCCGGCCACCAATGAACGCCAAGATCCGCGACGCAACACTACCGACGTCCGGAGCCGCGACATTATATGTTTCAAGTGTCAAGGAGAGGTCATTATGCTCGTGACTGTCCGAACGCACGGACAATGATACTGACCGAGGTTGGCGAGATAGAGTCCGATGATGAGACCACCGAGGAGATTGTGCAAGGAGAAGCCGAGCTGGAAGAAGCTGTTGCGGAACCCGAGGTTGGAGAACTACTCATGATACGCCGCATCCTGAACGCCGGTGTAGCTACGGAAGACGCCAACCAACGTGACAACATTTTCCATACAAGATGCACTGTAAGTGGTCGCGTTTGTGGCTTGATCATAGACGGAGGTTCTTGCACTAACGTGGCAAGTTCCAGTCTTGTCAAGAAACTTTCTCTTGAAACCACAAACTACCCCCACCCTTACCGCTTAAGATGGTTAAATGATAAGACCGTGATCCATGTGAAAGAACAGGTCATGGTCCCATTCAGTGTAGGTCCGTACAAGGACCAAGTCCTTTGTGATGTGGTGCCTATGCAAGCTAGCCACCTCTTGTTGGGGCGTCCATGGCAGTTTGACAAACGCACCACACATTGCGGCCACACTAACCAATACTTTTTCGTTCATGACAACAAGCGTATTTGCTTGAAACCCTTGAGCCCCACGCAAGTTCATGAAATGCAAGACAAGTTGTCCAAAGATGCGAACGATAAAAAGAATTTCTTAATTCAGTATGGCGATGTTAGGAAGTCCCTTAAGGACTCAGCCCAAGTGATTCTGATGTTGTTTCGAGATGAGTTGCTTTCAGGTCTTGATGGTTCACTAGAAGCCTTACCAGAGGTCATACGCGGCGTCCTAAAGCGATTTGGCGATGTTTTCCCGAAGAGCTTCCCGAAGGTCTACCACCAATCAGAGGCATCGAGCATCAGATTGACCTCGTACCAGGCGCGCAGCTTCCCAACCGACCAGCGTATCGTGTCAACCCCGAAGAGGCGAAGGAGCTTGAGCGACAAGTCAAGGAGCTTATGGCGCAAGGCTATGTCCGAGAGAGCCTAAGTCCGTGTGCCGTGCCAGTGCTCCTAGTCCCGAAGAAAGATGGCTCGTGGAGGATGTGCGTGGACTGTAGGGATGTCAACAACATTACCATCAAGTACCGGCATCCTATCCCACGCCTCGATGATATGTTAGACGAGCTTAGTGGCGCCAGCATCTTCTCAAAAATCGACCTGAAGAGCGGCTACCACCAAGTCCGAATGAAGGAAGGCGACGAGTGGAAAACGGCCTTCAAGACCAAACAGGGTTTGTACGAATGGTTGGTAATGCCATTCGGTCTCTCTAACGCCCCCTCTACCTTTATGCGTCTTATGAACCATGTTTTGAGGACGTTTATCAACAAATTCGTAGTGGTTTATTTTGATGATATATTGGTATATAGCTCTAGCTTGACTGAACATGTTAAACACCTAGAGGCTGTCTTGTTTACTCTCCGCGAAGAGCAACTCTACTCAAACTTGAAAAAGTGCGTGTTTGCTGCTGATGAATTGGTCTTTTTAGGTTTTGTTGTGAGTTCGCAGGGCCTCAAGGTCGATGGAGAGAAGATAGGCACAATAGAGGAGTGACCCACGCCAACAAGCATCACCCAAGTCCGGTCGTTCCACGGCCTAGCAAGTTTCTACCGGAGGTTTGTGCGAGACTTCAGAACGGTCGCCGCGCCACTCACCTCCGTGATTAAGAAGAACAGCGACTTTCGGTGGGGAGAGGAACAAGACAAGGCTTTCACCGAGCTCAAGAAACGCCTCACACAAGCACCCTTGCTTACATTGCCCGACTTCAACAAAACCTTTGAAGTTGAATGTGATGCATCGGGAGTTGTGGTCGGAGCTGTACTGACTCAAGGAGGCAGACCGGTGGCTTACTTCAGTGAGAAGCTTAGTGGAGCCACGCTTAACTACCCTACGTATGATAAGGAGTTATACGCCCTCGTCGTGCGATGGAGGTTTGGCAACATTACCTTTTGGCGAGAGAGTTTGTGATTCATACTGATCACGAAACCCTCAAACACCTCCGCGGCAGACCAACCTCAAGAGACGTCATGCGAAGTGGTTGGAGTTTATTGAATCATTCCCATACGTCATCAAGTACAAGAAGGGCAAGGAGAACGTAGTCGCCGACGCCTTATCAAGACGGCATGCTTTGATCACCACAATGGACGCGCGAGTTTTGGGTTTTGAAAGCATCAAGGATGCTTATGCTGGAGATGCTGAATTTGGAGAATGCTTCCAGAACCATGGGAAAGGAATCTACACCGAGTTCTACATTCACGAGGGATTCCTGTTCAGAGGTCGACGGCTGTGTATACCGAATGGTTCTATCCGCGAGTTGCTTGTGCGTGAAGCCCATAGTGGGGTTTGGCGGGTCATTTCGGTATCACCAAGACCTTGGCCGTGCTCAAGGAACATTTCTACTGGCCAAAGATGCGGAGTATGGTGGAGAAGCACGTCGGCCGTTGTATCGTTTGTCGCACCTCCAAGTCGACCACTCATCCGCATGGCCTCTACATGCCTTTACCCGTGTCCACTACACCATGGATTGATCTCTCCATGGATTTCATCCTCGGCCTACCCTTCTTATCACATAAAGATAGTATCATGGTGGTTGTTGACAGGTTCTCAAAGATGGCCCACTTCATTCCGTGCAATAAGAACAATGATGCGGCCCAATTGGCGAATCTGTTCTTCAGTCAGGTCATAAGGCTTCACGGCATCCCGCGCACCATTATATCCGACCGAGACCCCAAGTTCCTCGGTCACTTCTGGCGCACCATTTGGCGGAAGCTTGGAACAAAGCTCCTTTACTCCACCGCGGCTCACCCCAGACCGACGGCCAAACGGAAGTCGTCAACAGGTCAATAGGCGCCCTACTCCGCACCGCCATTGCAAGCAACAAAGGCTCCTGGCTCGAGTGCATTCCGATCATCGAGTTCGCGTACAATCAGTCAGTGCACTCGGCCACCAAAAGGTCACCGTTCGAGGTCGCATACGGATTTAAACCGCTAACGCCACTTGATCTCCTCCCCATACCACCAAACGAAGCCGAGAATCAAGATGGAGTAGCGAGGGCCGAAATGGTCAAGGCATTACACGAGGAAGTTCGAACCAATATAGAACGAAGGAACGAGCAGTACGCGCGCTTCCTCAACCGGGGACGTAAACCTATGCTGTTCAAGCCTGGTGATTGGGTCTGGTTACACTTGAGGCCGGAGAGGTTCCAACAGAAACGCAAGGACAAGCTTAGCCCGTGAGGAGATGGCCCATTCCGAGTCATCGAGAAGATCAACGACAACGCCTACCGACTCGAGCTCCAGGTGAGTTTGGTACGTCCACCTCATTCAATGTTACTGACCTTGTTCCGTTTGATGTAGGTGAAGACGAAGATGTTTTGGGGACAAAACCTTTTCAAGGGGAGGGAATGATGTGATCGCAGGACGCAACCTCAAGAGGACCGAGACACGCTGGACACGACCGAGACGCCTGACCAAGACGCATCGGACGCGACCAGGACAACCTCATCAGGCACGGCCAAGGCCCCAACGATCCTTCCCGGAGCCATCACACGCTCCAAGAGCTCGGCAAAGGCAGCCAAACAGCGGCTCAACCTATTTGTCCGAACCTACGTCCAACACCAACCAACCCACGAAGACTCCGGAGGTTCAGTCCGTTTAGTCTTCACTCTTACCCAAGAGTGAAGACAACCAAGTCGTTAAGCAAGGAAGTGTACTCTTTTCCCTCACTCCGGGTTTGTCCCAATGGGTTTACCGGAGAAGGTTTTAACGAGGCATGGAGCTAAACGCAAAACGCCTAAAGGCTAAGTTGCTTCACGCGCAAGGCCAAGGCGGTTATCTTTCTTCCCTCTTAGTTTTTGGTTTAAATTTGAACTTTGAGAATATTCTCTTTTGATCCTTTAGCTTTTGAACGAGAGCTTAGTGTTGAAAGTCAATAGAGGCGACGTGTTCCATTTAGGGAAACACGTCTAAGGATGTTTGTGGACCATTAAGAGTCTGCGTGTCCCTAAGCCCTCATTTGACCTAATGTATTTAAACTTTCTCCTAGCCTTTTTTCCTCCTTAGACTTGTATGAAATAAAAACTTTTCTTCAAGAGAGATTCTTGAAACTTGTCTCACCTTCTCTTTCTTCAATCCGGGATTGAACCTTGAGAAAATCCTAACAAGCCTCGAACCGGGTTCGGCCTTGTTAGTGACCGTATCAAGAGGAGAGCCAAACCTCTTGTGTCGTCATTCGATCCATCCATCGCCCACCCTCGTTTCTTTCCTATTCGCCCATTCACTCGTTCCGCGTCCGTACCATCCGATTGAACCGTTCGTGGCCATCTCGTGTATCTTCCGAACGGCTCGTTTGTTTCCAACTTTCGTTTCCCTCGTTTGTTTATCCCTGGATCCAACGACCAAAGTCTTGGTCGAGGGAAGTTTCGCCGAACGAGAGATTGGTCGAGTCCTCAAGTCGCGACTGTTCGCGTCCACCACAGACGTGTCCGGCGGTCACATCAGCTTGACTCATTGCCCATATGTAGTACGGAACCATCTTGAACTAGTTCATATGTCTTGAACCAGCCACGATTATTGCAAACATGTGTAGTTGCACCCGAGTCAATCCACCACGTCACTCCATCATCCTGCATATAAAATGCCTCGAAATGTTTGATACATAATACACATGTGAATGTGAATCATTTACAAGATTCTGACCTTGATGAGTTTAAGATTCTGACCCTTGGTCCTTAGACCCTTGCCCTGAATGGTTATGTCCCATTCTGTTCTTATCCTTTGCAGCTCGACAATCACGTCTAAAGTGACCCGGCTTGTTACAGAACCAACAAACGCTCTTAAGCTTTTTGTTAGGTCCCCCGTGAGTGTTGTCATTAAAGGGACGTTTCTTCCCCTTATTCTTCATCTTCGAACTCCCACCTTCCTCCATCATATTGATTGAAGAAGGTTCAGCCTCTTGGGTTTTCCACCCTCTTGCACCCTTAGAGATTCCTCTATGCCCAAATGGCTACCAAGTTGTACAAGAGACAACTCTTCCTTCTTGTGTTTTAACATGCGCCTAAAATCCTTCCATGAAGGCGGCAACTTGTCGATGATACTCGACACTGAGATGGATTCATCCATCTTCATGTTGTGTTGAGCGAATTGCCCTAGGATGCGAGCAATTCATTGTATTGCTCCATAACAGGCCTTGAATCAGACATCTTGTAATTTTAAAATTACTAACAAGGAACATCTTACTAGAATCATCCTCAGCCATGTACTTTGATTCCAACGCATCCCAGAGTTCCTATGCGGATTCGACATTTTGATAGACATCAAAGAGAGGATCAGACATACCGTTAAGAATGTGGCCACGACATATGTAGTCATCGTTCTCCCATTTAAGTTGTTTCCTTGTCTCCTCCACAGACTCCTTCTCCGCATCCTCTGTCACGGTAGGCATTGGCATGCTTAGAACATACACCACATTGAGTGTGGTGCGAAGGAAATGCATCTTCTTCTGCCATCTTCGAAAGTCCACTCCCTCAAACTTATCCAACTTGGCAAACTTTGAAGTCATCTCACGCACCGATGCACTCGTCATGTTCACCAGAAAATACTCTTTAAGAATGTTGTATCTGCGGTGTGACTCACGATCGTAACGTACGGTGAACTTGGATAATGAATGAATCGCGCACAAGAGCACTTCCTAAAGAGTATTTGACCCTTATCAAAAGCCTTGGGTTACACAAAATCTCTCGCAGGATAAGACAATCAAAGTTTCTCTCTTGTTCTAGGCTGAGATACAAGAGAAATAAATAGAGTTTCAGTGTTTGTTTTGTGTTTGTCTTTGATGTTGTGAATCTCTTCTCTCCTCTCTGTTTTTCTTTATCTCGATTTCTCCCTCTTTTTTTGATGTGGAGAAACAGAGTATATATAATGGTCTATGGTTGTGACGAACGTTTGCAACCGTTCGTTTGAATAAGTGTGACCATTCACTCAACATTGCAATGGTTAATAATATAACCGTTTAATATCACTTAAATCTCCAACATTTCAGGTTTTCTTTGCGTTAACTTTGACAGCCATAGGAGTGACTCAAACGAGTGCTATGTCTCCTGACATAGGCAAAGTAAAAGACTCTTTGATATCCTCGATACTAAACCAAAGATAGACTCGAGTTCCGAGAAGGGGACAGTATTACTAATCGTCCACGGCAATATCGAGTTGCAACACGTCAGTTTCCGGTACCCTATGCGACCGGATATACAGATTTTTAGTGACTTGTGCTTAACTATCTCATCAGGACATGTATATTAAGGAGGGGTTTTTCTGGTTTAATTGTATTAAATGGTTAATGGTTTTGGTTTTCACTTTTTAGACCGTAGCATTGGTTGGAGAGAGCGGGAGTGGTAAATCAACGGTGATAAGCTTGCTAGAGAGATTCTATGATCCAGATTCAGGCATGATTCTTTTAGATCAACTTGAAATTCCATCTTTAAAATTGAGTTGGTTAAGGGAACAAATGGGTTTGGTTAGTAAAGAACCGGTTCAGTTCAATGAGACAATAAGATCAAACATAGCATATGGCAAAACCAAAGGAGCCACAGAGGAAGAGATTATAACCGCAGCAAAAGCGGCTAATGTTGCATAACTTCATCAACTCATTGCCTCAAAGTTACGACACTCGGTTGGTGAACGCGGAGTACAATTATCCGGTGGTCAAAAACAGAGGATCACCATCGCACGAGCTATCCTCAAGGATCCTAAGATTTTGTTGCTTGATGAAGCGACAAGCGCGTTGGATGCAGAGTCTGAGCGGGTGGTTCAAGATGCGCTTGATCATGTGATGGTGAACCGGACCACGGTTGTGGTAGCTCACCGGCTCACTACGATTAAGAATGCGGATGTGATTGCGGTTGTGAAGAACGGTGTGATTGTGGAGAGTGGAAGACATTCAAATCAAAAGAACTATGAACTAAAGATTAAAGAGCAACTTTTCTTTATTGATTTAGAAACTTTTCTCAAAACTAAATCTCTTTCTCTCTTAGATCTTATGGAACATCTCTCCATGACCTCTTATTTATATAGATCTTAGCAACCCCTAAATCTATATGGAACAGGAAAACTTACAAAACTTCTAATATTTAGACAATATTTGTATTTCCTATTTTCTATCTCTTCTAACATCTTCTAGAAGGAGATTACTTTGTCTCCAAGACTTGGAATTATCCAACATCTCCCCCTTAATTCCAACTTGAACACCGGGTAAATGTATAGCTTGAACTCCGATTAAGCTCCTCATCTCCTTGAATTTGATCTTAGCTAAAGCCTTGGTGAGTATATCTGCTTTCTGCTCCACGCCTGGTACATACTCGACTTCTATCTGTCCGTTTTCAACACACTCTCGAACGAAATGATAGTGTCTAAGTATATGCTTACTTCGCCCATGAAACATCGGATTTTTGGTAAGAGCTATAGCAGATTTGTTGTCAACTCTTAGTAGGACCTTCTCGTCTTCTACTCTTAGTATCTCACTTAACAATTCTTTAAGCCATATACCTTGCTTCGCTGCCTCTGTTGCAGCCATAAACTCTGCCTCACAAGACGACATTGCGACAGTTTGCTGCTTCATGGATGTCCACGTGATTGGTGACGAGCCGAAGTAGAAAATGTGCCCTGAGGTGCTTCGCCCATCATCTACATCAATGTTGTGGCTACTGTCGCTGTAACCAACAAGTTTACTCGTCCCATCTCTCTTAAAGAACAGCCCCATCTCGGTCGTTTCTTTCACATACCTCAATACGTGTTTTGAGTGCTTGTCCATGAGAGGTTTCTTGGACTTTTCATGTTACCTACTTAAGACTCCAACAGCATACGATAGGTCTGGTCGTGTGTGAATGAGGTACCTAAGGCATCCGATAGCTCTTCTATACTGTGTAGCATCAATCTCCGGTTCATCTTCCGCTTTTGAAAGCTTCAAGCTCGAATCCATTGGAACATGAGTCAAGTTACATGTGCCCATCTGAGTATCAACAAGAATTCCTTGAGCATAGCCTTCTTGCTTGATCTTAATTCCCTCCGCTCCTTGAATTACTTCTATACCAAGATAGTATGATAGCTTTCCGAGATCCGACATCTCGAATCTTCTTGACATGTCCATCTTAAACTTGTCAATAATTTGCTTGAAGAACCCGTAACAAACAAATCATCACATATATTGCTACGATCAAGAAATCCTTTCTTTCTTCCTTGAGGTAAACCGATGGTTCTTTGACACACTTAGTGAAGCTCATCTCCTTCAAAACGTGGTCAAGCTTGAGGTTCCAAGCTCTGGGCCTTGTCGTAGACCATATAACGCTTTATATAATCTGAAAACTTTGCCTTCTTCTCCTTTCTTTGCAAAGCCTTCCGGTTGACTTACATAGACTTCTTCATTTAGATCTCCATTTAAGAATGCCGTCTTAACGTCTAGATGGTGAATTTCCCAACCTCTTGTTGCAGCAATGGCTATAAGTAGACGTATAGTTTCAATTCTTGCAAACTGGTGCAAATACTTCTTCAAAATCTATACCTTGTTGTTGCACATAACCTTTTGCAACTAGCCTAGCTTATATATTTGGTTCACCGATCCATCAGCCTTCTTCTTAACCTTGAAAATCCACTTCAGTCCTATGACTTTCACTCCTTCAGGAAGATTTACAAGCTCCCACGTCTTGTTCTTTGTAATAGAATCCAATTCGGCTTTCATGGCTTCACACCACACTCTCAAATTTTTCGCTTCATAGTAGTTCTCTGGCTCTCCATCGATTGTAAACAACAATTTCACACTTTCGAGATCATCCATAAGAACGTAATCGTCAAGATACCTTGGTCTATTGATTACGCGACCATATCTTGTCACGGTTTGATGATTAGCAACTCCTTGATTTTCACCTTCTTCCACGTGCACATCTTCTTCTTCATTCATCTTGGTTCTCATGTTCTTGAACCGGATCGTAATTGTCGTTGTTATTGTAAACATCACCATGTCCGTTTCCATCTTCAATGAGACCTCTTTGATAAAGCTTAAATGTGCCTGGTTCTCCGTCGGAGCTTCTCGTAATCATGGACCAGTCCCAAGCTTTTTCTTCATCAAACACTATGTCTTTACTAACAATCACCTTTCTTGTGACTGGATCATAGAGCCTATAGGCCTTAGAAACTTCCTCTGTCCCAAGGGTTTATCACCATCCTTGACCTGTCATCTAGCTTCTTTAGATTTGTGTGGTGATTTTTGCATATGCGACACAACCAAATACCCTTAGGTGTGCTACGTTGGGTTTATTTGTTGTGAAGCATTCATATGGTGTTTGACCGTTCAAAGTTTTGGTGGGAATTCTGTTAATGAGATATGTTGAATGTCTCACTGCTTCTCCCCACATCTCATTCGGTACTTTCATAGCTTTAAGCAAGCTTCTTGTCATCTCCATCAAAGTTCGGTTTCTCCTTTCAACTACACCGTTTTGTTGTGGCGAATATGGTGCAGTTAGGTGTCTTGCGACTCCTCTTTTCTTCGCAAAATCGATTGAAATCTGATGAGGTAAACTCTCCTCCTCTATCGGTGCGGAAGGTTTTGATGGATAGACCTGTTTGATTTCTACCAGCTCTTTGAACCTTTTGAACCGATCGAATGCTTCGCTCTTTTCTTTTAACAAGATCGACCACATGAATCTTGAAAATCATCAATGAGAACGAATACATATCGATTATTAGCTGGTGTTGGTGGTGTTATTGGTCCACACAAGTCTCCGTGTATTAACTCCAAGGCTTGAGTTGCACGATAACTTGCTTTTGTTGGAAATACAACTCTCGTTTGCTTTACACACGTCAAATGTTTTTCTCGTGTATATCATGTGGCATACCAATGACCATCTCCTTCTTAATCATGTTATTCATGACTCCAATGCTTACATGACCAAGCCTCGCATGCCCAATTTTTGTAGCATCATTGTCTTGAACGTAAAGACACTTTGGGTAGCTAATCTCCATAGGTGTCTTGTAAAGTCGGTTTGTTGACCTTGTAACACGGACCAAAAGCTTTCCGTTTGAGTCTCTTAGTGTTAAAGCATCCCCTTTCATGTTTACTTCACACCCTCCTTCAGTCGTTTGTCCAAGACTGATAATATTGTGCTTGAGCTCCGGTATGTAATAGATGTCATTGACTGTTCTTCTTTCACCCGTCTTTCCTGTAAACACTATAGATCCTTTGCCGACAATATTGACATACGAGCCATCTCCGAACTTCACTCTCCCTTTTATGTTATCGTCTAGACTTGAGAAGAAATTCACATTACCCGTCATGTGATTACTTGCTCCGTTGTCTAGATACCACTCACATTCTGAGTTTGTCTCATAACTTTCCGGAAACACTCTATCTTCGTTCAAAAACACCACTCATGAACATAAAGAGCATCCTCCTCCTGAGTTTCATTCAGGTTTGTCTCTTGTTGAGTCAATGTTTTTTCAGGACATTGTGTTGCATAATGTCCAGCTTTATCACATCTCCAGCATATTATCTTGGAGAGGTCCTTCTTAGGCTTCTGGTTTTGCTCTATGGTTTCACTCTGGTTCTGCCCACTAGTCCTTCCTCGACCTATGCCTCTACCGCCTCTGTTTCCTCTTCCCCTAGCTCCAACTCCCCTATTTGCGTTTGCGTACATCAACTTTCCCTGGTCTTCTGATCGAGTTTCCCCTCCTACACGATCTTCGTATGCCTTTATGCGTCCAACTATGTCCTCAAAGCCTGTTGTTTTGAGGTCTAGGACTTGTTCCAGGGAGGCTACGATGTGAATATATTTGTGTGGAGGGAGACTTGTTAAAACCTTCTTAACCAGCTTTGTCTCCTCGATTGTTTCTCCTAACGAGGCTGATTGAGCTGCAATTCCTGATATATTGCCTGCAAACTCATCAACCGTGTCTGAGTCACTCATCTTTAATCGATCTAACTCTGCTACAAAGGTTTGCAATCTAGCTTCTTTCACACGGTCTGCTCCCTGATGACGCGCTTTGATTGCATCCCACAGCTTCTTTGCGGACTCTTGCTCTCCGACTTGCAGAATAAGTGACTCGGGGATGGATTGGAAAAGCAGAGCTGTCGCCACATCATTCCTCTTTGGATCTACAGTCCCTGGTTCAATCGTATCCCACACTTCGCTTACACGAAGCAAAATCTTCATCCTCATCGCCCACACGGTGTAATTTGTGGGTGATAGCATCGGACATTGAATGGATGGAGATCCAAGCTCTATTGTCCGTTGCGTCGATTGAGTAACGTCTCCCATCTTGGCTTACGAACTCACACACAGGTCTCCTCTGATCAAGTTTTTCAACTGCTTCTCCCCATCAATTGTTGGCTTTCCAAGCCCAAGCCAACTCCCCTATTAGTATGATATTGTCCGCTTTGGGCCCAGGTGGCAAAGCCCGCACGGATTTCTTATTGGGCTCCTTCCCAAAAGGCCTCATACTAATTGGAGTTGGTCTTGGCTTATATATTAGAACATTATTTTCTAATCTTCAGATGTGGGACATTGTTTGTATCCCAACTAACCTCTCCTCAAACTATGTACCACGATCCTATGGCCTCCCCTTCAGCGAAACCTAGGTACTCAGGCTCCAGTACCCCTTTTATTCCTGAAGTATTCTTGAGGCACCCTTAATCATGTCATCTTTTTGAGAGAACCGTCCACACCGAATACAGAGCCCACACCCACTCCCCTAGGTCCACTTTCGACCTAGGCTCTACTACCAATTCAAATCAAAAGAACTATGAACTAAAGATTAAAGAACAACTTTTCTTTATTGATTTAGAAACTTCTCAAAACTAAATCTCTTTCTCTCTTAGATCTTATGGAACATCTCTCCATGACCTCTTTATTTATATAGATCTTAACAACCCCTAAATCTATATGGAATAGGAAAACTTATAAAACTTCTAATATTTATACAATATTTGTATTTCCTATTTTCTATCTCTTCTAGCATCTTCTAGAAGGAGATTACTTTGTCTCCAAGACTTGGAATTATCCAACAGACATGAGACGCTAATGGAGATTTTCAGGTGGTGCTTATGCATCGCTTGTGGCTTATCAAATGAGTGCGAAGTGAGACTAAATGTTTTTGTTGTCAATGATTATATATACTATTATTTAATTTTGGATCATAGGGACTAAAATTATAGTGTTTATATATATTACAAATTGTAAACCAGATATGAAATTTTGAAACGTTTATTCTTGTGGATTTTCACAATTTATTTTCCATCAATTCGTAGTAAACCAGATATTGAAACGTTTTTACATCAACTGCATTGTAGTCGCTAGTCGGACACACAAAATGACACAAAATATAAATAAGAAAATTTTTCTAGAAGAAAGTAGAAACCAATGAAATAATTCAAACCACACAATTACATCTTCAAATTAAATAAACAAATCGGATAAGAATTTAAATTACAAAGAAAGAAAAAGAAGTAAAAATTTAAATGATTATTTTCGAACTCCGTAGATAGCAGCAATGTAGAGAAGTTGTGTTGCTGAAAGTATTATTAGAAATGCTTCCATTGTTCTCTGTCAAGAAATAAAAAAAACGAATTAACTTAGTTATAATAATATTCAAAATAACATATTCTGTTTTCATTTTTAATTTAAATAATCGTTTTACGTTTTTTTGATTGCTGTGATAACGAATCTGCAATAAAATGATATAATAGAGGTTTGTTTACTCACCAGACGAGCATTTCTCATCCCAAGTTCAATTTCCTTGCAGCCAAAACTACACAAGAACATTCAAGAGACAACGATTTTTAGTAACCCATAGATTGGTATATACTAATTTTGTTGTGGAAAGTATACTAAATTTATGAGAAAAAACGATTGAACATTGAGTCAAAAGTGTTTTGTCAACGTCCATACCCCATGGCTAAAAGTGTGAGCGACCAGGCAATGGTGGCGGCAGATACAGCTGCCGGGAGACTCGTTGTAGTCCATGATTGGAGATGACTGACGCCAGAGATAACCGAGGCAGCTCCCGCAACTCCAGCAATTAAGGCAACGTCACGAAGAATCCAGTGCCGCACTTACCCATTGGGAAATGTATCGGCGAGAAATGAACCGGAAGACTATAATCCGCACCTTGAATACCAATGAAAAATATTGAGATGCTTAGTTGAAATTTGTTATGTACAAACAAAAAAAACCTGAAGTGATTTAGTGATGAAATTAATCGGCTTAATGGTGATGATTAGAAAATAAATTAAAACTAGTTCGTAGGCAAAAACAAAAGCTTGTATAATTTCCTTCAGAAACATATTCTATATCTATATATACACAAAACATATAGTACAGTCTGTTACTAGCAGTAATTAATAACACTAAAGCCTACCCTAGCTATAATTCAAGGAATGTAACTAAAAATCATTTTTGAATTACAAAGGCTTTGCTTCATACCAAGAAAGGAAAAAGAATAATAATTTAATGAATCATATACCAATAACGAAGCCATGGTTGATAGCTTTGTTCATGGACCATGCGCCAATCCCAAGAACAATAGCATACATACAAAGTTCAGAACTAAAAGAAAAGAGGCCACCGGTTTCATCTTCTGTTCCACCATTTTTTCTTGGGTGCGAAATGACTTGGGAGCTTATGTTTTTTATTTATGTTTTTTATTTTTGCTAAAGCTTAAGAGCTTAGGCTTTATATATAGATCCAAGAGAATTTAGATTAGTGGTGCTTTTCTTGCTTAAGGCTGTATGATTTTTTATTGATTCTTAAAGGTCCCATTTAGTTCTTGTTCCTGCAGGTTGTAAAGCTGAGTTGCTGCGGTTAACTTTTTTTGTCTCCAAAGAATCCATATTTTGCTTCGTTCACAGGCATAATTAAATAACTGAAAAGTAGTAAATAGAGTATGAACTAAATAAAAAGACGTTTGGAAACTTCAAGATTCTTTGTTTTTTGGTTAACAAAAACAAAAAGATTCTTTGTTTCACTTAGTTTCTTTCGCATTTTTCTAGTATTATGTTGCCTTTAGATTTCTTTTGCCCAAAACAAATGTCACTCTTTAGATTGTCTTTTCTTTTGATGTACACAATTAAGTATTATATTCTGATGGTAAAGAAACTAAGTAAAGCCAAATCATCCCGGCCTGGAAAAGATCCATTCTAATCACCGAAATAATATCTCAACATTTTTTATCGATTTCTTCTCTCAACTGCTTACTCACAGATGCAGCCTTTCTCAACATGCTGCAGCAAACATAGCAGACCGCATATGGCATTAATAGAGCAAGTGCTTCAAATCCTTTGCAAGATGAAGCTGCACATATCACATTTCATTACATTATCTACTTTGACCATCTAGAAATCTAAATAAAGTATTATTTGTAATTCTTCTTCACTTAACTATACTATTAAAAGGGGATGTGTTTAATCCATGTTAATAGTTTATATAGAGAAAAAAAAAGCTAGACATACAGACTCGCAAAATCAGTGAGAGCCATTGAAGAGATAGAAACTTGTCTTAATTATATTGTCTTCTTGGTCTGATTCATCATTTCCATCAATAGTCTACGTGCCAAACAATTTTATAAGCACAAAGAGAATCAAAATAAAAGAAACTAATCATAACCTGAAACAAACTCTTTGGACGGTGGCAGAATCTATATAGATATATATTAAACAGAGATCCTAACTAAATGCTTCTATGCTCTGTTTCACAATTGATGTGCATGGGAACTATATGCTAAGATAGTTATTTGAGTTTTGGGTTACCTGAAAACGTCCTTCCAGCTGGGGGAGACATCGAAGACTCTATATGCATATATATCCTACTAATTTGTATCTTTTTGTTCCATTGTAACTAGCGATACTCATTTCAATATTCACAATCAAAGATTCAAAGTGACATCATGTGCCTCCTGAGTATTGGAGGAGGGAAAAGCAGAGGTTTCTTGAGTGGACCTTCACATAATCTGCAAAATAAATAAACCTAGTGATCTATTGTTCAAGAATATATAGTTTTCGATTGATCCTGAAAAATTTGCAAGCTATGTTGTATCATGCATGTTCAGTTCATGCAAATGAGCACCTAAAGTCGCTTCCAGTTTCTCTCCGTCTCTTCACAATTAATTGTCTCAGAAAACTCTTCGTTGTGCTAAGTCGTCTTATTAACCAAATTGTCTTCATCTTCTTCAGAAACATTTGGAAGTGGATTCTCAGGTAATGAACATTCCTCTAACAGCCGTATACCCCATGCATCCTTTAAATCTGAAGTCACTGCGTTTTGGACCATAAAATATATTGTTTATATGAATATTCATATCGACGTGATCGTAATTCCCTTGAGCTAGAGGAGCATTATCATTGTTTAGAGGAATACGATAGTCCAATATAAACAGATGACTATCATCCTCATCTCCCCACGAGTCTTGTAGCTGATGACCAGATATATCAAAGCTGTTCCCAAATCTGTCTTTGAACCGACAGTTTACATGGGCATGTATTCCATCGGCTCTATTAAAGCTGGGATAAGATTCGAGAACAACCACCACACAAACCCTAAATTTGAAGAATTGTTGAGAGAGAGATGTGTGAAGTAGAGGGATATTTGTCAAAGAGTCTCCAGATCCGTAGTTTGGTGAGTGAAATATGATGGCATTTCTTCACCTGAGAGTATCATGGAGTTGAAAATGATTGATTGGTTGTGAAGGAGAGCTTTTGGATCCAAGTTTAAGAACCTGAAACTGAACCCAACTTTTTCTCGATAACAATTTGGAGGATATGGGAAAGCGTCCTGGATTGGAAACTTATAGTGAATATTGTGTGTTGCCATTGCCACCTCACTTGAACTATCATTCCAGCTAGAGCCTGTCAATGCCAAGCAGTCTGAAAAGTTAACCGCTAGATGTTCCAGTTTATAAATGTTTAGGGATACACGTATTAAACTGTTGCAGCCCTCCATATCTAGGCATTCTAGCTTTGTAAAATTCTCAATCCACCAAGGGACCTCTTGAAAGACCCCGACCCGGACGTCCAGCGTCCGCGGTCACGGCTTCCATTTGGTCCTATTCCCGGCCGAATATCCATTAGCTCATCCACTTAGCTTTGGTTCGAGGCCATGCTTTATGCACCTTTATACGCAGCGGAATATCATATTAACATTGACCATCCCTTTGTGCTTAGCCATACAACCAACCAACCCCACAGGCTTTGCACATATTAGGGATGAGGACTTATAGTCCCTTCGGTTCACGGCGATGGTTGCACTGTCGGCTTCCTGTTCCACTCGTGTCCGAAGCTTGATACCAGACATACCGTCCGTTGACATATTAGTCATACCATGATACCTCGGTCGACTCGTCGGTCTTGGTATCAGAGCCAGGTCCGATCAAACGGTCCGACTCCATAATCAAATCGCCGATCGACCTTCGACCTAGCCGATACTTCCGACGGACTTGCCGACCACCCGACCGATCAATCCAACCTACGGCTCGTATCGTCGATCCTTTAATCACCCGATCCGACTAGCGATTGAATCACCGGTCAATCCTTGATCGATCTGTCCATTGGACGCGGATCGTCGATGCCCCTTTCGATCAGTCCGATGCCCTTTTCGATCGGTCCGATGCTACGATCGAACCGTCGATCGTCCTGCGATCAGTCCGACTCCATGTCCGAACAGCCGCTTATCCTTCAATCGGCTCTACCCAATTGTCGAACCGTCGCTCGTCTCATCGTACCGTCGATAGAAAGGTAGCATGCACATCAGTTCGGACGATGTACCGTAGTACTCGCCGAGCCGCACACCCTTTTCTTCATAGGCATTGATGGACGATGGGTGGACGATGGTGGTGTCTGGAAATGAAGGCCATGCCCTCTATTTATAGGATTCTGGCCAAAGTCTATGCCCTAAAAGGTACCTCTCCGACAAGACCCTTCGATCGCTACCATTCGATCACACACGTTCGGCTGTGCATGTTCGGTCATGACCGATTGTCCGTGTCGGTTTGGTCATGCCTGTTCGGTCCATGACAGATCGTCCGTGTCGGTTTGGTCATGCCTGTTCGTAACGCCTGTTCGGTCGTGCCTATTCAGTCGTGCATGTTTGGCCATACCTATTCAGTCATGCCCGTTCGTCACCGCGTCCCATGACCGCCCACGAGCTCCCCAGCTGACCCGTACACTGTCCACTACCGTCCAGCTGGTCCTGCTCGGTTGAGCTTCTCGACAGCTGGTCGAGCTGACACTAGCTGTCCGCAGCTGAACTGACTTGTTCATCGAGTTCGTTCGGCTCGTTCAGCTTATATTCCAGCTAGTTGAGCTAGTAGCTTAGCTACTTAAGCTCAGCTATCAATCAATTTCCTTAAAACAAATTGACCCCTTTAGGATCGCGGGACGCGGGCGTTACAAGTCTACCCCCCTTAAAATGAATTCGTCCTCGAATTCGGTGGGTGTAGAACTTCCCGACCTTCTGGTCGATGTTTCCCGACCTTTTGGTCGCTGTTTCTCGACCGTGGTCCTTCCGGACGCGGTCACAATTCCCGACCTTCTGGTCAATGTTTCCCGGCCTTCTGGTCGATGTTTCCCGACCTTCTGGTCGATTTTTCCCGACCTTCTGGCCGATGTTTCCCGACCTTCTGGCTAATGTTTCCCGACCTTTTGGCCGATGTTTTCCGACCTTCTGGCCGATGTTCCCGACCTTATGGCAGATGTTTCCCGACCTTATGGCTGATGTGCTATGTGTTCGATGTTTTGAAACAATCGTTCGATTCACGGGTGCATCTTGGCGAACACATTCCTGTTCCCAAGTATGCTGCTGATCTTATTGAGATTTCCATTCCGTCCGAACACATAGCACAATTTCATACGTCCTCTAGGATCGCGCATGCTCTGATACCAACTTGAAAGACCCCGACACGGACGTCCAGCGTCCGCGTCACGGCTTCCATTCGGCCCTATTCCCGGCCGAATATCTATTAGTTCGTCCACTTAGCTTTGGCTCGAGGCCTTGCTTTATGGAATTTTATACGCAGCGGAATATCATATTAACCTTGACCATCCCTTTGTGCTTAGCCATACAACCAACCAACCCCACAGGATTTGGACATATTAGGGATGGGGACTTATAGTCCCTTCGGTTCACGGCGATCGGTTGCACTGTCAGCTTCCTGTTCCACTCGCGTCTGAAGCTTGATACCGGACATACCGTCTGTTGACCTATCGGTCATACCATGATTCCTCAGTCGACTCGTCGGTCTTGTTATCAGAGCCAGGTCCGATCAAACGATCCGACCCCATAATCGAATCGCCGATCGACCTTCGACCCAGCCGATACTTCCAACGGATTTGCCGACCACCAGACCGATCAATCCAACCTACGGCTCGTATCATCGATCCTTTGATCGCCCGATCCGACTAGCGATCAAATCACTGGTCAATCCTCGATCGATCCGTCCATTGGACGCGGATTGTCGATGCCCCTTTCGATCGGTCCAATGCTACGATCGAACCGTCGATCGTCCTGCGATCAGTCCGACTCCATGTCCGAACAGCCGCTTATCCTTCAATCGGCTCGACCCAATTGTCGAACCGTTGTTCGTCTCATCGTACCGTCGATAGAGAGGTAGCGTGCGCATCAGTTCAGACGATGTACCGTAGTACTCGCCGAGCCGCACCCCCTTTTCATCTTAGGCGTTGATCGACGATGGGTGGACGATGATGGTGTCTGGAAATGAAGGCCATGCCCTCTATTTATAGGATTCTGGCCGAAGTCTAGGCCCCAAAAGGTACCTGTCCGACAAGACTCTTCGATTGCTACCGTTCAATCGCACACGTTCGGCCGTGCCTGTCCGGCCATGCCTGTTCGGTCATGAACGATCGTCCGTGTCGGTTTGGTCATGCGTGTTCGGTCCATGACCGATAGTCCGTGTCGGTTCGGTCATGCCTGTTCGGGTAACGCCTGTTCGGTCGTGCCTATTCAGTCGTACTTGTTCGGCCATACCTATTTGGTCATGCCCGTTCATCACCGCGTCCATGACCGCCCACGAGCTCCCTTGCTGACCCGTAACTGTCCACTACCGTCCAGCTGGCCGAGCTCGTTCGAGCTTCTCGACAGCTGGTCGAGCTGACGCTAGCTGTTCGCAGCTGAACTGACTTGTTCATCGAGTTCGTTCGGCTCGTTCAGCTTACATTCCAGCTAGTTGAGCTAGTAGCTTAGCTACTTAAGCTCAGCTATCGATCAATTCCCTTAAAACAAATTGTCCCCCTTTTAGGATCGCGGGACGCGGCGTTACACCTCTTCTATCCCTGTTCGTACTAGACAGTGATATACGATGTTGGTTGAGATATCAGGAAAAGTCTTCAACCGTGAGCATCCGCTGAGATCAAGGTAACGGAGAGACCCGAGCTTTGATTCCGGTGGGAAGATTCTCCAGATTTATGCAATTTTTAATAACCAAACCTGTAAGTTTTCTGAAATTCTGGATAGAGGAAGGAATCTCCACCAAACTTGAATACCGAGATAGACAAACTCTCCAACAGTACGGCAGCATATCCATGAGAGGTGTAAGCGGCTGAAACAATTTAGAGAAGTTAAATAAAATTAACTCAGACGATTCTTCTCTGATTAATATATATATTGGCATTGGGTTGTTAGCTCACAGATCCTATATATGTTAAAGTGCTGCTACTGTAATTGAATACATAAAAGAGAACCCTAAAAGGTTTTTTTTGGTAAGAAACCTCCCTCAATTTATTAGAAATAAAATAAAACTACATTCGGACTGCCGTGGAAACACAACCCCACGGTCATCGTCCAAACAAATAGAGTTCACACAATCTAAAACCGACTCTAACAAAAGAAAACCCAGCGGTAATGAAAACGCATAGTTCGCCAATCCATCAGCAAGACGATTGGCCTCCCTATACACATGTGAGATACGGACTAACCAGTCCCTTGCAAGAAACCCATGGCATAAGCGTACCATGAAAGACAGCGGATGAGCATCACTTACCCCTGCCTGTAAGAAACCGACCACCATCTCCGAGTCCATCTCGATCTCCAACCTCCTCACTCCACGATCCCATGCAACAACAAACCATTAATACACCCCCATAGTTCAGCCAATGGTGCAGAGCAGATCCCAATATTCAATATGAAACCCACATACCAACGACCAGCCTCATCCCTCAACACACCCCCAGCTGTAGCTAACCTGGGATTACCTATTGAAGCCCCATCAGTGTTTAACTTCACCCAACCCTCACGGTCCTTTCAAGTAAATCAAACTCTCCTCCAATATCACCTGACCACATACTCGTACCTCCATATGCTTATGGGCCAAAGAAACTTCATTCGCGAGATCCTTTAATAATTTCACCATGTCCCGACACTGCCCATTCACGCCAAAAACATTTCCACATCTCCATTTCCACCCCCACCAAGTCGAGAGCGCAAAAAGTGTTGACCAAGTACTCTCCCCTATCTTACCATCATCCCCAAGGTTCCCATACAACCACTCAAGTAAGGACTTAGCAAAGAAATCCCTTCTTGTTCTCGGTGGGATTAACTGACACCAAACACCCGCCATAGCAGGACAATCCCGCAAGATGTGCAGAAGAGTCGCCTCCCCACCTTTACATACTTGACAGATACTAGAGTCACATAAATGACGCCTTTGTCTCTCCTTGTTGGTCATAAGCACCTGATGAATACCTAACCAAAGAAAGAGGCAAACTCGCTCTGGAACAATTGCCCGCCACACCCTCGAGAATTACTTACTAACATCCTGGCATGGTACATTCTCCCGAGTAAGCAACGAATAGGCTGATGCCACCGTAAACTTCCCATCATTGTTTCCCCCCATGACAGTCTGTCTGCAGCCCCAAAAACACTATCTATTACTTACTGAAATCAACTGCAGAACCACCTCAGCCAGCACAAAGGTGAAATTGCTCCATCAACCAACCTCTGTCATTACACCCATAACTCCCTAGCAGAGACATCTACCGTTCCTCCGCCAACTCACATGGTGTTTTGCTGATCCGATAGTGGGATGATGGAACCTGGGACGAGGACAGAACCGGGATGTGTACCAGGACGGAGCCGCACAAGGAGCCACGGACGCGGCCCGGCGGATCATGACGGTCATCGACCCAAGCACCAAATTTGACGCCTGGAGCAACAACAAGGAGCCGGACAACAGCTAGGACCGCCAGAAAGAAGTGTCTCATCTTTGTCCAAGCCTTCGTCCAAGAAGCAAGAGGAGTTCGCCACGGACCTATTCAATCAGACGGACAAGCCGACCGAGGTTTCCTTCTCAATCTTCACCATTACCCAAGGGTGAAGACCTCCAAGTCATTAGCGGAAGTAGTACTCTTTTTCCTACCTTGGGTTTGTCACAATGCGTTTACCAAGGAGATTTTAACGAGGCTATGAACCCTAGTGCATGGCCACGGCCGTGGACCACTCTCGACAATGTGGCCATCCTATCTTCCTCTTATTTTCCTTTGGACCGTTGTCTTTTAATCTACTTCCTGGACGCTGCTTGTTTTAACCCACGTGTTTAGGGTTTATAGTTCCCTTGTAATGGCCAGCCTATTTAAAGGGCCTAGAACCCATAATGTAAAGGTTAGACTGGTAATAAATATCAATGTGTTCTTTATCTCTCGTTCTCAGTGATTGAAATGAAACCCTAGAAGCTTCACGAACCAGGTTCGTAATCTTCTAGTTGGCTGTATCACAAGGAGATCCATCCCTTGTGTGTCGCTACCTCACTTCCACCTCTATCTTCAACGATCCGAGAGATTAACGAGGTTGGCATCTCCTCGTGAAACCTCTCTCCATCTGTTCTTATCACTCTTGTGTCGTTCGAGTCCGTCTTCTAGCTTCCCTTACCGATTCCTGTCATTCCGCATCCCTTCCAAGACAACCGTCATTCCGTTCCGCTGGTTCCAGTTTCATTCGTACATTCGTGGGTCACGACCGTCTTACCGGGTTACATCAGTTGGTATCAGAGCCAAAAGTTCCTCACAAGTTTATGTCTTTCCTCTCTTTACGTTCCTAGTTTTCTATCGAGTTTTGAGTCTTAGCGTTAAAAGTTTGTTCTTGCTGGGTCGTTAGTGTTCTTGCGTGTTCTAGCATTGCTAGTCTAGATCCTTAAAGTGTTTCCTTTGCGTTTGGTCTGTTGTTTGTGTGGCCTAAAAACCACATGTGGTGTTGTTAGTCTTAGCGCGTGGAGTCCGTTCTTTTTGTTTTAGTCTTAGGTTGTTGTCTTGTAGGGCTTTTGCTTTTGCTTTTGCATTTTGTCCCAATCATTAGCTGTCTAAAGAGCTGTTTGTTGGTCTTAGAACAGAAAACCCACACGTTAATCTTGTTGTGTAGGATTCGTCCGAACTGCCACGCGTCACGGATCGACCGACGAAAGCACTCGCCGCCGACCAACGTTACCGTACGCCGGAGGACCTATCAACTACGCCGAACCATCACTGACCGCCGCTGGTACCATTTCTCCAACCAGCCTATACGGAGACCATCGTCCGATCAGTATCTAGCCGCCGTCCCTACAACCGCCGTCCATCGACCACCATCCGTAAGGCGGGTTGAGAAATGGTACAAGCGCGGTCAGTGATAGGTTCGCTGGTAGTTGATAGGTCCCGGGATCGGTAACGTTGCGGCGGCTGAGTGCTTTCGCTCGGTCGATCCGTGACGCGTGGCAGTTCGGACGAATCCTACACAACAAGATAAACGTGTGGGTCTCTGTTCTAAGACCAAACAAAACAGACTCTTTAGACAGCTAATGATTGGACAAAATGCAAAAGCAAAAAAGCAAAAGCACTACAAGACAACAACCTAAGACTAAAACAAAAGACGGACTCCACGCGGCTAAGACTAACAACACCACATGTGTTTTTTAGCGCCACCACAAACACAGACCAAACGCAAAGGAAACAACTTTAAGGATCTAACTAGCAAGGCTAAGAACACGCAAAACACTACGAACCCAGCAAGAACAAACTTTTAACGCTAAGACTCAAAACTCCGAAATAGAAAACTAGGAACGTAAAGAGAGGAAAGACATAAACTTGTGAGGAACTTTTGGCTGCTGATACCAACTGATTGTAACCCCGGAAGACGGTCGTGACCCACGAATGTCACGAATGAAACTGGAACAGCGAACGGAAATGACGGTTGTCTTGGAAGGGATGCGGAATGGACAGGATCGGTAAGGAAGCTAGAGACGGACTCGAACGACACCAAGAGTGATAAGAACAGATGGAGAGAGGTTCACGAGGAGATTGCTCAACTCGTTAATCTCTCGGATCGTTGAAGATAGGTGAAGTGATAGTAGCGACAACACAAGGATGGATCTCCTTGTGATACAGCCAACTAGAAGATTACGACCTGGTTCGTGAAGCTTCTAGGGTTTCATTTCAATCACTGAACGAGAGATAAGAACACATTGATATTTATTACCAGTCTAACCTTACATTATGGGTCTAGCCCTTTAAATAGGCTGGCCATTACAAGGGGAACTATAAACCCTAAACACGTGGGTTAAAACAAAACGCAGCGATCCAGAAGTAGATTAAAAGACAACGGTCACAAAGGCAAAATAAGAGGAAGATTAGGATGGCACATGTCGAGAGTGGTCCACGCCGTGGCCATGCACTAGGGTTCATTAGCCTCGTTAAAATCTCCTTGGAAACGCATTGTGACAAACCCAAGGTAGGAAAAAGAGTACTACTTCCCAATGACTTGGAGGTCTTCACCCTGTGGTAATGGTGAAGATTGAGAAGGAACCTCGGTCGGCTGTCCGTCTGATTGAATAGTCCGTGGCCGAAAACTCCTCTGCTCTTGGACGAAGGCTTGGACAAAGATGAGACACTTCTTTTCTGCGGTCCTAGCTGTTGTCCGGCTCCTGTGTTGCTCCAGGCGTCAAATTTCGTGCTGGGTCGATGACCGTCATGATCGGCCGCGGCCGCGTCCGTGGCTCCTTGTGCGCTCCGTCCTGGACACATCCCGGTTCTGTCCTTCGTCCCAGTTCCATCATCCCCACTATCGGATCAGCAAACATGAGTTGGCGGGAAGCGGTAGATGTCTCTGCTAGGAGTTATGGTGTAATGACAGAGGTGGTTGATGGAGCAAATTTCACCTTTTGGCTGGCTGAGGTGGTTCTGCAGTTGATTTCAGAGTAATAGATAGTGTTATTTGGGGCTGCAGACAGACTGTCATGGGGGAAACACATGATGGAAGTTTTACGGTGGCATTCAGCCTATTCGTTGCTTACTCGGGAGAATGTTACCATGCCAGGATGTTAGTAAGTAATCTCGAGGGTGTGGCGGGCAATTGTTCCAGAGCGAGTTGCCTCTTTCCTTTGGTTAGGTATTCATCAGTGCTTATGACCAACAAGGAGAGACAAAGGCGTCATTATGTGACTCTAGTATCTGTCAAGTATGTAAAGGTGGGGAGGGACTCTTTGCACATCTTGCGGATTGTCCTGCTATTGGCGGGGTGGTTTGTGCAGTTAATCCCACCGAGAACAAGAAGGGATTCTTTGTAAGTCCTTACTTGAGTGGTTGTATGGGAACCTTGGGGATGATGGTAAGATAGGGGAGAGTACTTGGTCAACACTTTTTGCGCTCTCGACTTTGGTGGGTGGAAATGGAGATGTGGAAATGTTTTTGGCGTTAATGGGCAGTGTCGGGACATGGTGAAATATTAAAGGATCTCGCGAATGAAGTTTCTTTGCCCATAAGCATATGGAGTACGAGTATGTGGTCAGGTGATATTGGAGGAGAGTTTGATTTCTTGGAAAGGACCGTGAGGGTGGGTGAAGTTAAACACTGATGGGCTTCAATAGGTAATCCCAGGTTAGCTACAGCTGGGGGTGTGTGAGGGATGAGGCTGGTCGTTGGTATGTGGGTTTCATATTGAATATTGGGATCTGACTCTGCACCATTGGCTGAACATGGGTGTATTATGGTTTGTTAGTTGCATGGATCTGGCATATCGTGAGTGAGGAGGTTGGAGATCGAGATGGACTCGGAGATGGTGGTCGGTTTCTTACAGGCAGGGGTAAGTGATGCTCATCCGCTGTCTTTCTGGTACGCTTATGCCATGGGTTTCTTGCAAGGGACTGGTTAGTCCGTATCTCACATGTGTATAGAGGGCCAATCGTCTTGCTGATGATTGGCGAACTATGCGTTTTCATTACCGCTGGGTTTCTTTTGTTAGAGTCGGTTTTAGATTGTGTGAACTCTATTTGTTTGGACGATGACCGTGGGGTTGTGTTTCCACGGCAAGTCCGAATGTAGTTTTATTTTATTTCTAATAAATTGAGGAGGTTTCTTACCAAAAAAAACCTTTTAGGGTTCTCTTTTATGTATTCAATTACAGTAGCAGCACTTAACATATATAGGATCTGTGAGCTAACAAACCCAATGCCAATATATATATTAATCAGAGAAGAATCGTCTGAGTTAATTTTTATTAACTTCTCTAAATTGTTTCAGCCGCTTACACCTCTCATGGATATGCTGCCGTACTGTTGGAGAGTTTGTCTATCTCGGGTATTCCAAGTTTGGTGGAGATTCCTTCCTCTATCCAGAATTTCAGAAAACTTACAGGTTTGGTTATTAAAAATTGCATAAATCTGGAGAATCTTCCCACCGGAATCAAGCTCGGGTCTCTCCGTTACCTTGATCTCAGCGGATGCTCACGGTTGAAGACTTTCCTGATATCTCAACCAACATCGTATATCACTGTCTAGTACGAACAGGGATAGAAGAGGTGTAACCCGCGTCCCGCGATCCTAAAAGGGGACAATTTTTTTAAGGGAATTGATCGATAGCTGAGCTTAAGTAGCTAAGCTACTAGCTCAACTAGCTGGAATGTAAGCTGAACGAGCCGAACGAACTCGATGAACAAGTCAGTTCAGCTGCGAACAGCTAGCGTCAGCTCGACCAGCTGTCGAGAAGCTCGAACGAGCTCGGCCAGCTGGACGGTAGTGGACAGTTACGGGTCAGCAAGGGAGCTCGTGGGCGGTCATGGGACGCGGTGATGAACGGGCATGACCAAATAGTATGGCCGAACAAGTACGACTGAATAGCACGACCGAACAGGCGTTACCGAACAGCATGACCGAACCGACACGGACTATCGGTCATGGACCGAACACGCATGACCAAACCGACACGGACGATCGTTCATACCGAACAGGCATGGCCGACAGGCACGCCGAACGTGTGCCGATTAACGGTAGCAATCGAAGAGTCTTGTCGGACAGTACCTTTTGGGGCCTAGACTTCGGCCAGAATCCTATAAATAGAGGGCATGGCCTTCATTTCCAGACACCATCATCGTCCACCCATCGTCGATCAACGCCTAAGATGAAAAGGGGGTGCGGCTCGGCGAGTACTACGGTACATCGTCTGAACTGATGCGCACGCTACCTCTCTATCGACGGTACGATGAGACGAACAACGGTTCGACAATTGGGTCGAGCCGATTGAAGGATAAGCGGCTGTTCGGACATGGAGTCGGACTGATCGCAGGACGATCGACGGTTCGATCGTAGCATTGGACCGATCGAAAGGGGCATCGACAATCCGCGTCCAATGGACGGATCGATCGAGGATTGACCAGTGATTTGATCGCTAGTCGGATCGGGCGATCAAAGGATCGATGATACGAGCCGTAGGTTGGATTTGATCGGTCTGCGTGTTCGGCAAATCCGTTGGAAGTATCGGCTGGGTCGAAGGTCGATCGGCGATTCGATTATGGGGTCGGATCGTTTGATCGGACCTGGCTCTGATAACAAGACCGACGAGTCGACTGAGGAATCATGGTATGACCGATAGGTCAACAGACGGTATGTCCGGTATCAAGCTTCAGACGCGAGTGGAACAGGAAGCTGACAGTGCAACCGATCGCCTGTGAACCGAAGGACTATAAGTCCCCATCCCTAATATGTCCAAATCCTGTGGGGTTGGTTGGTTGTATGGCTAAGCACAAAGGAATGGTCAAGGTTAATATGATATTCCGCTGCGTATAAAATTCCATAAAGCAAGCCTCGAGCCAAAGCTAAGTGGACGAACTAATAGATATTCGGCCGGGAATAGGCGAATGGAAGCCGTGACCGCGGACGCTGGACGTCCGTGTCGGGGTCTTTCAAGTTGGTATCAGAGCATGCGCGATCCTAGAGGACGTATGAAATTGTGCTATGTGTTCGGACGGAATGGAAATCTCAATAAGATCAGCAGCATACTTGGGAACAGGAATGTGTTCGCCAAGATGCACCCGTGAATCGAACGATTGTTCAAAACATCGAACACATAGCACATCAGCCATAAGGTCGGAAACATCTGCCATAAGGTCGGGAAAACATCGGCCAGAAGGTCGGAAAACATCGGCCAAAAGGTCGGGAAACATTAGCCAGAAGGTCGGAAACATCGGCCAGAAGTCGGGAAAAATCGACCAGAAGGTCGGGAAACATCGACCAGAAGGCCGGGAAACATTGACCAGAAGGTCGGGGAATTGTGACCGCGTCCGGAAGGACCAGTCGAGAAACAGCGACCAAAAGGTGGGAAACATCGACCAGAAGGTCGGGAAGTTCTACACCCACCGAATTCGAGGACGAATTCATTTTAAGGGGGGACTTGTAACGCCCGCGTCCCGCGATCCTAAAGGGGTCAATTTGTTTTAAGGAAATTGATTGATAGCTGAGCTTAAGTAGCTAAGCTACTAGCTCAACTAGCTGGAATATAAGCTGAACGAGCCGAACGAACTCGATGAACAAGTCAGTTCAGCTGCGGACAGGCTAGTGTCAGCTCGACCAGCTGTCGAGAAGCTCAACCGAGCAGACCAGCTGGACGTAGTGGACAGTGTACGGGTCAGCTGGGGAGCTCGTGGGCGGTCATGGGACGCGGTGACGAACGGCATGACTGAATAGGTATGGCCAAACATGCACGACTGAATAGGCACGACCGAACAGGCGTTACCGAACAGGCATGACCAAAACCGACACGGACGATCTGTCATGGACCGAACAGGCATGACCAAACCGACACGGACAATCGGTCATGACCGAACATGCACAGCCGAACGTGTGTGATCGAATGGTAGCGATCGAAGGGTCTTGTCGGAGAGGTACCTTTTAGGGCATAGACTTTGCCAGAATCCTATAAATAGAGGCATGGCCTTCATTTCCAGACACCACCATCGTCCACCCATCGTCCATCAATGCCTATGAAGAAAAGGGTGTGCGGCTCGGCGAGTACTACGGTACATCGTCCGAACTGATGTGCATGCTACCTTTCTATCGACGGTACGATGAACGAGCGACGGTTCGACAATTGGGTAGAGCCGATTGAAGGATAAGCGGCTGTTCGGACATGGGATCGACTGATCGCAGGACGATCGACGGTTCGATCGTAGCATCGGACCGATCGAAAAGGGCATCGGACTGATCGAAAGGGCATCGACGATCCGCGTCCAATGGACAGATCGATCGATGACCGGATTCAATCGCTGTAAGGTTCGGTGAGATTCGAATACGCGTAGCGATCGGGTGATTAAAAGGATCGACGATACGAGCCGTAGGTTGGATTGATCGGTCGGTGTGGTCGGCAAGTCCGTCGGAAGTATCGGCTAGGTCGAAGGTCGATCGGCGATTTGATTATGGAGTCGGACCGTTTGATCGGACCTGGCTCTGATACCAAGACCGACGAGTCGACCGAGGTATCATGGTATGACTAATATGTCAACGGACGGTATGTCTGTATCAAGCTTCGGACACGAGTGGAACAGGAAGCCGACAGTGCAACCCATCGCCGTGAACCGAAGGGACTATAAGTCCTCATCCCTAATATGTGCAAAGCCTGTTGGGGTTGGTTGGTTGTATGGCTAAGCACAAAGGGATGGTCAATGTTAATATGATATTCCGCTGCGTATAAAGGTGCATAAAGCATGGCCTCGAACCAAAGCTAAGTGGATGAGCTAATGGATATTCGGCCGGGAATAGGACCAAATGGAAGCCGTGACCGCGGACGCTGGACGTCCGGCGTCGGGGTCTTTCAAGAGGTCCCTTGGTGGATTGAGAATTTTACAAAGCTAGAATGCCTAGATATGGAGGGCTGCAACAGTTTAATACGTGTATCCCTAAACATTATAAAACTGGAACATCTAGCGGTTAACTTTTCAGACTGCTTGGCATTGACAGGCTCTAGCTGGAATGATAGTTCAAGTGAGGTGGCAATGGCAACACACAATATTCACTATAAGTTTCCAATCCAGGACGCTTTCCCATATCCTCCAAATTGTTATCGAGAAAAAGTTGGGTTCAGTTTCAGGTTCTTAAACTTGGATCCAAAAGCTCTCCTTCACAACCAATCAATCATTTTCAATCCATGATACTCTCAGGTGAAGAAATGCCATCATATTTCACTCACCAAACTACGGGATCTGGAGACTCTTTGACAAATATCCCTCTACTTCACACATCTCTCTCTCAACAATTCTTCAAAATTTAGGGTTTGTGTGGTGGTTGTTCTCGAATCTTATCCCAGCTTTAATAGAGCCGATGGAATACATGCCCATGTAAACTGTCGGTTCAAAGACAGATTTGGGAACAGCTTTGATATATCTGTCATCAGCTACAAGACTCGTGGGAGATGAGGATGATAGTCATCTGTTATATTGGACTATCGTATTCCTCTAAACAATGATAATGCTCCTCTAGCTCAAGGAATTACGATCACGTCGATATGAATATTCATATAAACAATATATTTTATGGTCCAAAACGCAGTGACTTCAGATTTAAAGGATGCATGGGTATACGGCTGTTAGAGGAATGTTCATTACCTGAGAATCCACTTCCAAATGTTTCTGAAGAAGATGAAGACAATTTGGTTAATAAGACGACTTAGCACAACGAAGAGTTTTCTGAGACAATTAATTGTGAAGAGACGGAGAGAAACTGAAGCGACTTTAGGTGCTCATTTGCATGAACTGAACATGCATGATACACATAGCTTGCAAATTTTTCAGGATCAATCGAAAACTATATATTCTTGAACAATAGATCACTAGGTTTATTATTTTGCAGATTATGTGAAGGTCCACTCAAGAAACCTCTGCTTTTCCCTCCTCCAATACTCAGGAGCACATGATGTCACTTTGAATCTTTGATTGTGAATATTGAAATGAGTATCGCTAGTTACAATGGAACAAAAAGATACAAATTAGTGGATATATATGCATATGAGTCTTCGATGTCTCTCCCCAGCTGGAAGGACGTTTTCAGGTAACCCAAAACTCAAATAACTATCTTAGCATATAGTTCCATGCACATCAATTGTGAAACAGAGCATAGAAGCATTTAGTTAGGATCTCTGTTTAATATATATCTATATAGATTCTGCCACCGTCCAAAGAGTTTGTTTCAGGTTATGATTAGTTTCTTTTATTTGATTCTCTTTGTGCTTATAAAATGTTTGGCACGATTAGACTATTGATGGAAATGATGAATCAGACCAAGAAGACAATATAATTAAGACAAGTTTCTATCTCTTCAATGGCTCTCACTGATTTTGCGAGTCTGTATGTCTAGCTTCCTTTTCTCTATATAAAACTATTAACATGGATTAACACATCCCCTTTTAATAGTATAGTTAAGTGAAGAAGAATTACAAATAATACTTTATTTTAGATTTCTAGATGGTCAAAGTAGATAATGTAATGAAATGTGATATGTGCAGCTTCATCTTGCAAAGGATTTGAAGCACTTGCTCTATTAATGCCATATGCGGTCTGCTATGTTTGCTGCAGCATGTGAGAAAGGCTGCATCTGTGAGTAAGCAGTTGAGAGAAGAAATCGATAAAAAATGTTGAGATATTATTTCGGTGATTAGAATGGATCTTTTCCAGGCCGGATGATTTGGCTTTACTTAGTTTCTTTACCATCAGGAAATACTTAATTGTGTACATCAAAAGAAAGACAATCTAAAGAGTGACTTTGTTTTGGGCAAAAGAAATCTAAAGGCAACATAATACTAGAAAAATGCGAAAGAAACTAAGTGAAACAAAGATTTTTGTTTTTGTTAACCAAAAAACAAAGAATCTTGAAGTTTCCAAACGTCTTTTTATTTAGTTCATACTCTATTTACTACTTTCAGTTATTTAATTATGCCCTGTGAACGAAGCAAAATATGGATTCTTTGGAGACAAAAAAAGTTTAACCGCAGCAACTCAGCTTTACAACCTGCAGGAACAAGAACTAAATGGGACCTTTAAGAATCAATAAAAAATCATACAGCCTTAAGCAAGAAAAAGCACCACTAATCTAATTCTCTTGGATCTATATATAAAGCCTAAGCTCTTAAGCTTTAGCAAAAATAAAAAACATAAATAAAAAACATAAGCTCCCAAGTCATTTCGCACCCAAGAAAAAATGGTGGAACAGAAGATGAAACCGGTGGCCTCTTTTCTTTTAGTTCTGAACTTTGTATGTATGCTATTGTTCTTGGGATTGGCGCATGGTCCATGAACAAAGCTATCAACCATGGCTTCGTTATTGGTATATGATTCATTAAATTATTATTCTTTTTCCTTTCTTGGTATGAAGCAAAGCCTTTGTAATTCAAAAATGATTTTTAGTTACATTCCTTGAATTATAGCTAGGGTAGCTTTAGTGTTATTAATACTGCTAGTAACAGACTGTACTATATGTTTGTGTATATATAGATATAGAATATGTTTCTGAAGGAATTATACAAGCCTTTTGTTTTGCCTACGAAACTAGTTTTAATTTATTTTTCTAATCATCACCATTAAGCCGATTATTTCATCACTAAATCACTTCAGTTTTTTTGTTTGTACATAACAAATTTTCAACTAAGCATCTCAATATTTTTCATTGGTATTCAAGGTGCGGATTATATCTTCCGGTTCATTTCTCGCCGATACATTTCCCAATGG